>JAGFPH010000397.1:345901-383684 GCA_018207615.1 Philaenus spumarius | reverse complement strand
TAATTTATCAAGTCTACCAAACGACACATTACTCATAGCAAGCTAACTGTATAAAGCGAAATGATCAAATATTAGTAATTTACATTGTAACATAATCAGCAAACTATTTATAACAAGATAACAGAATAAAAAATAAGCAGCTTTTAAGGTCTTAGTATTAATTGCAGAGCAAGCAAAAGGAATGATCAAGGCCATAGTAGTTTACCTGGTTCAGCAATCAGAAAACTAATTATATGAATCTAACAGAGTAAAAAGTGAACGGATTTCAAGGTCATAGGGCAAGTAAATGAAGCGATCAAAGCGTAGTAATTTACCTGGCCAATCAATCAGCACAGTAATGAAAGCAAGATATTAATAAAAAGAAAAGAATTATAACGTCATAGGAATACATTCAAAATGAGTAAATGAAATAATCAAAGGTTATTTGGCCCATCAATCTACAAACAACTCATAGCAAGCTAACAGAAAAAGTGAGCAGCTTCTGGGGCCATAGAGATGCATATAGAGTTAGTTAATAAAATGATCCGAAATTAGTAATATACCTCATCCGTCAATCATCGAACTACTCGAACCATTGTAACAGGATACAAAAAAAAAAAGCAGTTTGAAAGGTCAGAGGGCTACAAATGAAGTAAGCTAATGAATGGTGTACATGTTCTCATTTAAATTAATGTCAGTAATTTTCAATGGTGACAATTGTGCTGTATTGTGGTATTTGAAATGATATTAATGTATTAAAATATAAAAGGAAAGGTTCAAGACAAATTTAATAATCACCAGTAAACTTTGGTGAGTTGGTTTAAACTTATTTGCAAAAATCGAATGTGTTAGCCACGGGTTCAGTATATCAGATAATTCATGTTTCATAGAGTCATTTAAAGAATCAAATCTTAACGAATCAAATATCAAAATTATCTTATTTGCATTTATTGATATCCAAGACATTTACCTCATATTTGTCATGATATTTTGTTGTAAATACTTTTGGTTGATTATTTTAGATAAACAGACTTGAACTCATTCATAAAGTTTTTCAGATCCGTTTTTACTTATCAAACTTGAGTTTCGATTTGATCGCGATCAAAATATTTATTACATTTATAATTATATGTATTGAGAGTAACGTGATTAGGACTGTTCTAATTGGTTTTAGGTTATGTAAAACCACTTTTTATTTTGGTTAAGTTACATAGTTGTCCTTAATTTTGTAGTAAAAAATGTAGTGTGTTGGCATGGATTATTTTTAACCAGCATGATTTGAAGTTGTAATAGTGTATGCATAAAATGTTATAGTGTTAAATCATTTTAAGCATGAAGTAATTATTATATAGTTATTATATTCTTCGCTAGTAAATTCAACTAATTTGTCATGAACAATATAATATCCAATAAAAGGGAAAAAAAGCGTTATAATAATGGAGTTTTAAGCTTTTTCTGAATAGCTAAATTATGCTTAGTTTACACGGACTTAGTACTTATCATTTGTAAGTAGCGAGTACACTCTACTCGCACTAACCAGTAAAGGTAAGCGCACACTAGTGGCTTGGCGCATCGCATCGCAAAAATCCTTCTGTTTCGGTTCAATGCTTTTACAATGGGGAAGCGCCCAATATAGCCGAGGCGCATCAAGGCGGGGTGAAGCGGACGGATTTTCTGCTTTCTAGGCGGGTTTCTCCGTCAATCCCTTCCGCCACGCTCCGCAACGGCAGAAGTGTGCGACGGATTTAGGCGGACGGATTTTACACTTTCCCTGTGAGCGATTTTTCTTTTTTAGATTGATTTTGATAAATATTGATTAAACTTTTTCTTGTCGTCCAAAATTCAGCAAAAAGGTATGTATGGAACTCCCCAAACATACTTCTATTGCTACAAATTTTGTGAATGGCGGTTTTTTCGCGGCTGCGCTTCTTCCTCAAATAACATGTTAAAAACCATTAGGTAATTCCTCATCGGAAGAATCCATATCTTTTGGGGGACGATATTAACTTAATCCAAAGTATCTTTTGACGTTATTGGAAATATTGAGTGTCCCCCAAAAATGGGGATTTCGGGGGCAACTCAAAATGTTTAAATGGGAAGTATGGTCATATGATACCTCATTTTAAAGGTCTATTTAAGACTTGTAAAATGACATAAAAATTATTAATGTCCACCCAAAACAAAATGGCGGCCCTAAACGTGTTGAAATAAATCGACATAAAGTTGCTAATATCTCGAAAAGTAATAGTTTTTAGAAAAAATTTCAAGAGACAAAAAATGTTTATTTCAAAGTGCTTGATCTAAAAAATTGCTTCCGGTTCGATTTCGTAAATTTTATTTTTACTCCATCTTCGAAAATTTTGTAAATATTTTGGTTTTATTCAGAATATACATAAATATAAAGGAAACAATTTTGTATTTTAAATATATTTATTCAGAAAATCGATCAATTATTTTGTTTTATAATGAATTTAAAAATAAATAATAAAACAGATTTGAAAAGTTATTTTTTATTAAATATGTCTTATTATAAATATATTTATTCAGAAAAAATAAATTTTTCAATAGTTTTGGAGACATAGTGGTACATAAATTTAAAAACATGGTAACAAAATTTAAAAAAGTTATAATAGGCCTACTATTACAATATTTTTAATTTGTTTTTATAATTATTTTAATAATTACTTGTCTGTAATTAACTGAAATCGAGCTCTAGATTATCAACGTCATTCTTATTTCCTAAATTAAAAAAAGAACTTCCCTATAGGATATATCCAAATTCAAACGACTTACTGATGTTATTTCACATCACAAACTTTAAGTCTAAAAAATATTAACTAAATTATTTAAAAAACGTAATATAGGCTTACTCCCAATAAATTTACAAAAACAAGCATTGCAAAATAATAATGTACTTATAAAAAACCACACGAAAAATCATAAACAAAAATTATTGCGTGCATCAGTCTAATCTCCATTTTGCAGAATTCCAGAAACGTTATAGCCTTTGTGCTAGAAAATATTATGTACCTTTTTGCGTGCCTTAGACTACGGTGGAATACTTGGACTTCTGATCCTGTTCCCTGACTTTCATGATGTTTGGAAGGTACAATCCGGTGGTTGCAGTCTGGCCACACCCTCCTTTGCAAGGTGATCTGTTTCTTAATCCCACGGTTTTCTTTACCGCCAAATTACTTATAAACTCGGAGACCAGTTTTAAAAATACACGCACTCGAAGCATTTAAAACTGCCTGACATATAAAGCACTGCACCTTTGAGGCCCCTTTATCTGACGCAAATCTCTATTTTTGGACTTGAATTGTGGCAATCGTTGTATAGAGGTGTAGGTCTAATTGCAATCCCACTCCATTTCCTTCATTCTGTTATCTATCGATATACCTTTAAAAGGGACTAAACCTATCAGAGCCAAGTAGATATTGCTTCTATTGTTGTCAGTTGACCCACCTGTCTAAATATGAATAGCCTACTTGTGAGATATAGTGTTGACAGAATTATATGCTAGGGTAGAAGTCGCATTGTTTTATATGTTGTATAGAACGTATGATAAACATTTTGTAATAACACAAAAATATGGGATAACAATTAAAAAGTTTTTTTTCATCCATATATTCCTATTGTTTTTCAATTCATCAATACAAACTCCACATAAAATTATGCAAACAGTTTTAGGTTTTTAAACTTTGTTGGCTTTTTTAAGTCCTAATTTTTGTAAATAATATTTCATAATTTTTTGAAGTTATCAATATTCTGTTACAGCTTTGAAGCACTCGCCTTCGAAAAGGAAAAGTATATCAAGGCCATTAAGACCTCTAGAATCAGAACCAGATGGGTTAGGTAAGTCTTTGTTTAGTGTACTATTGTTTTGTTTTAGCATTTATTTTTAAAGGTACTAAAACGCTTGCATAAACTTAGTAAAAGCTTGTATTTACCATCTGAAGTTTTGGCTTGTGAATCATATTTTCAAAGCAACATTAATGTCACAAATGGAACGAAAAAGTATAATTTACTCGTAAATGAAATTGTTAAATAATTATGAACCATTAATTTTTTTAAAGTTAATTTTACTCTATACACTTCCCCAGCAAGGGTTGAATTAACTATATTACAAGAGAAAAAACATACACCAAGGCCGGTTTTCGAAATTGGGACCAAAAAAGTCCTGCAAAGGGGACGTGTATATCGTAAAATTATTACAACTTAAGAAATTAGTTTTAAATAACATTATTATTGGTTGCAAATAGCATTAAGATTGATTTCATAGTCATTTGTAACAAGGTACACTGTTAAAATGCAGCAAACCATGTCTCTTGTGATCAGGGTAGCATTGTTGTCAGGTAATTTGCACGGAAAAATAAAGATCCTGGGTTCAAATCCAGGTCTTGGTCTGTGTTTTTCGTTTGTAATTTAATTAATTATGAAATTTTAATGAACAATAATAAAAACTTCAGTTATTAATTTTAAATTATTTCTGATAGTATTTATATGTTGAAACTTGCTTAGTTTGCTTGGACTTTAGTCTGTCTGCAGAACACAAGGCAGTTAAATAGTATTTGAGCGATTGAATTAATAGTGCATTTGACATCGTAGAATGTGCAGATATCATTTTAACTTTATTTTTGTTACTAAAAACCCATTTAAAGTTCAAATAAAACAAAAGCCAATGTAAAACTGACGCATCTGGTACTGCACCAGTAGTGCCAACCCTCAACTACAAAAATTGTGCGAATTGCACTTTCACGGCAAATTCTAACAATACATAATGGTTAAGTATGTCATGTAATACACCATTTTATAGCTTTTAAAAATGGCTAAAGGTTTTGTTTGAAACATTTCTTTCTAAAATGTAAGTGTAAATAGTTGTAACACAAAAAGTAAAATTATGTAATTAAAAATATAATTTTACGAATAAATACCAAACGGTAAAAGACATAATAAAAAAGACTAGGACATTAACTATAGGAAATGTTATAAGAAAGACAACGAAATAAATTCAATCCAATACCTTGTTTAGTTTTTTTTTAGATAAAGGCGATTTACAAAACCCTTGCAATTTCTTACTTTGGTGGGCGCTGGGGAGGAAGCAAAGTAGGGTAGGTTTTGGGAATTTTGGCAATACACTTGTCTTAACTGTAGTAATCGATGGAAAAAAATTAGCTTTATACTATTTTTCCTCTATCGGATATTTCACGATAGGTTGACCGGACTAGTTTAAAATTGCACCAAACCGCAAGGTGTTTCCCAGTTTATATTCAGTTTTTGTCAAAATAAGTAACCAAGAACCTAAGTTAAAATTACTTTATAATTACAAACTTCCTGGGTATTCAAGGAAAGAAGTGGGTGGACGCCCAAGTGAATATGTCAGTTATGAAAAGGTCAGGTAGCCTGCAGCATTGATAATAATCAATGATGTCTTCCTCATCTGAGTTTGGCATACCAAAAAGCAACTGCACTGCTCGAATAGACACCAACCAACTGATCCACAATCAGTGTTGTTCGTGTGAAGACAGAAGTTTCACTCTGGTTGTATAGTGAATCTGGTTTGCAACCTTCGTCCCAAAGCAGTCGCGCCGTGCGCGCTCGGCCTCATAAATATAGTTTAAAATTACATTAACTTGAATTCTTCTTTAATCATGCAAAATTGCTTAATCTCACTTCATTGCAAAGAGGTACCTTCACATCTCTCTGCCTTCATTTGAACAAATTTTGGAATACAACAGTTAGTAAGAAAATAACAAATCTTGCTTGTAATTAGTCAGCAGTAGCAACTTTCACGTACGTGATTTTTAGACTAAATGCCCCATAAAAAAGGAAAAATTCTAAAAACAAAATAATGTTATCGAGCAAGCCTCATCTATAGCTCAGGGTGCTATTGGGTTAACTATCTAATATAAAACTAATTTAAAAACAAGAATTTTAAGACTTTTTAACAAGATATCCAATATTTATTTAATCAAATTGAAACCTTAGAGGTTTTGTTAAGTGAATAAAATCCTGATGCGGTCAGTAACACCGAGCAAGATATGAAGGGAAATTTGATTTCATCCGTCCCTGTTGGGTCACATAAATGTAGTAGACATGTTATCTTGTCTTGGGTGTGTTATTATGGCCAAGGAAAGCCCACATTACACTAGTTCTAATGGAAGTCCTGTGAGAAGCATTGTAAAACTGCAAGAATCCAGTATTAGATTATTTTCTGAATATAGATCCATTTCAGGAAAATTTATTTATTATTTATTCAGGTAACTTGAACATTGACACCCTCCAAGATCAAGGCTAGTATATAGAAGGTTGCCTAAGTCCCGTAAGGCGTAATGAAGCCAGTAGCCAGCGTAATTGTGATGTCACTCGCCAAAGTGAATTTGGAAAATTAAATTTTGCTCTTATAACAATTGTAATCTGAACATATATTCTGTTAGTTTTAATGTACTACAATTACGTTAGACCCTACTAATAAGAATTACTATAAGGATAATGCAGTGCAGAGAATACAATACACGCTCAAATACAGGGCTTTAACCCTTTGACTAGTACGCACGCAACGTATTCGGGAGCGTGCTCCAGTGCCACTTGCGGTATTCCCGACACAGGTGCGGGAAGCATCCTAACCGCTCTTAGTATCCCCGAATATATGTTGTGAGCCACTTATAAGCATATCTAGCATACACTGCAATATAGCGGACGTTACTTGAAATGTTTGCAGTAGTTAAAAGTCTTATCCCGGCAACCGGAAACAAACAGAAGCCCTGCCGAGCTTGCTATGTGTGCAGTCCGAGCTCAGCGCCACAAAGACACGGTGTGATGTCCCTCTCTGTGTTCCAGAGTGCTACCACACTTATCACACGAAAATCAATTTCTAAAGTACCCTAAGACAATTTTTATTTTTTATTTATTATATTCAATACTGTGACAAGTTTTCTATTTTTTATTGACAAGTTGGATAGTAAATGTATTTATATACACCAGGCCTATTTTGGATTTTGTATTTTCCGACATTTGTTGGTAAGGCCTATATCGATGTGTGGGCTTATGATGGTTTCAAATTTTTTCCCCAAATATATATTCGAAATCAGCAAAACATTGTCCTTCTTTTGAGTATAAACATCGCTAAGTTCCATCGACTTTGATTTTAGAAAGTTTTTCCGGGTTTTCCCTGGTTTCCCGACTTATCTGACAAAAAAATCAGTTCCAGAATCAGACCGTAATTTCAAGCATTTTTGGGGGAAAAAAATTGAAATCGTCATAGTTCCAGGTAGGCTTATTTATTATAAATCGTCATAGGTTCATTTACACATAAATAAAATTAAAAAACCAAATTTTCAAAAAATCTAAAAAACCAGAAAAAAACTCCAAATATGATTTAAAAAAAGTTTTATATAATGAAGGTAGTTTTTTATATTGTTTATAAACATATTATAAAAAAATAACACATTTTAAGCTTTTTTAAAAACACACTTTTTGGGGCTCGTTTGCCGTTCGATAACCCACCAGTCAAAGGGTTAATTTAGTGATTTGTTTAAAATAACATAACAATTTGAATGTACAACTTTGAACTAAATTTAGCTTTCATTACAAATGAAAAAAAAAACAAATCAAATTCAATTCACAATTTTCTTTAATTTTTTGGCCGATTTTCTATCAGTCGTTTCAGTGTTCTTCCTTTTGTTTTTGAGGTCTTCGTTCAGAAATTTCAATTTTCATCCTGATAAATGTTCTTTGTTTAATGAATGATCTTACAACTTCTTCGGTCACTTCAGATATTTTTCTGCAGTTATTGTCGTTAGTTTTTTAACAACACTGGAGAAAAAATTACTATAAACAGTATAAACCCTTTGTAATGTATTGTTTATTGAACATATAGGCATAATACTTGAAACAAACTTTTTGATCCAATCGTTACTTTTTCATTTCATCGTTTCTGGTTACTAGTAAACTTTTTGGCGTTAAACATTGACGTTAAAACTTTCACAATTTTCATAAGTTAAAGAGGTTTTATTACTTTTTCTTTTTAAACTTTGGTTTTCTCTTTTCAGTTTTCTCTCCATTGCTGTATCGAGCTCAATCTTCTGATGTAAAAGCTTTATCTGATCTCTGAGGTTACATATTTCTTTAGTCAAATTTTCATTCTCATTTAATGCAAATGACATCGTATCAATTTCTGTAGTTATTGTATTTTCGTCATTTACTTTGTTAACAAGTGTTTCAACAAGTTTTTTGCTTTCTCTACTCTTAATGTGGGTTTCTCTATCTTTATTTATGGTTTGATATACAGTAAGTTTTATTTTTGTTTTAAATCTAGTTTGTTAGATGGAACTACAACCGACTTTAGAACTCTCTTGGGGGCTACATTTAACAGTTCTGCTTTCAAATCTCTTTCGTAATCATTGGCAATATAATGCTGTGAACAAGCTACAGAAGTAAGAGGGTTAAATGATTTATCTGCCCCATTTGCAGCACTTAGCCCATTGTTTGGATAATTTTGGATCCTTAAGGAATCTGCAATACAGTATTTTAGACCATACCAGGCAACTCACGTGTTTTTACGCGGCTGTTATTGCAAACTGTCACTGCACATCCCTCACCAGGCAAGTTAATCACTAGATTTTAACTGGAAAAAGAAAAGATAATAGTTTCACAACACTTAAACACAGACAAAAATCATAACTGATGGCTACAGAATAAACGACAAAATCGCGGCTACAAGCAGCACTGTCTAGATGCGTTGATTTGGCGTGGAGGTCGGAGCATGACGTCATGCACAACAGGGGTGCGTGCTTGTCTTAGGTAACCTTCTATATACTAGCCTTGCTCCAAGATAGCAATTACACATGTAAGCTTGTTGATTGTACAAGGTTTTTTTAACCTTGATCGCATACTACGGCTCCTGCAAGAATTACCTCTAAATTGGAATTGTCTATAGACTATGTATTTTCAAATTTAAGTAATAAAATTATGAAAACAGAAGTAATTAATATGGCCTTATCAGACCACTGTGGAATAAATAATGTGTTTTAAACAATTCATTAAACGATTACCTTGTCACATTGCCATCAAAAACAGTCTGGTCCTAAATCTATTGTGCTACAGATGTTAATATTAAGTATACAAAATTATAAATCTAATAAATATATGTTTTAATAAAGCCTTTCCCGCAATAAAAAAAAAATTAAAATGTTTTAAAATGAAAAAATTGCATGGATAACTAAAGTTATATGTGTTTCTAACCGAAATTAAATATTTTGACCTGCATTAAAAAAAGGTTCTGATAATAATGTAATAAAATACATTAACATATATCATCAAGCCACATGATAAGAGCCGTTACAACCGCAAACAAAATGTATATTAAAAGGTTTTTGACTAGTATGTTCTTGAACTTATCTAAAGCATTTGACAGTGTAAACTTTGATTTCCTTCTATCCAAACTCAATGCTTATGATATCAGAGGTCCAAGCTCTGGATAGTCACTTTTATAAAAAATTGCAAACGTTTTGTTTAAATTTAGTACTCTAAGAAAATAGTGGTAAAATCAGTGGTAATTTCTGAAATATTAAATATAATTACTGGTATGCCTCAAGGATCTGTATTGGGACTAATTTTGCTCATTTTATATACTCCTTTTGTCAAACTATGTAAATCAATAAAATTTGTTCTGCTAAATTCTATTGTAGATAGGAAAACAGCTAGTAGCAGTGCAAATTATATTTTTTAAAGCAATATTAAGAAAAAGAAAAACTGAATTCATTGACTTTGCTTTTATAAATAATATAAAAGCAAAGTATACAAATTTAAGTATACAAATCTTTAACCTTTTGCACTCGGATGGCCAGTACTGCTGGCCATACGCTATTCTTAATCGGCTCTTAATATTTACTGAATTAGACATCCTCACAGCTCGGATGGCCAGTCTGACTGGCCGCTTCAGTTACTGCTGTCAGCTCTGCTGCAATCTTGACCGTGCAGCGTCAACAGCTCTGAATTATTTTTACTACAATCTGAAATGTTGTTAGTTGGTATTTATTTTTTGTTTAACAAAATCATGGGCTTTTAGTAATTCTTTTATTTCGCCATACAAAAAAGTAGATATATTGTTATTGGGGAGTTTTTGGTTTAGCTGTAAATATATACATATTATACTGTAATATATTTTAATGAACATTTTTTGGTAATTTAAAATAAAACAGAATGAAGTACTTGTTAACAAAAAACACTTAAAAGCAATAATAAACTAATTAACTTTTGTTCTATTAAATTACTTCAAACTTTAAAAACACTAGCCTAGACCGCCGCAACGTAAAACTAAACTTCTGGTAAGGTTATAATGTAACGAATATTGCTACGTTTCCCTTTATACAACACAGACCAGAGAAAAAGCGGGAATTAATTCGTTTAAAATTTGGACGCTACGTTCCAGCACAATCCAGACAAAATAAAACTACTAAAAATAAATTAATGCAGATCATTTGTTTGTCCACTCCTACTGGCCATACAAGCGTTAGAATTTAACTTGTCCAGTACTGCTGGCCATCCGATCTGAGAGGAACATAACTTGCACCAACAGTTCATACTTGACAAAGAAATGACTGCGGCCAACACTACTGGCCATCTGAGCCCAGAGGACTTATTTAAAAAATCCTACCTGAGTGCAAAGGTTTAAATTATAGTTTTATTATTCATATTCTGTACAATGTTTGAAACTAAACTTAGTTTTGAGAATTAATAGAACAATGTTGATGTATTTTAAAGCATCAGGAAATGGAAACAGCAAACCTGGTAAGTCAATTGAATTCAACATTATTGTCACTTTTTCAATACAGTACATACTAAATCAATAATACAGTACACCGCTCAAGTGTTGATATGAACAAGATAAAAACAAGAATCAATCAAAATAATTTATTTAGGTCTTGTAACATCATCTTCTATGACATACTTACCAACCATCTTTGATGATATAGATTGACATAACTGCAAGAGCTAAAAGTGTAACGTTTGGTAAAAGTAATTACAGTAGAGCGTCGAAAATCCGAACTAATTGGGGCCGAGATTCAGTTTATCAATTTGTTCGTTTGAAAACAACCAAGAAAATTCCATTTATTCCCTTTAATCAATTAATGTAGTGGTTAAACAGTTCAAGCAGTAATGTAATTACAATACAGTATGTAAGACTACTTACATTATTATAATTTAGAAGAACCTGCACGTACACAGTAGGGCCAAAATGATTACACTTGTAACTCTCAGTTACAGTACAGTCCATAATTAAAAGTTCACTTGTACATTATAGTTAACACAAACGAAAAATAAAAAAAATACTGTATAGTACACTACTGTATGTACGACACACTGTTATAATGATTACACAAAGAGAAATGAATGAACTTTCTGTGTGTTTATTGCTAGCGCTAAAGCAGCTTATTAGCGTGACAGTGAAAATACTGACAGCCAGTCTGCTGTGAGGGCGTGTGAGAGCAGGTATTAAGAAGTGTTTAAAAAGAGATAATAATGTCAAACTGCAATGAAGATTTTTGTGGAATTTTTAACGACGCAATAATTGGAATTTGTGAAAACGAAAACGAAATGTTTGCAGGGGCTGCCTCAGAACGCGTTTGGATTTTTGACGTTTCGGATTATTGACGTTCGGATTATCGACGCTCTACTGTAATGTCAAGTCTGGAGTTCTTAGGATGAAAATGGATGAAGCATTTTAACTAAGTGTCATAAAAATGTTCCACTATAAAATTAAGAAAAAATAATTGCCACAGTCAAACACTTTGAAACTCATACAAATTAGTAAATTTATTAATAAAACACAAGAAACTTGCTGGACCCGACAGTATCGTCCAGTCGAAGCTTACATAATAGAAAGTCAATAAATCTTTAGGTTTATGATAACAATGAATTATTAATAAAAGTAGTGGAGGTTCTGCCATCGCTATGGTTTGATGTTTGGTTAAACAAAATTTGTTGATATCTAACAGGTTAGCTTGGATTATAGATTTATAACTTTATCTTATAATTTATTTTTAATATTGACCGAAGGTAGGCCTACTTGATAACACATCTTTGGGCTTCCAGTTGTCTGAACTAGTGAATGTCTGGATTAAATGAAGCGGCCCAAGACAATAAAGACACATCAATTGTACATTTAAGAAAGTTGTTTTTTATTTTTCTTAATGTCTTTGCCTTATACCAGTTAGACAAAGGAGTAAAGTAGCGTATGTAAGCCGAACGCCAATAATTTTTGAACCTGCGCAACTTTGTTATGGGTTAAAATTGTACCAAACTTAGACGACCACACTAATCACTGATCCGCTCTGTTCATTCATTTAAAGTAGTGTACGAACATAATTCAGATTAAAAATTTATATTTAGGAAAGAATTACAGTAGAGTCCTGCTATTCCAAAAATCCGCCTATTCCGTACAGAGTTCAGAAAAAAATACTGATTTTTTTTAACATAAAAACAGAAGAAATTAAAAAGACGTTTGTGAAAAAACGTACATTTATTTATACAAATAAGTTAAATAGAGACATACATAGAGCCTAAGCTTGATGAAAACACCTGAAACCAAATTGGAATGAAAGCTGGTTTTGTTTCCTTCACGTTTTCCATCCGTTTTGTCGGGAAGGAAGCTACTGCAACAAGCTTCCGGTGAAACTGATACCGGGTCCGTCAAAAAGAAGGAAGGATTAGATACAACAGCTAGGCACTAGTAGTGTTGTTGCCACTTGCCAATTGGGTTCATACGTTTTTCGCCTCCGTTTTCGTTATCTCGAAGGAGTTTTATTTTTTTCTCGATCTTTTCAGAAGATGATGCGGTACTAACGGACAGA
Organism: Philaenus spumarius; assembly: GCA_018207615.1. Classification (NCBI taxonomy): domain Eukaryota; kingdom Metazoa; phylum Arthropoda; class Insecta; order Hemiptera; family Aphrophoridae; genus Philaenus; species Philaenus spumarius. The sequence continues at coordinate 370,851 of JAGFPH010000397.1, read as the reverse complement.
CCGCGGAATGACAAAACGATCAGTTCGAACAGACTATCCTTTCCCGAATTTCCCTTCCGTTTTTAGAAGAAAACGGAATCCTAACTCAACGGAAGGAAAAAACGGATGGTGTACACTAAGGCGAGGTCAAGAGCAATTGCCTCGTCTAGGTGTGATATGAGTTCAGTTTGAACTTTCACCTCCACCTCGCTTTCCTCCGAACCGATCAACACTGTATAGAACTGACACTAGCAGTGTCCCCGCACTTAATTTACGCCTTAATAAGTCAATACGTTGATACTATTCATGAAATTCAGCCTATTCTGAATTCCCTCTAAACCGAACAGTGTTTGGTCCCAATTAGTTCGGAATAGCGGGACTCTACTGTATTGGAAATTTGATTTTTGGTACTGTATACGCTTTAGCGTTCGGTCAACTGCAAAACTAACAAATATTTTTATGTAAGCAAAAACATTTGCAAAGATTCTTAAAATAATTTGATTATTTTAATGTTTAGGATATCTAACAAATTTCTGATTAAATTATTTGAAGTTAGTTGTACTTCTCACAACACATAATCATGGAGGCATTAGGGAAGGTGGTTGGTATTGTCAGCTTTGAGTTTGAATACTTGAAAAATAATGAATTTTGCAAAACTTTTCTTTTTCTTTTAAAACATCAAACATTTGTTTACGGAAATAAAAAATCTTAATTTTGTTTTGAAATATTCACAGTGTTTATTTAAAAATTGTTCTTTGATTTCAAGCCTTGGAGGTGAACTTCAGAATTTCTTAATTACAAATTATATATATATAATTATTAAAAATTTCACATATTTACTACAATAATTAAAAATATAAATAATTTGTTGAATTCTCTTTTTTCTATTTTTTTTGTCCATAAATCAAAGTCTTTCTCACTTGTTCATATGAACACAGGTATTTGATTTTGCTTGAATAAACTATTATATTTGTTTAAATACTCGTACATTGATTGCTGCATGTTTAATTAAGGCAATCGAGTTTTTTTTTCACTCTTTGGCCAACTACGATGTAATCCCTTGCACTATTGCTGCCTCCAACAACTAGTACAATAACTAGTTCCTCCATAATAATACTGATCACACTAGTCATCTTCGTTTTTCTAATCAGACAGGGGCAAAAAGTATACCTATTAGTTTAGTAATTTATCATGATTTTGTGTAAGTAAATTGTATTCTATTATTAATAACCCTTAAAAGCCAATTTACAAATTGAATACTTTGACACGGAAATCTAGGTTTGATTGATTCTATAGTGATAGAAGAGCTCTCATTTGTCCATTGCTTGCCTCTGGAGTATACTCAGCACTGTGCATTGGCGCCCATGTGATATTTTCTAGGGGGGGGGGGGCGAGACCGGGGTATGGGGCTTGACACTGAACACTATGAGAAGTGGCCGACGCATAGTGCATTGCACGCCAACCTCCATATTAGGAGTATTTTCAATACACAGTGCATTGCGTGCTTCGCATGCCAACCCCCGTGTTGTGAGTATTTTCAATACATAATACATTGTGTGTTTTGCACGCCAACCCCCATATTGAGATTGTTTTCAATAAACAATGCATTGCTGCTCATGCTTGAACTCTTGTAAAAAATAAAACCTTGCCCCCCCCCCCCTCTGCCCATAGGTATGGGGCCCATGGCACTGTGAATCAAAGCCAGTAGCATTAGGTTGCAAAAGCTACAATTACGGATAGGCAATTACAATGCACAAAACATTCCCCCTCCCTCATGAGCAGGCTGTGGAATTTATTTTAGTGATACTAAATAGTAGTTGGCCGATGAGTTAATTTACCTTTAAATATAATTTACTTGCAATTGATACATTCTTTTGGGTCACACATTTTGTTAGTCCACAAAAATTTTTTTGTAAAAACACGTAGAACATAATCAACAAAGATTATACGATATTCACAACGTATGCTTGTGTATATATATATATATACACAACTATATTAACTACATTAACTGTGTAACTATATATTAATGTAGTTATGAAGTTGTTTATATTAATTACTGGGTTAAGTTAGAATTACAAAAGGAATTATAGACATGCTTAAAACTGTCTGTATATCACTAACCATTCAAAGATTATTTATAAAATTGCATATTACAAAATTATAAACTAATTTTAATCATTCATGAAACTCTTACGGGTGAAAGAGAAGAAAGTAGGCTACTTGTTTTAGTTATTTACTAAAACTGAGAATAAAGCAGATTATTCTTTAATCATATTCGAATATATTTTTGTAGATAGTGTTTAGCTAACTTAAAATTTCCATAATAACCATTTGTGCTAATTTTATATTTCTGAATATGCCTCTAATTAAGAAAACCTGAATTTTTATCTGAACTAAGGAGGATTAACTTATGAAAATAGTGAACACTTTAGATCTGCAAACTACAAGGATGAAATAACACAACCCTTTAAAATAATTGCTGTTTATTGTTTGTGATTTTTGCTAAACCTATTTATCTTAATTTTCTCTACTGTTTTAATGTTTCATTACATCACCACGAAAAGCAATAACATTAGTCTGAATGACATTTGACGTCTACAGTTTGATGAGCAAAATATTGTAAGAACACATTTTGTAAAGCATCCATTTATAATTCAAATTGTCAGTATTTTTTCTTGCATAAAGGCCATGAACTATTATCGCTTATTAGATGGTCGAAATGTTTGGTCACAGTTTATACAAGTAGACTGGGGTTTCTGGTTTGTTGACAATTTACTACTTGCGCTTTGGCCGTATGGTCTCAATGATATCTACAAAATAAATTCAACTACTATATATTGATAGTTCAATATTTTATCTGCGCTTTCCAGATGGTAGGAAGGAGTAGAGATCATTAAAGTGAATGTACGAAATGGTTATTCCTACTATTCTAGTTCCTATAATTATTTGAGTTCATTGTTCAATAGCTTTTTGACTAATTAATGGAGAAATTAAAACTCATGAAATGCCTAAAAGCAAAGGTAAATTTTTGACTTAAAAACAGCATGATTCTTTCACTTTTTATATTGATTTTCAAAACTTTTGCATTGCTAATATGAAGGATAAATGTTTTATATTAATTTAATATATAAAAGCAATTTCATGATAACCTTAATAAATATGAATGCCAATACTAAAAACTTTTGTATTATCGATATTTGTAAAAGACATTTATAGTTGTTACAGAACATTAATGTTATTCATTTAAAATTCCACTGTATGTGTCGTAAATGTTATAAGTTAGTACAAATATGTATAAGGCAACTACTAACCTTTCTTCTGTCTTCTGTTTCCATGGCTTAACCTTTCTTTTAGGTTCTCCACCGAGTCCATCTTTGCCATCTCCTCCTACTACGTCAGTAGTTTCCCCTATTCCGCTTGTTTCTCCTCCTTCGTATCCATCAGTACTGAAGGACAGGGGAGGCAGTATTGGTGGGTCCCCCCATACTACAAGCGGGGCCCTACCAAAGGTCCCTCCACCTGTCCCGCCACGAGGAGCCCCTCGGAAATCACAGGATGGAACCGGACGAGGTATAAATTGATATGAATCAGTAGAATTCCCTTCGTTATTGTTTTATTTTATTTTTTCCTTATTGGCAATGGGAGGAATATTTCCTTTCTTCTGTTAAAATTGTACCTAGATAGCTATAGCAACTTATGTGAACGATAAAGATATACACACGCAATACTTATTTTAGGTAAATTTATAACTAACTATAAAAAATATCTCACGTTTCTTTGGTAGTACAGTATAGAATTTTCTGTTTATTTTTTTCATCGCCAAATAGTTTACTTTATATTTTTCCTGTTGTAAAAATAGGAAATCTAAATAAAATCTTGATTATACCTGCTCTTGTGATTTGCCGTTTACTTTGATACTCTTTTAATTATCATTTTCTCTTAAAAAATGCAATTAAAAAAGTAATTGATGTTATTCTTATTTTCTCTATATCCAAAATAATAATAATAGCTTAAGTCTTCAAATAGATAAAAATCTCATTTTGTTTTTAATAAATAGTAAGATACTAATGTTCACAGAGGCACATTAGATAGATGTTAGACTGCTAATGAAACTATTTTGCTCGTATCTTAGTTTATTACTAACTGAATTTGGCACACAATCGCCTTATTTAATGTAACTAAACTCAGTGCTTTAAGTGTGTATAGCCTTGTTTTCCTAGTAAAGAATCCCTTTATTATTGAAGTTAAATGTGCAAGGTGTTTCTTACAAACATAAAAAGAGTGATCTTGTGATATGAATTCATTTATGCTGAAGATTCTCTGATTTTTAATGTAACATTAATGTCACTCACCTTTGTTCTTTTATATGGTTTTGCACAAACTAGAAAAGTACTTCATGTGGAATATGGATTGACAGACTTAAAACAACAAATGACGCAATCAACTAACGGAATTTGAACTTTAATTCATCAATATTCTTACTAAACATTTGAAATACAGATATAGGATACACATATAGGATATAAATATTTAATAAATCAAATGTATAGTCCAGAAAACGTTATTGTTCTTTAAGTCTATAAATATCTCAAATAACACAATTTCAGTCCAGTCCTTTAACTGTTCTCACCGTGATATGAAATGTGAGAGCACCTGTCCAGACTTTGGAAACTCCGAACGATTCAATACCTTTTTACCGAGTCATCGGTCATTACATTCACTCATCTCTAACTTTTAGACGCCCTGTTACTCACTTCCCATCTCCTTCTTTCTTCAGGAGGTATTTCCAACCTCGTTCGCTTTGGCTGTTGAAAAAACCCAATATTCTGATCCGTTACTGCCCCGGCACCGAAATTCTTCCATGTTGGTTTCTCAGAAGTATTTTTACTTCACCGGCCTGCTGACCACGCACTTTGTCATATGTACAACTGCTTGTCTGGACGTTCTGTTATCTCTTTCTAAACATGAACACGAGTAGTTATTCCCCCATCGTGATGGTGTTAAATTTGAGATTAACAGCTGTTAGGATATTCTACAGCCTTGTATTTTTTTACTATTCAGTTCTAATTTACGTATACAGTAGAACCCCTCTTAACCGGCCTCGGATCAAGCGGTCCTCGGATTAACCGGCCTATCCGATGGAGCATCAGAGTTTTTTTTCTCTTACAGATTATATTACTGTAACTGGCCGAAGTCTCAAACATTGATTGTTTGACGGACATTTCCTGGAAAGTAAAGCTGGGTGACGCAACTTTAGGTGTGCAATGTGTATTGTGTTAGTGTTGGGGCAGGCCAAAGAGGGGAGGGGGAACATGAGTTTGATTCCCCTCTTGCTTCCACGGCAAATGTATTTTTTCTTAGAATCCTGTTGCTTTGTCGGAACCTTTACTGAATTTCGTGGGAGCAAAATATGTAATATCTGTAACATATTGAGTAATATGTTCAGCAGCAAAAGATTCAACGGCATTAGACGTAACGAACGTACGAAAATGGGGAGACTTGGCTTTACAAATCTTTGAAAGTTATAGAACGGAAAAAATATGGTAACTGATTTTTTAAAACAATGATACAGAATATGTAAATTCAGTTTTCAAAGTTTATTTAAGTTTAATTTGTTGGTGTTTGTTTATGTATGTACATACAATAAAATGAGTTGCAATAACGTCTTATTTGCTTGTTTATGAAATATGTAGTTTATTTTTGAACAAACATCTATTTATTACGGGAACCTCGGATCAACCGGCCAAACTGGTAACCAGCCAGGGTCTCTGTCCCGACCAGACAGGTTAAGAGGGGTTCTACTGTATGTTACAAATGAAAAATCCAACTTCAATGTTTTAATTTTTAATAGAGGAATAGCTTAAATTTTTCCTCATACAATAATTTTTCTTTTTCATTTCAGTAGGTATGTAGTTTAATGTTGTTTTGCTTTCTTACTTAAAAGGACAAACAATGTTTTATTTGAACCTTAATTCCTTCAATGGTAAAAATTTGTTATTAATAATAAAAACTTTGTAGACTTTGAAATACAAACAGTAGTCTTGGGCAGGTTTAATCATTTCAGTACGCCAGGCCAAAAAAAAGATTGCCCAATTACACCCATACCCTTTCCGAAGCCATTCCCTTTCCATCTCTATACTTGTTATTAGAGTTGAATCAGTAAGGTGTGTTTTACTTTTTCACTAGTTCACTTTTTTCTGGGCATGAGTTCTAGGTCCCGGGCCTAATGAAAATCCAGCTTTGTATACAGGGAAATATCTGTTTCAAACAATGAGTTTAAATATGCTACATTATTGAATTTTTCACGCATTTTTATCTTAACCCTAGAACCGGAAATGTTAACGAAAATGGATTTTTTGGCGTTTGCAAGCATGTTTTCAAAAATTCACCAAACATAGTAAATGAACCCCAATCCAAATTGTTCCATACCTTTTTTGTAGAGAAAGGTTCAAAGAATTTATATATGTCAGTAAAAAAATGATAGATGTACAATTTACAAAGTTATTAGCTCAAGAAACGATAAATGTTCAGTTACGAAAGGTAAATGTTCAACTTTAGGCCTACATAAAAAGTAGTAAACATTTTTTGTAATTTTTTTCAAAATTTACAAAAGTTTCGTAATTTAGTTCTAGAAAGAACTATATTTATCAATTTAAAATTTCTTATTTTGAAAATGCCAGTTTTTATGTTCCTACTGCAAGACTACTAACAAAACTAGGCCTAGTTTGAATAGTAATTTAGGAATATATCCTTTGCCCAAAAATGAAATATTATAAGAAAGTGTAGAGAATAAATCAAAGAATTCAACTCTATAATTGTAAATTATTGTTTCATAAAAGTATTTGAATTAGCTTGACTTGAATCACAAAATGAGATCAAATAAATAAACTTTTCGCGCACAAATCCTATACGACGTTTTGTGTGAAAAACCGTTGAAAGTGCCACTTTGAAAGGGTGAGAAAGTAAGAGATATCTCGGATGCAAAATGTGCTGTTTTATTGGTTGAAATCTGTCCAATTGCAAAGGTTTACAGACAATTCTATATCTTTGGAACTATACAAGTGACAGTTTTAGAATGTTAAAATCTTGACGAATCCAAAGGGATATTATTGTCGAAATATCCCGGTCGAGCGGAAGAGAGCTTCAAAGAAATGACAAAGTTAAGTCTTGCCATGTGATTTATTCGCGCGGCGTTGGCTTTTCAGAAAACTAATATTTTAAAACGATGGTTACATATGTAAATATATTTTGTAGAAAAAAATTGTAAATAAAAAAATTAAAATCTAAATCATTTCCTTTCCAAAGGTTTTTGTCTTTTTGAGATTGGAAGATTTTTAGTGGGTGAAAATTCGATACAATCACGTTTCACGAATGTGTTGCGCGGCACGGAGTGACTACACAATTGTGTAGTCAGCCGGTTCTAGGGTTAAATGAGCATATATTTTATTTGCAAGAGGTTCTTTTGAAATAAAAAGTTGTACTAGATTTGTTTAACTAAATATTCTTGGCAAGGCAATAAATGGAAGGCTTCGTGTCCTTCCTGTTTGAACTCAGATTTATAGCACGCACAAAATATTTTTTTAAATCCATAATTTTGATGAAAAACAAATAACGGTAGAATGTTTGTTTCTATATATAATCATTTTCATGGGAGGGCGGGCTCATTTGCAAAACAAATGACATAGATACTTTGCAACATTTTTTATTGATTGAAAAGATGTTTGTATTAGAAAATATGAAATTATCTTCAGAAATGCAGTTTTTTTACAGACATTCTTCTCTTCCCACAAAATCTAAATAGCTTTCTCTGGCCATACCCACCTTCTAGGACTGTTATCTATATTATCATCTTTTCATTTCATTTATTTATCTTGTAGACATTATAATTGCATAAGATACGTCACAGAACTCCATTTATGTTGACACCAAAACAATAAATAACTTAATTACAAAATTTAAATAACATAAAATAGACACTTAGATAAAACGGATAGATTTAAAATAGCAAGGTCACGGCAATGAAGGAAGCAGTCTCAAATAAAATTTTATTTTGCATAGGTACTAAATAAATAACTTTTAATTCGAATTTATAAAATGACTTCTACAGAAGTGTGATTATGACTGCCTCAATAAGTCATGTATTACTCCACAAAATCCTGGTGCATAAACTCATCCACAGAGTAAAACGATCCAGACAACAGAAGTTGTCTTATTACTGCCCTCTCCGCTCTAATTCCATTTTTGGAGGAATTGTTTACATATTATTTATTTAATTTTTAGAGTTATGACCTTAAATAGGACCATATATCTATTAGTTGATTTTGCCTTGTATGGAAAAAATATTGTGAGAAATTCACTGGTGTAGGATCTTGATTAAGAAACCAAATAATTCTTGAAATAACTCTAAAATATTAATAAAAACTCAAACAATTGTTCACATGCAAGTGCTTAGTGTCTAGGTAGTAACTGATAAATGTCCCCTCACCCCAACGTAGAATAGCCGACTTAAATGTGCTCATAGGCTTTATATGTACCAACTCTATCATTTCCTATCCTACTACTTTATTTTTGTTCTGTGTGATTTACTAGAGTGTGTCTATTTCATCCATTACTGTTTTGAACAAATATTTAATCTACTGAAATTCTAGAGCATGATTTTGGTTCGGTATGGTTTTACAGTAGAATTGAACCACTAATTGCCTGTCAATAGGGTTGACGTTGATCTATTATTTCAAACTGTTTTACGACGTACATTTTGTATGTGGATTCAGCTTTTGTCACATTTAATTCAGGGTTGGGTGAAAGTCTTGAACATAATTTGATCTTGGCTGCTGGTTAAAATAGAAGAACACAACAACCTTTGTTGTGTAGGTTTTGACATGGGCTACCTACAGGTTGTGCCAAAATTCAGATCCAAATAAACAGGGTGTCCTAAAGATCAAAGAAGTCATCTTTTAAGATTGTTTGCACATAATCATGGCAGTATTAATTCATATTTTACTCAAAAGGCGCACGTTTTTATTATTTATTGTTAACACGTTCACGATGTAAAGGGATTTGTGGTCTTTGCAAAATGACATGCATTTTTGTGCTTTTCGTATCAAAAATGCGTATTCTGATTTTTTACAGAAATTGTTTCTAAAGGAGTGTATTAATACAGTAAAAGTGCTATTTTTGAAAAAAATCCTTATAATATTTTTTTTACATCTGTGTGTGTGTACCACCGGTGGTGCACGACGTGTGTTGGTAATACTTCTTTAGCTAAGCGCGTAGTGCACCACCGGTGGTATATCCGTTTCTTCTTTAGCCTATGTAGATGCTATAAGCCCTAACGCGCTTTTTTATTCACAACTCACTGTTTCACGCACTTTTCTGCTTGCATCCGATTATTTCGTGCGCTTCCCAATTAACAGCTGGTTATTTTCCTCACTTTTTAGTTTGCAGTTGTTATTGTTTTATTGTGAAGTTAGCAACTTTATTTTATTTTTTTAGTTTTATTTTTCACTTTTTGTAATGATCATCTGTGCATTCTTTTATAATTTTTAATAAATGTTTATATTACAATAAATATTTTTTTTATGAAAATAAAAATGGGCGGATCATGTAATACCGGTGTTACACTAGTTGCTGGACATCTAACGATAGCGTACACAAATATTCAGACCTTCAAATATAATTGTTTTTGTTTGAGTACTTATAAGGGTCAGCACGTGCACCACCGGTGGCGCACTACTCACTTTAAAAGAGGGCACGATGCGCCACTGGTGGTATACGACGTCATTTAGTAAAGCAGATGTGTACCACCAGTGGCGCACTACGTCGTGAATGTGTTAAAATATTAATTAGTAAAATGTTAATATTAATTTAAGTTTTGGGACTGTGGGTTTTCTAGAGGTTAGAATTCCACCCACTGAGAAGCTTTTATCCTGTTTTAAGCATGTATTAACATAAAGTGACATGACCAAGAAGCTTAGAGGCTGTCTAAAAGTTAGATGTAAAATAGCAATTTACTAACATTCTAACATAGAAGTACTCAGAAACTGAAATAATGGTACAAAACATGATGTAGTTTAATATTATTGACTAGTTTAGTTAAGTTTTATCAAATTCATCCTTAAAATGGAACTACAGTAAGATCTCGATAATCTCGGTGATGCCGGATTATCAAATATGCCGGATTATCGAGGTTTTCCTTTAAAATAGTTTAAACAGGGAATAAACTATACATAAACACACATGTACTATATATACATACATTATTATTATTGGGTTGTTAATTAAAGAGTTGTTACAACACACAAACGAAAACATTACAATACATAAAATAAAAACTGAACGTGGACACGTAAATTACACGTTGAAACTACGTAACAATAACTGCGTAGAGAGATAGCCGCGAACTGATAGGCCTCAGGTAGGGACTGCTCTATTCTCCTTTGTTGTTGGTTTCCGTTAGGCAGTATGTGGTGGGGGTTTGATATTTTTACTGCAGCCTGTCTCAACAAATTCTTCGAACCCCTTTAACTTCCAAACCGTGCAAAGCGGTTTTAAATCGAACAACTATTTGCAAGAAATTCAATGTATCTTTTTCCAAAGACTTCAATTTGTTCAAATAATCTTAAGTGGAATACGTTCAACAAAATACTGTCAGAAACGAAAGTGTTAAACGGTACCTTTAACAGAGAACGTTTTTGAAGGACGACGAGAGCATTGTTTGTTTTGGACAAGTTTATTGAGCAGTAGATTTTTACACGCTGTTTTTGACGGATGCGGAGCCAACAGACAGTATAGACTGGGCGTAAATCATTTAATAATTACAAAAACTGCCACTTTTAATGAGTGCCAATTTTCAAGATGATGGATGCCGAACTATCGGGTCTGCCGGAGTAACGAGTGCCGGATTATCGAGGTCTTACTGTACTTCATTAATCAAATTAATGGCTCGGAAATTATATTAAAAGTTCAATAATTTTTAATAATTAATACCTCAACAAGGGATATTATTTCTGAAAACCTCATTCCATCATGTACATCATTTAGAGTAAAATATGAATTATCACCATAATTATTTTTATAAAAGATATTATTGGTTTTATTAGTATAAACTTTTTTTACTAAAAATAACGCTTTGTGATTTTTTTTGTATATTGGAACCATAATGTTGATATGTTCTGTAGATAGCCTACGTTAACATCTTCACAACAACTCTTGTTGTATCCCTCTATCTTAACTAGATGCCGAGATAAAAATAATATTCCAGATTTGTGCTCAATCCTGTGTATACATTTCTTCATATATTATTTTTTGTGAAATTCCTTGGCATCGATAAATGCACTGCAAATTTTTTTTCATCCAAATTTTTTTGAGATGGATAAATCAAAACACATTTAGACCAAAATTTAAAAAATACAAGCAGGAAATGATATACAGATCTGGATGTTATTTTGTTCATCTGCTGTATCTAACTTTTCTGTTCCAGTTTTCATTTTAACAGTTGAAATGAAGATTTTGGTTTGTTACATGATCAGCATATTATATGTAAATGTCACACCTGAGAATAAACATATTATCAATAGCAAACTATATGAAATTTGAAAGAGAAGTTTTAATTGGATGATCAGCAATCTGTAGGATAATATTGGGGAAAATATGATTCTCTAAAAAAAGCCATCGTTGGAAGGATAGTAGTTTTGACGGAAAAAAGTAATGTTGAGAAATTTTTTAAAGAAACAGTGTTTGGAAAGAATGTTATAAAGTAAAGTGGAATGTTTGAACTTACTAAATACCGGGTCTTATTTAAATAAAGTAAGAACCGTTGGAATTGTATACAAAATATATTGCTCTTATTTTAACTTAAATATGTGTACCAGATACTACATTTTTAAAACTGTTTTCCCACAAAAGACTACCCAAATTTAAACATTTGTCATATTCCAACACACGTTTTTTTATGTCGTTGTCAAATAAGTTTGCCACCACTCATTGACTTATCGTCACTCTCGTAGCAGTTCCCACCAAAAAAGCTCTTTCAATTTTGTAAGCAGTTGCAAGGACAATCGAGTCCAGTATTATTCGGAAGATGTTCAAAAACATACCATCTGTAGTCAGTCTCAGACTCCGCTGTCAATTTTGTATTGCGCAACAGTTTCGTCAAAACTCCCGAATAAGAGCCTGCACTTATTGTTTCTCCTCCAGACAGAAACTCGCGCAGTAAGACTCCATGGCATTCCAAAATGTTGATCGCTACAATTCATTTCGATAAAAACATTTTTTTATTTCAATATTTGTAAATTTAGTCGGAAAAAATCCTTAGGTTAGGCCTAGACTGATAAATCAACACATGTATTAAATTTATTAATTACCGTAGCAACCAATTGAATAAAATACCGATAACAGCTGTTTGCTCTAATATTTCCATTAACAGCTAATTTCAAACTTTGTATTTTTTATTGAAGTGTAGACCTGAGCCTTAATGGTTCTTTTAACCTTTATTATAACTGCTGTTATAAAATATGCGAAATAATTTGATTTGAACATTTAACGTATTAGCTTTAGGGGTTATTATTAATCCTACACCTTTATTATTATGTGTATAGAAGGTTCCAACGGGGTTTCCCCTAGTTAGACAATAAAACAATTAAGATTAAAATTAAAAAGTATGATTATTACTTTTAAAATGTCTTTAAGGGGTGATCTACAGACCACAAACGGGTACACAGGTACAAATATTTATTTAACTAAAAATGTCTGTTATTCTTAACTGCCTCAATATGTTGTTTGATTGAAATGAACTGTAATGTAACTAAACACGAAGTAATAAATTATCAAAAACACATGCAAAGTCTTCACCCTGGAGGAAGCAGTGTCTACACCATACTTTAACGTTAGCGCATTCGTGAATTGGCAATCGTTCACCGTATCTCTGCACTAGTTTGTGTTTCAACAAGCTTGCTTTTTGTATTAACTTCGAATTTCACAGGTTAATGGGGGATAAAATTTGAATTTTAGAGGTTGACTTCTAATTAATAGTAAAAAATTTGAATTTTTGAGGTTATTTGATGTTGAAAATACTTCGAATTAACGGAATATTTATTTTCGAATATTAGAGGTTTTCTGAGGGGAAGGGACAAAATTATATAGTTCTTCGAATTATCTAGGTTCAAATTAGCGAGGTTCTACTGTAATAAAATATTGGTGAAAACAAGAAATTATCAGAAATTTGCAAGAAATTATAGTTAACCAATTATGTGTAATAATTGGTTTGTTCACCCCGGCATCCTATACCAACACAGTAATATTGTATGTACATTTCCTGTCATTATCTTTAAGTTAGCTGTTATCCTTCATCCGATTGTTTTGACAGTTACACCGTCCGATAAGGAATCGAAAAGACTGCAAAAATGGCATCTTACATTTTTTTGTCAAAATGTACGGTGTTTGAGTAATTTAGGTTTGAAATTTTCAAATAGCCGCCATTTTGAAACGCAACATTGGATAGAATCGATATATAGAACATATAAACCGTTTTCTAGATATGAATTATTTTGCGGAAAAAAATGGCGGATATCTGGAAAACAAAGCATTTCCAGATACCTATATGTTTATAGGAACGTTTTTCTTTATTTTCACTGGTAGAACAAGTCCTGAAAGTTTCTCCATGAGACTTGGAAGTGACTTGGATAGCAAAATCATGTAACTTTTGAAGTTAAACAAATTAAGTACAGGACTGTAATACAAACAACAATAAGACTAAAATATTTTCCAAAGTGCTAGTGTAGAAAAAATTAAAAACTACCAGTGTTACCGAAACATGGGTGACTAAAAGTTGAATCTGGAAACTAAAGGTATCAGCTCTCGCAGCGGTACAAAAACAAACATTTTCAGAAAGTAATTTTAGCCAAAGCAAAAAACTTTTTCAAGGTTTGTTTTTCTTGTTTGTGATCAATTCTAATTTGGAATAGGGCAAATAAAAACTTAAACTTTTAAGTTAAAAACTTAAAAGTTTTAAAAACTTAACATTTAAAATAAAGTTATTAAAACCTACTACCATACACAAATAATATTTTTTCAACCTTTAATGTTTGTTTGTATTATATTTGAACTTCTAAATTTACTTTAAATCAATTTAAGGATTTGCACCACTTATCTGAAAATGTGTAAAAAAAAACAGATAATTAAGTTTGGATAAACAAGTTGTTAGTGTAGTTCCAATTTAAATAATCAATTGTTTGCTTAAAATATAACTAAATATTTTACATTTTAAATGTTTTAAATAAATTTTTGGTATTTTTACACATTTTATTCTATTTTTATAATTTTGAAAATGTTTTCAGTAGGCCTTTTATCACCTATAGGACTAGCGAATAGATTAAAACAATCATTTCTACTATATTAAAACACCAATGTTTGTGCGTATCAACAATCTCAGGAACGGAAAATCCCGGGCTCATGTGTAAGCTAGAGACAATTATAGAATCAAAATGACACCAAAATCATGCTCCATACTTTCATGGATCCTGAGAAAATGACACCAAAGGCATCCGGTTAAACCTCCATGGACGAGAAATATAGTGTTAAAGCATTGGACTAGCATCCATGAATTGATGAACCAATAGAATAGGAATACAATAACCATTTTGTACATAAATAATATAATATATGTTATGATATTCTTTAATTATGCTTATTATTCTTTTTTAATTATATATTGTATTTAATGTATCTAAATTTGTTGTGTCGTGGACTCTCGGTGACTCGGTTCTATTGCTAAACATATAATACAATTTAAATTTCCTAGACGGGCAAACTATGTTTTTCTTTTAGGGTATGCATTTAGATAGTTTATAAGTTAAAAAAGAGTAGAATGTCCATTTTTATAATTAAATTTAAATAATCATCTGCACGAAGGGCACAGGCGATGATCAGTGGTTTGGTAAAAAAAACTCTATATTAATGTTTTATATTTCATGAAGAGAAAACAGTAAAACCTACGTTAGCTGAAATGACCGATTGAAATATTCTCCCCTGCCTCTGATTTTTTTCGATAAAAATATCTCTTTTCCCGGATATAAACCAAAACTAATGAAATAAAACTTGTCTACAAAGTGTGTTTCACATGATAACTCTGTACAAAACAAACAGGTTACCTTAGTTTGAGATTAAAAGCTGGCATCGATGTCATCCATAAGATATTTCCTGGGGGGGGGGGGGTGGGGGGGGCCGGGGGTAGGGAGCTTAACACGTTCACTGCTAAGGACGCATATGCGAGCTTGACACTGAACACTAAGAGAAGCGGCCGACGCACAGTGCATTGCACGCCAACCCCCGTATTTGGCGAATTTTCAATACACAGAACGTTGCATGCTTCGCACGCCAACCCCCGTATAGGACGAATTTTCAATACACAGAACGATGCATGCTTCGCACGCCAACCCCCGTATAGGGAGAATTTTCAATACACAGAACGTTGCATGCTTCGCACACCAATTTTAAGCCTATGTGCAATAGCGCGCATAGACAGAATCATTATTTTGCAAATCGCAGTATGTTCCCGTCTTATTTTTTTTCCTAAATTCTGAAAGCGATTCAGATAGTTGGAATTCGGATAGTTGGAGTTTTACTGTACATATGAATATTAGCAGTTCAAACATATTAACCCAATTACATTGTTAATATTTTAATATGTTAAAGAGAATAGGTAGCAGAATACTGTAAAACCTTAGATAAACGAAACCAAACTAGGAAAAACAGTTTCAGATTGTATAAATACAATAAGAAAATATCCTATATTATTAAAACCCTTGCATAAATTAATTTTCAAACATATTGCTATAAAGAATGTCTATCAGATTCTTAAAATCAAGTTTGTCGACTTTTTGTAACTTACAAGGGCAAAAGTCTGAGATCTTTTCAATAAAAAAAGTAGTTACAAGTAGAAATACGTGTTTAAACATAATTTAAAGCGCAATGGTAAAAGCCTGCAAAAGAAACCGTCATCCGAATACAAGTTTCATTATTTTTATGAAATAAATGCATTAAAACCTAATTTAAGAATCAATATTTGCAAATTATATTTTGACGTCATTTTCTTTTGCAGACTTTCCCTGTTGGTTCTTAAATTAGGTAATTAGGAACTCCACTATCCGAATCACCGATTATCCGAATCGCTTTCAAAATTTCAGAAAAAAAAGATAAGACGGGAACGTACTGCGATTTGCAAAATAATGATTCTGTCTACGCGCGCTATTGCACATAGGCTCAAAATTTGTTTGCGAAGCTTGCAAGGTTCTGTGTATTGAAAATTCTCCAAATACGTAAGTTGGCGTGTGAAGCGCGCAATGCATTGTGTATTGAAAATACTCCCAACATGCGGGTTGGGATGCGAAGCATTCAATGCATTTTGTATTGAAAATTCTCCCAATACGGGGGTTGGCATGCGAAGCACGCAATGCACTATGCGTAAGCCGCTTCTCATAGAGTTCAGTGTCAAGCTCACATGTGCGTCCTTAGCAGTGAACGTGTTAACACGATGATAGTACTCAAACGTTAAAGTTATAAAACGTGTATACACCACCGTAGTATGTGCGGATAGTTTACTCCAGTCGTAAACGTGAAGCCAATACCAAAAAGGTTAAAATAGACCCTAATTATCCGAATTTTTTATTATCCGAATGGGGTCCGGTCCCAATTGATTCAGATAACTGGAGTTCTACTGTACTGTATTATCGCATGAGCAAGTTTTGGAAGTTTCTTTTTTATTTGTGTATTATTTAAAGACTGTACAATTCAAACTTATTCTTCAATATTTTAATAAGTAGGCCTGTAAGTGTAAATTTGATTTAAGACAGATGTGCATTATATGTTTGTGTCACGTCTCTTAATTTTTTATTCTAATCTGTTTTGTCAGTCATCCGGGGTTTCGAAGGAATGAAATTCCCAAGACTTAGTCCAATATTACTCCTGTTAAATCCTGATATTGTGATCCATCGTACGCCTATGAAACATGCTTTAGAATTTGGTAGATCTTCTGGTAGCCCCCTTTTGAGCACTCCCTTGTCCAACGCTAGTAGACGATTGGTTTGTAGGAATTCAAGATCTCCAGTATCCGATGATGGTAGTTGTTATGTACATCACCCGAACAGCTTTTTGTACCAGTCGGGTAGATCGCTGAAAGTCGCAAACCAACGATACTTGAGTTTAGGCAAAAGTCGGAATAAATTGTATCGTTTGCCTAAACCTACTGTACATGGTAACAGTGACGTCGGTCAGAATATTCTGTCCCCAAATAAAAAAGACGATGGAAAAAATCTTAAGACAGGGGGGGAAAGTAATGACCGTGATGTAACCGATGATAATTTGGTCAGTGCGGTTGTAGAGCATAATTTGTTACCTAAGGCGGAAGAAGAGGTAGCTCAAAAAAGGAAAATTTGGGCCAAACCAAAAGATTCTTTAGTTTATTATTCCTTAGAAGGTGACAATGAAGATAATTCACAAACTAAATATTTAAAAACAACATTATTTGATAGTGATGATATGGTTTAATCATTTTAAATTAGCAACCTTTAAAAGATATAAAATAGTATTTTTCCTCTTTTAGTATTTAAATCATATACCGGGTGTCCCATTAAGGTCCCTCCCCTCTTTAATTTTTGAACAACTGTTAATTTTCAAACAATCTTTGGTAAATATTACTAACATAAGTCAAAGTACTTTTTTATGTGGTTTAGGGTTTCAACCTTCACCCCTAAATAGGGGTTGCTGGGGGTAGTTTTTTATTTTCAAATAGCAACCCCTAGCATGTTGCATATCATTTTAAAAAGGGTAAAAAAGGAAAATGAATGTCGCAAACTAGACCTCTCTATGATTTCTTAAACTGAAGTTATTGTAAAAAATGTATCACCGTAATTAGATTGTTGAACTATCCCCACTAAAAATAACAACAAACTCTAAAATTTAACAACTAAGCTCTAGAGTGACCGTTGTCAGGAAATTGTCAGTGTCCTTAGCTTAAGTCGTACACTGTTATTTTTAGTGGGGATGGTTCAACAATCTAATTACGGTGATACATTTTTTACCATAACTTTAGTTTAAGAAGTCATAGAGAGGTCTAGTTTGCAACATTCTTTTTATTTTTTTACCCTCTTTAAAATGATATGCAACTTGCTGGGGGTTGCTATTTGAAAATAAAAACTTCCCCCAGCAACCCCTATTTAGGGGTGAGGATTGAAACCCTAAACCACATAAAAAAGTACTTTGACTTATGTTAGTAACATTTACCAAAGATTGTTTGAAAATTTACAGTCGTTCAAAAATTAAAGAGGGGGGACCTTTATAGGACATTTAGTGTATATTTAATAATGGTTACAGATTTAATAGAAATCCTATGGTCTGAAAATAAAAAAGTATTTTTCTGACTGGATGATGGATTCAGAAAATCTTACTTCATTATAACAACAAACTGAATTACAGTAAACTTGTTTGTTTTGGTAGAATTAAATATTTTAAACCATTTAAAAAAAAGATTTAACATCAATTATTATAGTTACTAAACCACTTAGTAGGTGGAAATATGTAATACAAAGTTGGTCTTTATTTATTATAAATGTTAAACTTAAATCACATTTCAATTGGAAAAGTATTATAATAACCACACGTGTGTAATAAGTTCTTTTTCACACACCGATTTAATTGCTGAATAGAACCTTATACACAAAGAGTCTGAAATTTTGATTCAACGTTGACTTGTGTGTTGGTAGACACTGTGCATGATTAAAAATTCTTGCACTGTATATTTAGAGTTTGTGATTTTGTGTTGTGTTATATTTAAAATGCAATCACATTAGATATTTTGGTTTGTTTATGCTTTTTGAGAGTATAGTTAGTTAAAGTTATATTTTTTGGATGCATTTCTCATCTTTTATATTTAGTGTGTAAAATTTATTAAAAAACAAATACAGGTAAGGTTTTATTTTAAAATACACATTTTTTTAAGCAAGCATGTAAAGTTATTCGTCTACTTACAGTATATATTCAAACAGTGATTCCCCGCCATAAGCAAGGCTTTCAGAAAATTTTATCATTATAGAAAAGTCATCCAAATGATTTATCACAAAATCTAATTTGAGTTCAACTATAAAATACATTAGTTTACAGTGTTTCCATTAATATGGATCACTCGATCTCCATGGGACCTAGTAACAAAAAGTTCGGTTTGTATAACAAACAAAAATGGCTACTCTTGTATAAGCTCTAACTGCTACAATATCTATCTATTGGTTAAAAAAGGACAAGTGTGTAACCAAAATAATTTCTCTCCCCCCCCCCCCCCCCCCAGATTAGAAGTTGTAATTGTTATTTACTCCTGTGAAACTCGGATTATAGACATAATTATAATAAAATTCTGAAATTTAAAACAATAACTGATTTATCAATTCAAAACGAACACAAAACTAGTGGATTATGTTTGCAGTGAACAATCGTATACAAACTTGTAATACAAAATTAATAAACTTAAAACAAATTGCTAATAAAATAAAATAATCATTACGTACAATTGAAAATTATATTTGGAAAATGTTTTCTTTTTTGGTTCAATTATTTTCTTATAAAGTCACACCAATTTTATATGACGTTACATCAACTGAATTCGATTTGTTCTGCAGTTTAGCGTGGGACACTGCTAGCTGTAGCCCTTTCCTTCTTTCTGCATGATGATTTAATTTTAATGTCTTATTTGTGGGAATGGCTGTGATCGGTTTGTGGAATGCAGGCGGTTAAAAGGGTATACGGAACTAGATTTAAGAGGCTATATACGATACTGCAGAATATTTGTTCGTTTAAAGAATTTTGATTATTCATGAGGATAATATTTATAGAAAAAAAATTTATTGAAATTGGTTTCTCCTTCTAGAATAATATTGAGGGAAAATCTGCACCTACCACTTGTAGAAAAATACTTGTGTGTACCTGCCTTGCAAGAATAAAAATAAAACATTTTGCAACAATTACTATAATAGTATGTTTTGCTAAATATCCAAATGTATTTACAATTATTCTATTTGTAGAACCGCAGTTGGGAATTAATGCTCGAATTAGGTTACCTCTGACCAAGATGGTGTTTCAACCAACTCGGTGTGCAATGATAAAATAGTTATTCAAGTAAATTGATTTTTTTGTAAACGTTTATTTTCCTTTTTTGGTTCTCTACAAATTTAGTGTGCCTATTTAATATTTAACATTCTTTAAATCGGATGTATTTTTTTGACTATTGTGAATCGACGGTCAAACCAAAAGCATTTTTTTTAAATTATTGTTCAACATACCTGACTGTCGAAACTAGTTCAATTACTTGGCTTGTCATTATAGATGTTTTGCCTCTACCGGAGGCGTCATCGGGTAGAACATACGTAAAACAAAAACACGTTCACCCATACAGACATACACAAATTAACAATTACTCGTTTTAAAATGCATGCTATTAGTATTGTATACTGTTTTTTTGTGTTTTTTTTTTTTGTGTTGTTGAGCAATTCTAAGACTACGGCAACATTTTTTTAAAGTATGTATTCTGATGTGCCTCAGGTTAAGATGAAATAGCTGTACCGATAACCAAGAAACTGAACTTGTATATTACCCAATTTAAATCGGAGTTTTGAAAGGCTGAAACAGAAATAATATAAAACTATATACAATATTGCATTATTTTCTAGTTTAAAATAAACCGTACAGGTTTTAGTAGCCTAGTTTAAATAGTCTTATTTGACATTGCTATGCCTCTTTTTGTATGAAATCAGTTTTACTTCACTTTTCCTCTCAATTTTGTTTTGTACTTTCTCCATAAAACATCTTATTTTTACACGGGATAAGTTGTTTGATGTACAAGTTATATACATGTTCATATATATATATTTAAAGAAGGAAAACCTGAGACCAACAGACAGTTTAGTTTCACTTACTATATAAAATTAGTTATTTATTTTATATTTTAAATTTGTTTTAATACCAGTGAAGTAATATGGTTTTAGGTATATTCGAAGTTTTGTTTATTATGTTTGAAAAACTAGCAAACAAAAAAGTTGAAAGTTGTTTAATCAAGTTTGTTTGAACATTCAATAATTAAA
Source organism: Philaenus spumarius (assembly GCA_018207615.1). Taxonomy (NCBI): domain Eukaryota; kingdom Metazoa; phylum Arthropoda; class Insecta; order Hemiptera; family Aphrophoridae; genus Philaenus; species Philaenus spumarius. The sequence continues at coordinate 349,750 of JAGFPH010000397.1, read as the reverse complement.
TTTAACTTACAGTTAGTATAAAAAAGGCGAAAAACCTGAGCGATTGTCATCGCTTGGAAATTGGAGAGTATTTACATAATGCTCATAAATTTAATAATTAAATTGAGATATCTACAATCACACACAGACGGACAAATTAAACATTTAATTTAGAACCACTAATGAAACTAGTTAGCAAAAGTATAAAGTTTGTAAACAATAACAAGTTACATAACAAAGAATAAAACTAAATAAATCTTAACATGCCATTTGTGATAAGTAAAATATATAGTTTGGAATAAAACGACAAGTATTTTTAAATGTTACCAATCACGTTCAATCATTTATTAGTACAAAGTATATTAGGAACATTTCCAGGCCCGGATTAGCAGCTATTTATGCCCTCGGCCAAAGTTCTAAATTACGCCCCCTTCCGGCGGTCTGAAATTGTTTTGTATAATTAACTCTGAAACTCATGTTTTTGAGATTCTCTGGGGATTATTTGAGCTATTAACACTGTTTTATTTTTAGCCCTTTTGAACGCATTTTTAATTATTTTCCAAGAAAAAATTATATCAATCACGCAATAACAGCGATTGAAATGTCAAAACGTACGAAAAGTCAATTTGTACTAAGCAGATATTGACTACTGACTAAAAAGAAAGCATGTTGAAAAATAAAACGCACTACTAAATAAACAACACTTTCTATGTATTAACTAACGACAATCAAAATATGTAGCCTACATAGTTTTAAAATTTCTTCTTTCTGGCTTTGGACCAGGCCCTGCTAGACTCTCCTCAACACCCCCTATTTTTTCAAGGCTAGTGCACGCTACTCAGGCTCGATTAGAAGTACAAAATTTTTCGATTTCCCCGCGATCTCAGCCCCCCACAAGCCTGCCTTATGGGTAATCCGGGCCTGAACATTTCTAATCACATAAATGATTACATAAATATTATAATTTGCAATTTAACGGAGAATCCTATCAAAACGTTTTTTACATAATATGTGTCTGTACAGATTGTATATTAGTAGACTATTTGTGTGTGTATTTTTTAATTTTATTTACAGTTTATTTATTGTACTGTTGGATACATACATTTGGTTAGAATCGTTGTAAGCCTGTAGTTTGTAAACCCTGTTGTGGTTTGGTTAGGTAGTTTCAATTGTGGATTTCCCTCCTGTTCCACTCCACCTCCAGCGTTCGAAGATGCGATCCGTGGAGATTATCCTGTCAGTGTAGCCGGAAACAATAATCCTGGTGGTGCAACACCCGTTCGTCAACGTTTAGGACCTACTCATTCTGCACATCATACGAAGAACTACCGTGAGGAGACAGTTAGGTAAGATATAAGTATCAATATATATACAGGATGTCCCTAAAAACCGTAGCGGGCTATATTCATTGAATATACCGTAGGATCGTATTGTATTCATTGAAATAAATAAAAAATGTTGAGTAAAATTTTTTCGAATTCGGCTTAGTTTAGTCGCAATCCGCCATTTTGTTTTTTTACAAAAACTCACTGTTACTCCAGAAATAGATGAGACATCGAGTTCAAATTTGGAATACGTACTTTGCACATTAAGATTCACAAGTGTACCAAACACAAAGAGTTTATTTTTGTAATTTTCAGAACGGCAAAAATAAGTTATTTTTGTTAACTTTACAAAAAATTTACAAGAGATAAAATCTTTTTATTTTTTAACGACAGACAAACTTATTTTTTTATCGTTTCTGTAGGTCAAAGGATAACCGAGTTATCGTCAAAAAACTAGAAACGTAATTGTCTACGACAACCAAAATTAGCATAGACCATCGTTTTTTTGAATGTTAATAGTTTTAATAAATAAGATAAAAATCCATTGCTCTGAAATGCATTAAAAATTCAACTATGGCTCTTAACAATTTTAAAATGGTGATTGATATTACGATTCAATAATGCTAAAAAAACGTATCAAATGCTAAAATTGTATCGAAATAGCAAGAAAAGTTACTGCACCAACTGCAGTTTTGTATTTTACCTGCTTTATTTAGAATAGCAGTTCCATTATTTTTCTAAAGAGGCACCTTGATGTCCCGGTCATCTTTAATTCTTTACTTGTGTGTTTGTGCCTGGTGACAATGTTTTCCCCAATTTCAGTTTGTTTATATAACATCTTTTAAGATCTCAGCTGTTGTATTGTAGTTCCGAGTTCCCCCTCATTTTTATTTTAATTTGTATATCCCTAGTTTTAAATATTCTTTATATTTATAAGAAATAATGTATAAACTGAGATACCACTATATGTGGTTAAACTATTTGTACAACAATCCTGTCATCAGAACAATCCTGGTCGATAGAATTAATATCTCTGATGGTAGTAGGAGACGATAATTGATCTTCAATAAGAATTGTTACCTAAGTTAAGGATTGAATTTTTGTTGATTAAAGTTTTGATCGATCAATGCTTATACACCAATGTGTTAAAAGTGTTTGTATAACATTCACTCATTCATTCGCTATATGGTTAACATGCAAAGCGATATCAAAAGTTTTGTTTGTATGAAAGAATTGATTTTGTTTCAGTATCTCCGAAGTACATTTAGAATCTCGTACGGAAAACAAATCTTCGTTGAGTGTAGAATCAGGTTCTTCGACGTCTGGATTTAGTTCAGTAGTAACCGGCACAAGTCGTCATCTTACTTGGACGCCTCCGGCATCCGTCGAAGGTTCCACTCCTACGTGGACCGAAGGAACACCGTCGTTTACAGAATCGTCATCGTCAGGAGATATAGGTCTGGTCATATCGATAACAATATTTGTGTTAGTGCCGCTAATCTTTAATGTGTGATATTATTCCAAAGTGACCAACAAATTCCATAAGGATTGTTACGTGTGAATAACGAAATGATGATTTTATTTTACAAAATTGTGTTAACTGTAATTTTCGCTGAGCTTCTGCACTATAAAATACATCCTTGTAATCTTCGGTCACCAAAACATCAGGAATAAATTCTTTACCGGTTGTTCATCAAACTGTTTTGTGGTTGTTAGTTTCAGACTGAATTGAATTTAAGATTATTAACCATACTGACTTGCCATCATTACTAACCTAATTCAGTCTATTAAAAATCATCTTTCTTTGTTGTATCCAGTTATTAAGTCATATTTCTTGACTTTCTACTCTCCGTTTTGAATTCTAAAGCTGTTGCATCTCTTAGTTTATGTAAAGATCCTCGAATTACAGATCACTACTGTGCTTGGATTAACTTGCAGAGTGACCAAAAAAGTACTTACAAATATATATATATATATTTTTTTTTTAATGTGATTATTCGATGTGGCTATTACGATATGGTATATTGTACATTGACATACTAAAACCTCGATCTATTTTTTGTAAATAATAGGGTATTAAATTCATTAATGTTGGCTAAAAATAAAATTGACACTCTAATTACTGTTGCAGATGTACTGAATGTATTAAAATAAATTAATACAATTATATGTAATTGGTGGGTAGAAAAACACTGTATTTATTAAAAATAACTGAATTAGCCTATAGAAGTAGTTTAACTAGAGTAACAAAAATAATTCTATCAAGCTCCAGAATAACAGTACATGACGTATGCTCATGAATTTTTTAAATATTTGTGTTCAATTCATTAAACTTTCCCTGATATTTTTAAAAAGAAGAAAAGCCCAGGTTTAAGAAGGCACAATTTACACTAAACTTTTTTACTATCTCACGTAACTATTTTGCACAACTGTAATTAAAGTTGGATAAATCACTAAAATTCTCCTTCTTAAAATATATATTTATTTCTTTTACACTTATTTGCTTTTGTGGTGCTCTTAAAGATGTTTACACTGACAGCTGACA
>JAGFPH010000397.1:303152-330058 GCA_018207615.1 Philaenus spumarius | reverse complement strand
AGTGTTCAATAGTTTTTTTGTAGAAGAAACTTCAAAGAATTCAAATATGCCACTAAAAATTAGTTTATTTTGAAATTGTAAAAGTTATTAGCTCAAGAATCAAAAAATGTTCAGTAACGAAAGGAAAAAGTTCAACTTTAGGCCTACATAACAAGTAGTAAACATTTTTTGTATTTTTTTGTAAGCGTAAAAAAGTTTCGTAATTTAGTTCTAAATAGAACTGTATAAAAACATTTATCAATTTCAAATTTTTTATTTTGAAAAAAACAGTTTTTATGTTCCAAGTACACGACTGGTAACAAACCTAGGCCTAGATTGTAACGTCATTTACTAATATATGCTTTGCCCAAAAATGAAATATTATTATAACAAAGTGTAGAGGATAAATCAAAGAAAAGAATGGTATACTTGTCTTTCCTTAGTTCACAAAAGTGTTTGAGTTATATTTATTTGAATAACAAAATGACATCAATCTAATGAAAAGCCGCTACCCTAAAGCTCTGCCTATAGGACGAGACACTTGAATAACGTGGGAACCCACGCGCTAGAGTTTCTCACTAGAACGTATATTTCAACTGTCGTCTAGACAGACAAAAAACCGGTTATTTCTGGATTACTTCATACCGTTACAAACTTCAGACTTTGCTGTACAAAATGGTGTAAAGAAATCTGTCAAATATAAGGCAGTGCCTTCCCAATATCGGTTGACAAATGGGCTGTTTCATTGGTTGAAAAACTGTCCAATCGCAAGGGTTTACAGTAATTCTTGGAAAAAATACTGATTTTATAGTAACATCTGATTGGAAGACACCAACAGAAAGATAAAATCTTGACGAATCCAATGGTATCGTTATAATTGCCAAAGGAATATTAGTGTAGATGGTCTTAAACGTTGAAGAAGTGGGAAATAACAGTAAAATTGTATGCAGATTCGTGCACGGAAAGAGCTGTAGACCGATGTGCATATTTTAAAACGATGATTACGTATGTAAATATACGTTTTACGAAAAAGTTGTAAATACAAAAATTAAAGTTTAATTCATTTCCTTTCCAATGGTGCCAGTTTTATTACGATTGGATGATTCTAAGTGAATTAATTAATTGAAAATGCAAATGTATGCAAATTCTTGCTAATTGTTGAAATAGTTGCATCTTGCGCCTGAGAGAACATCACTTTGGGCAGTCTGCCACTGGGAGGGTTAAACATACCCATAGAAACAGAAATTTCAAATAAGTTTTTAATACATTATTAAGTCCATAGTTACATTGAATAGCTACAACAACACCTTTATAGTGATCAATATAAGAAACAAACAATAAAAAAAAACTAAGGTCTAAACTAAAAACAGCCAAATTCTAGAACTCTCTACACAAAATATATTCCATAAACAAAACTACCATCTAGCATACAGAACGTACCATAATCTAGATAAAACGTTAAAATTACCAAAAGCTAAAAAATCCCTCAAATTCACTGGAAGCAAAATTTAATGTTATGAATCCAAAATATGCATATGCCAAGCTAACCAATATTTTTGCTTGCATTTCTGTAAACGTTCCTCCATCCTTATGACTGTAAATATATAGAATCAGAAAATCCGGAACGCCTAATTGACACAACCACAAAAACTGGTGCACTATTAAAAATACCACAGTGCTCAAAAAAAGGGTCATCGAATGTATACAATAGAAGATTTTCGTATTTTAGAAACAATAAAAATGTAATCCCACCCCCGCTACTCAATATCAAATCACAGTTTCATCCTCACTCTATTTTCCATTTGATAAACTATGTAATAGAAGATGTACAATATGCTGGCCAAGAACTTTTAACTCTTTCATAAATTTGAAAATTTGTATGAAATAATTTGAGTATTTAGTCTTTTATATATTGACAGTGATGTTTGATAATAATTAATTATTAAATAATTCAAACGTAGCATATGAATTGAAACAAAAGAACCGATTAAGGATTGAACAAAAGCATCACCCAAAGGCAATTTATTTTTATAAAATAGTGCGATAAGGTTACAATCATAACTATAATACATTAGAAACTGAAATTTGTCTTAATTGAATTGGATAGCAGGGCTACAATTGTTTTCTTAGTTACATTGTTTTGATAAACTCGTCCTTTAAAAACTAAATATGTACTACTTTATCTGCAAAGAATGTTTTCTTAATATAGTACCCTTTTTTCATCTATGGTTGTACCATCCTGACTAGTGCATACGTTTTCTTCAATGCTTTCAGTTCTCTGTTTCAATTAGTTTCTCTTATTTAAGGTTTCGGTACATAATTTAGGCCGATTATTTATTAAATTTTCTCATTTAGTTTCAAATGTTCTTCACTGCATTGTTTTTCTATGTGAAATGTCAGAATCTTTATTTTTTCACCTCTCCATATTGTTTGATTTGAGTTCTTCTTGTGTTTAAAAAACCTTCATGTCCCCTATTTTTTTTTTTTTTAGTTTTTCATATAGTTATCACTTTCTTAAAAGTGTAGATTGCAAATCAGGATAAGGGCAGGATAAGTTATTCTGTGTAAGACTATTTCCTTTGTGGTGAAGCAGTACTTATTTAGTAATGAAGAAAGAGTTTCTCTGAAAGAAACTCATCAACTATGGAATTAAGAAGACATTGCTTGGAATGACAGAAGATTGTACTCAAAATAATTGAAAACTGAAATTATTGTAACAGCTTGTACTCATAATTATGTAAGTAATATACATACTAAACTCATAAATTTAAAAAGCCTAAGATTTGTTGAGTGATTTTTAGAGGTTTTATAAAACCACATTAAATTACTGAATTCTCATTTCCTTGATCTTTATCAGGTGCAAACATAAAATGTTGCCCTTTGAATGAAAAGGAATAGTGATTATAAATTAGGTCTATTCTGGTAGCATTTGATTTAATTGCTATTTGAGAGTTTTTAATAAATGGTTTGCAGTATCATTATTACTTGAACTCCTTAGATAATTACAATATATTCAGTTTGGCTTCCTAACTATCAACTTTATCTTCATATTATGTATTTAAAGTAAAACATATTTAATGTTCACTGGCTCCTAGACTATTGTTAACATCTGGTTTCTGAAAAATCTTCTTTGATGAGTGACCTTTATTTGGCAATAGAGCACTTACATAAATAGTAATGCATATTTTTTGTGCAGTATGCTGAAGCTTCCAAATTTAACCATCGTGGCAACTTTTTCTACTAATTCGGCCTTAACACATTTTGCCTATACATTGTTAAGTCTAAATAACATATCTTTAAAATAACAGCGGATAAACTAATTCATTTAGTTAACAGTGGCGGCTGTTGTCCGCATGAGTTAGGGGTTGGTAATCTAGGAAGCAAGAAATAACCTCCACTATACACCTACCTTGAAAAGTTTGGGCAAATTTTCACAATTCAAAAGTTTAGTTCAGTCAAACGGTAATGTCATTATTAAACATTTTGGGTATGCAGCATTTGTTTAGGATGTTTATAGGGATCATCATAGTACAAATATCATGGGGGGGGGGGGGGGGGTAGTAGTGTAAATATCAGTTTTGTCGCCAAATTTAAAAAGAAAAACCGTATGACAAATTAAGGTAGATAAATCTTTGACACAATATAACTTTTTTATTTTTTAATATTAAGCAAACACGCTCAGAACTTTTTGTAGAACATTCTTTGGTAATTAATTTGGCACTGACTTTTTCAATTTATTATTTATTTCTCTGAAGAGAGTGTAACGTCAATGGAATTTTGATAGAACTCATAATTTACTATTTCTTTAAAACAAATATTACCTGTAAGCTATAAGTGATTCCAAATCAGGACTTATGTTAGAAGTTGTTAAATTAAATATAAACTAGGGGCTGTGCCCCTGGATGCTTCGCGTCCCAACCCCGCCTCAGATGGCTGCTTCACTTCGCTCGCAGTTGGAAAATTCGCTAAGGAATCTAGTTAATCTTTGGCTCGTCTGTACATAGGTTTGTAAAATTATGAAACCAGGCTTAAATATATTAACAATAATTACAAGATTAATTATAACCTCAAATACATGATTTATAAACGTAAGAGGCTTTCATTACGATTTTAGTCCTAGTTCTACTATCTTCTGTCAACTAAAGTATTGAAACCAGGCCTAAATATAGTACAAATTATTGCAGAATTAACATAACCTCAATACTATATTTCAGAAATGAGCCAGGCCTATATTACAAAATTGACTATTAAAATTTATCCTTCTTTGCCAAGTTTACCTTTTTTTTACAAAATAAATTGTTAAATCAGGCCCAATTTATTCTAATTCCAACGTGCTAAAACAGGATAAATTAGCTTGTTTTTGAACAGTAATTAAAAACTATCCAATGAACAGCTGATAAAACAGTATAAATCGGCTTATTTATAAACAGCTGTTTTGATCGCTTTATTTACTATTTCGTTGTTATTTTGTAACCAACATGGCAACCCATAAGACCCTATGTTAAAATTTTTCAACTTTTAAATTAGATTTTCTCAAAAAATTGCGTTTTTACTCGAAATACAACTATATGGGTGTACTTAAAAATCAAAACTATACCTAAATACAAAATTTCTTTGAATTCGTTAGAGCAGTTTTCGAGATTCGCGACAGATACAAAGATAGATACAAGAATTGCTCATTTAAAGTAATAGGATAATAACAACAAAATGTTAAGCAAAAGTGGTAAAAGCGAGATAACTGAAGGACTACAATACTAACACAACAAGGTCAAGAAAATTGATTGTTGTGTGCAGAAGTTAGCAGTCAACTGATGAAGGTAGCAAGTACATCAGGTTGCCTGTACGGGACGCTAGTTGCTACGACTGCTCTAACATCTCTCTCGTGTTATTCCTCCGTAAAAAAAGGTCATGTTTCAACTTTTTGATAAATGATAAAATTTTATTTAAAAAACTTACTATGGATTGATATAAACAATTTCTACAAAATAAAATGTACTGTATACCGAGGGTTGTACAACCTATGCACTGAAGCTGCCCCTGAATTAGAATTGTTGAATTTACTTCAACTTCTTAAAAATTAACTTTAATCTGTTCGTCAATTGCAATTAATTCTTCTGTTCGGGTTAGTATATTTTCCCACTGATTCTTTAGGTTGTGATGACTTAATACTTTATACCAGTAACACTAGTAAGGATCAGTAACACATGTTTACTCATTTATTGGTGCTATGCTAAAAAATAAAACAAGATTTCTTTGATTACATTTCTTTAGATCTTCTTATGATATGAAACATCAATTTTATAAAAGAGAAGCACAGATAAAGGAACTGGTTTTTCATAGCTACTACCAGTTATGGTTAGGACATTTTCAACCAACTTGGTAAATTCTTATTTGTTTGTTCATTTTGTTTACTATAGTGCAATAATTTAAGAAATACAATTTTGTATGTATTGTATGTTTATCTTTAAAGTACTACAAACGAAGATTCGATGTCGTGGTAAGTATCTATTGTGAATTTTTTAATGTCCTTTAAAACTGTTTGCTCTACCATGTGGGTAAATTTACATATTTTATTACTGTCCGAATTCTAACGTATTATAGATGAGGTATCAAGCAAGCCCTCTTTAAGGTGCAATTGCTTTTTGGTATGCTCCATTTGATTAATACAAACTTTATCAAGCTTTAAAAACTAATGATACATCATCTTTTAACTCTCAAAAAAGTTATGTTAATGGAACTGTCAGCTTGGTATGTTGCATTACTGTCAAAGTGGAAAGGTTGATCACAAGCAAATGTCTATTAACAAAACATGTAGTTAGCTCTTTAACATAAAATTCATGTTCATTCAGTATCATTTTTCTCATTGGAGGGTTTTAAAATTTCTGAATTAGTAAGGGTAATCGTATAGTGCAAACTGCGAACGGTTAGGTCTCAATCGGGAGTTGTCTTTCAATTTGGAAGATCCTAGAGCAGCGGTTCCCGACCCATGGGCCGAGGGCAGCTTAATACTGGGCCGTGGATGCTGGTCGAGAGTCCACGAGGTTTTATATAAGTATGAAATAAATTATTATATAATACGGAAAGCTCTAATTTCTGAAAAAATAATAGGAAGTTAAAGAAAGGTAAAAGAAATAATGAGTTTTGAAAATGTTGACTCCAGATAATTATATTTTAGTGGAAATAAATTATTATCACAAGGAAATATTTTTCGCTGCAACTTGATGATGAGTGTACAGACGTTGCTGGACAAGCTAATTTATTAGCTTTGATTGTTTCCAGTTGAATGGCAATATTGAAGAAGGAATGTTGTTTTGCCAGTCTTTATCGGCAAAAACAACTGGCGAAGAGGTTTTCAAATCTGTTGATAATTTGTTTAAAGAAAATGGAATAGCTTGGTCAAAGTGTGTAGGTTTGACAACTGATGGGGCACGTGCTATGTCTGGAATTCATACTGGTTGCTCTCTTGGTTCAATGGACACATTGTGGCATCCATAGAGAGGCACTTGCAGTTACAGGTTTGGACGAGGTTTAAAAAAACTTTTGATGGTGCTGTAAAAATCGTCAATTTTATAAAAGCAAGGCCTAAAAACTCCAGACTGTTTGGAGTTCTGTGTGATGAAATGGGCAGTGAACACAAACAGCTTCTATTCACTGTGAAGTTCGGTAGCTGTCGAGAGGTAAAGTGTTGTCAAGATTGTTCGAACTCAGGGTTTTCCTTACGGAGGGAGATTATGATGGTAAACGTGCAAGTTCCTACTTAGATTGTGTGACCGATGAAAACTGGTTGAGACGGTTGGCATATTTGGTGGATATTTTCTGTGCCCTCAACGTTCTTAACTTAACTCTGCAGGGCAAGGAAGTTCCTAAGGACAACAAGACTATCCAGCAATTGCACTAATACACTTGTTGGGCTTTTCGACAACCTATCTTTGTGAACGAGCCTTTTTAACTTTCAAGTTGAGTTCAATAAATTGAATGTTGAGAGTGATTTGAGGATAAAACTACCGTACCCAGTTTTGATCCAGACATTGACTCTCTTTTGTGGGGGACAAACAATGTAAAAAATCCCATTGAGTTTTTATAACTTTGACCTCTTGCTTTTGAGTTTTCTTACATTGGTGACAGAAAAGTAATACAATAAGTAAATGTAATAAAGTTCTTTTTTTATAAAAAAAAAAAAGTATATGTTTAACCCTTCTTGTTCAGTATGTTTTATTAATTACTGACATAAGTGCACATTATATATATAGTATATTCATCATACGTATATAGGTTGTCTATTTGTGTTTGTGAATTTATATTTATTACTTGTATATTTAGTTAGTGGGCCTCAAAGTTTTTTTTTTACAAAATCGGTGGTCCGTGCAACTAAAAAGATTGTGTTAAAAATACAGTTTAGAATGTCGCCTTCGGATAGTGACTGATAATGTAGCAAGTGAAACTGTAAAATGGTGGATTTCAAACTCGCATGATATCAAACTTCCCATTAATCAAACTCGCCAACAAGAGAGTGAATCACACTGATTTAAATAAAACCCGAACCACAAAACAAGGAACAAAAACAATAACTAAACAACTAAAATGTAAGTTATGTTTACTACGTTACCCTTATGTACATTTCGATGACATGGTCATCATCCTCGGAGGGTTTTAACACTACTACCTTTGAACAAAACCAGAATAGCTCTTGTAATAAAAGTTTATCATGAAGTTTTTAATTAATATATTATGAAACTCACACTTCTCCAGTTTAATAATGTAATTTATTATTGTTAAAGTTGGGGCAAAAACACTGCAACTGTGTGTTACAATGCAAAGTGGAACACATTTGGGCAATATTTATTTTATTGTCAGTCAAAGGGTTAAAGTACATCACCCCCAATGGTGAGGTGAGGTAAAAGTTAACATATATATATATTCATGATTTACACTAAACAAACCTCATACTCAGCTACTGAACTTTACTATTCAATTTGCACTGAAGCGATTTGGTATTCACCTACTGACAGACTTACACAATCATCCGCTCGGCAGAATAATGAAAAGAAATTTGGAAGTTATAGGGACCTTTATTTTGTTTTTTTAATTTCCACAGTAGTGGAGTTGGAGGTCATACTTATTTTTTTTTAGAAGTACATTATTATTGGTGTTGGAGTTATAATTATATTTCTTTCTTACTCACAGTATGGTTGGGACCAATCCATTGCATTTCCTGTAAAAGCTTGATTTTGTAGCAAAATAGTATTGAACCTCACTTAATTCACTTAGGTGTGCACCGACTTAATTGATTAAACCAATAATTACATATGTTTCTGTTACAGACTCATCTATGAAGAGATTATAATTATTTCACTGCAATTGTAACATTTAGAATAACGAAGACTATGATACCAAACAGCCAAGGAAATTATTATCGCTATACCTGATTAGATAATTTATTTATTTAGTCTTTTTGACTATTATTATTATACAACTATCAAATTACCATGTAATTTTGTTATAAAATATATTAAATAATTATGCGTGTTATATAGACAAATTTTGTGACCCTAATCCCTCGAAACTTTATCGCAACAAAGACATGGTAGAATTTTATGTGTCTTTCAGTAATGACACAAAATGTATATTTTTAGTTATGTCTTAACCCTTTTGGGACCATCTGACGATATTTCGTCAATTTTAAAATAAGCCAAAAAGAACCATCTGACGAAATATCGTCAAATTATTTCAATGCGTGAAAGACCATTTGACGATATTTCATCATTTGCGAAAAATTTAATTTTACCATAATTAAATAAATAAAAGTAATGAAATTATTACTTTTGAAGACAAACAATGTCATTTATAGTAAATATAGTAATAATTATTAAAACATAATGTGAATAAATTAATGTTAATAATAAATTAACAATCTGTGTTAATGTTCCGCGCATCTGTTCGATCAGCTGTCTAGGCCTAAGAATTTTTTGTTTCAGTACTTATATTTATGAAATTTCCTGGATTAATAGAAAACATAATAAAAATTATAAAAATCAAGTTTCCCACCATAAAATTTTTGTTAGTTTTGAAAATAGGAAAATTTGAATTTAAAATTATAATACGCAATTTATATTTTTTCCCCAATTTTGGCATTTTAAAATAAAAATATAAATTATTTCAGTTTATATGTTCATTTATTAAAATGTTTTTTTATTAATCTTCAATTAAAAAAAATCATAACAAAATAGTTATAAATATTTTGTGAATTTAAAAAAAACGCTTGCCTAATATGTCTATTTGTAGTGTGCAGTTTTTGAAACCTCTCGCCCAAAATTAGTTTACACTTTTTACACACCACCCTCTCTCCTCTCCTTTTTCAGCATCCTTTCAAATCATTTTCTGATTGGCTCTATATTTTTTTATAAATTTGTGCTACAGCATATATTTAGTGATTTTCCTTTCCCATACAATTATGGTTTTGTCAATTCTTTGTGAAACTTAACTTAAAACTCTACACGCTTACATCTGTTTTATCACATAGGCCAACTGTTCTCAAACAATGTCTGAGAATTGTAACATAATCATTTACACATGTGTTTCTAGCATCCGTTGAAATATGATTAGACAATAGCTTCCAGAGCAATAATGTTCTATACGAATGACTTGATTTGATTAATTTGTTTTATTCTTGTATAAGGCTTTGGGATATTGGTAGTTACCCTGACAAGCTAAATGATTACATGAAATGATATCTCACAAAAAATCATTCACATGAAAAAAGTATACGGACCCATTTTGTAGAGTATAATATGATCTACAAAATGTATAATAATTATTTTTATGATAACACTTATATTGTTTAGGAGATATTCACTTCACAAAAACCTATTTGTTTGTACCTTTGAACTTGATTAACATTTTTGGCCTAAGTCAGAGCGATAGGGACTTTTAACATTTTGTTTGAAATGATGATTTCGAGTCTATTTTTACTGGGCTAAACGTTACTCATGGTCATGCAGTCATTATGAATTCCGATATCAATTTGTACATTGACACCAGCTGTATGATTACAGTTGTTGTTTTGCACATATACCAAAGGCAGAGTTTAGAATAAAATAAATCAAATAAGGAGGGCTGCTCAGTTATCTAATTAATAGTCATGAGCAGAGGGAAGCCCCCCTCCTCCCCTAGCTCCCAGGGAAAGGAAAATGTGTATACTATTAATTATAGTCAGGTATTTTTCTTTAACCCTCAAAGTGGCAGACTGCAGTCTCTCGGGCGCAAATGCAACCTGCTCGAACCTTAGTGAGAATTTGCATAATCGATAATTTAATCCACTTAAAATCACCCTATCGTAATAAAACGGGCACCATTGGAAAGAAAATGAATTAAACTTTAATTTTTGTATTTACAACTTTTTCGTAAAACGTATATTTACATATGTAATCATCGTTTAAAAATATGCATATCGGACTACAGCTATTTTCGCATGCGATTCTGCATACAATTGTACTGTTATTTCCCACTTTTTCAACGGGCAACACCATCTACAGAAGTATTTCTATCGAGATTATAAAGCTACCATTGGATTCGTCAAGATTTTATCTTTCTAATGGTGCCTTCCAATCAGATGTCACTATTTTACAGGATTAATTCAAAAGATTTCTGTAAACCCTTGCGATTGGACAGTTTTCAACCAATGAAACAGCCCATTTGTCAACCGTTATTGGGAAGGCACTGCCTTATGTTTTGACAGATTTCTTTTCACCATTTTGTAGAGAATAGTTTGATCTTACTAACGGGTGGAAGTAAACTAGAAAAAACTAGTTTTTTGTTCGTCTAGACAGCAGTGGAATGTACATATCTGGTGAGACCATCTGACGCGTCCCTTTCCCACATTATTCAAATGACCCGTGCTATATCACCGGCGAAGTTTCATTAGATTGATGTCATTTTGTTATTCAAATAAAGATAACTCAAACACTTTTGTGAACTAAGGAAAGACTAGTATACCGTTCTTTTCTTTGATTTATCCTCTACACTTTGTTACAATAATATTTCTTTTTTGGGCAAAGCATATATTAGTAAATTAAGTTTCAATCTAGGCCCAGTTTTGTTAGCGTAGTGTATTTGGAACACAAAAACTGTGTTTTTCAAAATAAGAAATTTGAAATTGATAAATGTTTTTATGCAGTTCTATTTAGAACTAAATTACAAAAAATGTTTACTACTTGTTATGTAGGCCTAAAGTTGAAGTTTTTCCTTTCGTTACTGAACATTTTTTGTTTCTTGAGCTAATAACTTTTACAATTTCGAAAGAAACTAATTTTTAGTGGCATATTTGAATTCTTTGAAGTTTCTTCTACAAAAAAGCTTTTTTTGTAACACTTTTGGATTGCGGTTATTTACTATTTTGGCGAATTTTTTAAAATATGCTTGCAAAACGCTATAAACGGGCTTTTCAATTTTAGCTTTAACGATGCCAGTTCTAGGGTCAAAGAGATTAGCACTAAAATATGTTTTAAATGTTATGTGCCGTTTGATTTTAAATATACTTATTTTATTTTTTACAAGAGTTCAAGCATGAGCTGCTGGGTCACTACTTGGTGCGGCCTCTAGGAGTGTTATAGGTCTTTGTGCATTCACTGACAGTGTAAAGGTACAGACTCAATGCAGTGTGGGTTAATATTTCACCTAAACAGCCAAATTGGCTTCCCAAATTTTAAGTTTTCTTGGGGAGGTCAAAAATATCTATGGGCTCCTTTTGCCGAAGGAAGGGAGGGTACTCCTTAACATGTTCACTGTTTCGCAAATTTCATATTTCCTATGCACGTAATAATCACTAATATTTTAAAGCGGATGTACATGTACAGTACGATTTTTTTAACCGTGCCCTCGGCCAAGATTGTACTAACCTGAATGATAACGTTAGAAATCGCTCTGTCTACTCTAGTTTTCTCCACGAAAACTAAGCCGAGCCGCGTGAAACAGCGAAAACCGAGCTTCAATAACACTGTCATTTAATACACTTAGCAGCTATGTAAAATTATGAAACTTTCACGGATACGCAAATAAAAACTATACGATTCGTATGATGTAAAAGAAAATCAATTACAAAACCTGTTTCATATTTTAAACATCAATATTCCAACAATGTACTTTAATAATGACATGGAATTTTCACACCGCTGGAAAGTTTTTTATTTGTTGGTCAGAGACAAAGTGTTCGCGAGAAAGTTTTAGATAAAGGTCCAAATTAAATATTTTATTTGAAACATTTTTTCGTTTGACTTACGGTTTGCTCGGTACAGCGGTATAATGTGTGCGTTTCAATTAAAACTACACCTGGCCGGGCCGGGCAGCCAGGCCGTGTTTCCGTTGACCGAGTTCGTCCTCATTTTATAAACATTATAAAATATTGTATATTATACATATTATATTATCATTGGTTATTATACACTGGTTCGGTTCATTAAAAACAAGAACAGAGATTAAGGTTTTTATTTCAATAATTTTATTCGATTAGATATTCAATCATTTTTGTTTATTCGAAGTTTGTGGAACTGCCTTTACAATCCCTCCCCGCTACACCGCTAGCCCACCATGCGCTAGCCGAGCCAAGGACACGGTTAAAAAAATCGTACTGTACGTCCATAGATTATAGGCTTAAAATTGGCGTGCGAAGCCATAATGCATTGTATATTGAATATACTCCCAATACGGTGGTTGGCGTGCAATGCACTGTGCGTCGGCCGCTTCTCATAGTGTTCAGTGTCAAGCTCACATGTCCGTCCTTAGAAGTGAACGTATTAAGCTTCATACCCTGGTCTAGGCCCTCCCCCCAGAAAATATCATATGGACGCCCATGTTAATAGTCGAACATAAAATAATGAAACATTTTAAAAATTATATTAGTCAAGTATTTGTTGTACCTTTTAGATCTGGAACAACGTTCTTCCTCATTTCCCTTGAAATCAAGCCAATGGATTATCTGATATTGCCAGAATTTTTTAAATCTTTTTCTGTTCTTAAGAATTTATTTTAAAAAGATCAGGTATGCAGCACTAAACACTGGCTCCAGATATAGTGTTCAGTGGACAACTTCATTAATGTTGAGATTGTAGTCTCTGTGGCATCACAAAGTTTACAGCTAAACAAAGCTTATAGTTTAAAAAAAATACAGTGAAAGCACACATTTGTGATAAATTGGAACTGATTTAGGAATGAATTTAAGGTACCGATGAATTTTTGTTATACAAAACCATATTGCTGATAGCCATTGGAAGCTAGAGGGTGAGGGGACGGGAGTTTTATATTGTTTATTCTATATTGTATTGTCCATTGAAGACACCTTACAGAATCAAGAGATTGTATGTTTAACTTATACTCACTACTGTTCAGTTTGTAAAAACATAGATTTACTTTCTTCTTAACACTTCTGTACAAAGTTTTTCCGTATCAGTATTGTAGGTTATGTCCTCTTTTTATCTACATTGTTAGACAAACGACAAAAATTGCATTAAAACAATCCCACAACAACTTACAGTATAACACATTTATGTTTTAGGTTGAATAAAATGGTGCATCAAATTTATCAGGTATTTTAATTAATGTACAAGGAATGGTCACTTATTTACTATTATTTTTAGTTCACTTAAAAAAGATTTTAGTTCATCACTATCACAATTGCAAATATTAAAGACACCTTCTTGCAAATACCAATGTCATCTTGTCAGCCGGTCAGAGGCTTGAGGTTCACTCTGACTTTTTCATGAAAACTGAGCATTCCTACGGTCGGCAAAAAACCTCCAAACGGTAGAATAACTTGTCTCATTCCTACCATCCTACCATTCCGTGTGAAAAAAACCTGCAAACAAAACTTGCGCTTAAATAATGACTAAGTCATAAATATATCCAACGGTCGTAATATATATATAATATAATATATCTGTAAAAGCATCTTACTGACTCTGTTCTATGTTTTATGAAATGATACAGGTTACAATTTCTAAAAAAATGTACAAACTTGCACAGGAATTTTGTTTTATAATGCACATTTGTGGCGATAAGTTTGAAATATGTTATAACAGCATCTGTGTTAAAAAAGAACAATGCAAACAATTGAGAAATTATATTTATCCGATGACAGCTCAATTTTAGTTTGAAAAAAAAACTTAAATTTGGCCAAAGACCAATGGAGAAAAATGTTGTTCTCTGATGAGACTGGAGAAGGCAAGGAGATCGATATGCCCAGTGCAACATCACCCAGACAGTTTCAACGGAGATTCTATCAGTGTGTAGGGTGGATGACACTCTCAGAGCTAATTATCTTTGGTAAAGGTGATGTATATTTTCAAAAAGTAAGTGGAAGAGGTTCTAGCACAATATGTCACACTTTTGCAGGGTTTGTTAACCCCAACTTTCTGCACGACAATGCCCAGTGCAACATCACCCAGACAGTTTCAATGGATATTCTATCAGTGTGTAGAGTGGATAACACTCTCAGAGCTAATTATCTTTGGTAAAGGTGATGTATATTTTCAAAAAGTAAGTGGAAGAGGTTCTAGCACAATATGTCACACTTTTGCAGGATTTGTTATCCCCAACTTTCTGCACGACAATGCCCAGTTCCATACCGTTAGAGTAATACAAGACTGCATTAGTGATGCGTAAATAAATACAACAGAGTGGTCAGTCCGATCTGAACACATGAATACGTCTGGGACCGGATTAGCAGAGCGATTAGAAATCATAGCTACGGCTTAAATAAGCTCTGCTGGAAAAACTGCAGAAATTTATGTTCAGGTCATTCGTAACATGATTGACATCATGCCGATAAGACTGTGTGACATATACAACCCTGTGATATATAAATAATAATGCAGTATATAAAGAAAAAAGATCCCAGAAAATGATCGGTCTATAAAAGTTAAAGAGACGCAAAATTTAGAAGGCAGTATTTGTATGATAATTCCCATAACGTATAAGACGCAAGAAATAATTTAAATATATAATAATGAGTAATAATAAAATAATAGAAAGCAGACTTAAATAATAATAAAGTAATAATTAAAAAAGCAGACTAAAATAATTAAAATACAACTAATGTAAACTGGGACTTATAAAAATAACATATGTCACAAACAATATCATGAGTGTTGGAGAAATTCAGTGGATCATGAAACGGAAAGCGATGAAGAAAAAGTCTAGGTGGCTTTGTATGGGTCGAAAGAGAAGAAGAAAATATGGTGAGTTTAGCTGTAGACTAGATGTGTAGCTCTGCAGTTTGAGTTATGTTGAATAATTTAGTGAGATAAAGTAAAAGTTTTTTGCCTAGGGGCAAGAGTGTGTCGATCGACAAGTGTGGGTGCTTTGGCGGCGAAATTTAATGAAGATTTAAGGAGATGTTAACAGATATATGTTTGTGACCACGTGCGAGCAGAACTGTGTGTGATAAAAAGTGAAACTAATTTGGATATTTAAGTGGGCCCATTGCAGAATCACGCAAGTATATATAATAAGACAAAAACTTTGATAATTTGTAGGTATATTTTTTTAAATTTTTAACTTGAACTTTTTGATTTGCAGTCTGTTATTAAACACATTTTTTTCTTTTGTTTAACTTCATTGATATTGTGTCTCTTAATTTGGTAAAGAAATCTGCCTAAAAATCTTGAAATTATTATTATGTTTATTTTATTTGAGTGTTCAATAATTTTCATGTGTAATGTAAATATTTTGAGAATGTGTGATTAAAAGATTTGGTCAATGCTGCAATATCTTGGGATCTCATTGTGTTCACCATAATTGGCTTGTTTAGTGAGTACTTTTCAGCTCATGAATCCACAAACCCGGGAGAAAACGAAGTAAATTTATTACATAAACTATGATATGCAAATTACTAGATATGACCCACGTGTAGTCGTATTGGCACGAAAGTCTGACTGCTTGCGTTTCAGTGACGTAAGCATATAGGATTGCACCATATAATTGCATGTGACGTCATATAGCATTGAGATGTTATGTGTGGATTAGCAGATACGTAAAGGTAAACAAACTTTGAAATTGTTGGAAATTGTTTTTTAAAGTTGATAGATTAAAGTAAGCTGAGATTGTTTCTTAAATAAAGTAAAGTAAAATAATTTTTTATTTTTATAACGACAAACGTTATAACTGGAAGCTATCAGGAGAGTTCAAGAAGGCAATACAAGATATTAAACTAAAAAAAAAGTAACTGAAACGTACGGTGACATCTTTGTTTATACGTGGTGTTAATTGGCAGAGGACGATTCATTCAATTAATATATTTTTGCAGTTATTGAGCTTTTTGTGAACTTAACAAATTAAATTTTTAGCACAAACATGATCCAGTATTTGTGAGTATCCTGTCACATTGCTGTATACCCTTAATTATGTTAAAATAACATTTATAAACTTACTGTATTAAAGTTGGACAAAATCTATCATTTTAATTTGTTTCTTAATAAAACCGTGAGCTCTTGTATCGAGTTTAGGAGACCTAACGAATCCATTGTATTTTGAGCGCGATATAACTGGA
The DNA here is from genome assembly GCA_018207615.1 of Philaenus spumarius. Lineage (NCBI taxonomy): Eukaryota > Metazoa > Arthropoda > Insecta > Hemiptera > Aphrophoridae > Philaenus > Philaenus spumarius. Next base: position 313,542 of record JAGFPH010000397.1, on the reverse strand, counting down.
TAAATATTCAAACTTTTACTAGCCGTCTTTCAACTTTGCCCAATTCCCTCGCATACTCAACAAATGATGAATAAGTGTTTTACTACTTGGAAAAATAAAAAAACAAAAATACAATACAAAGCCACAAACTATACATGAGAAATTTACAACAGTTGTCTAAGTAAATTTAGTTCATTATTTAGGCAGTAAATTTACTGGCAGTTTAGTATACTTCCGCCTAATAACATGAACTTAACCCTAGAACACTAACGTTTCGTCTGACAGACTACAGTGAACTATCGATTTTTCTACTTTCCCAACTTCCTCTCCACCGAGCGGCCCACCACTCCGTGTACCTTCATTTGAGCACTAGCTGATTATATGGTCAGTATAGTAAGTCCTTACGTGCATGTTTTTAGGTTCGCGTAGTCTGGCAGACGAAACGTTAGTATTTACGTTAGTTTAGTTACTGGTATGATACTGGTGCAGAACTGGACTATGTTCCTGAACAATGTAAGACAGTTGTATTGGTTGTAAGGGAACAACAGGATCGTAAGATATGCACATTCTACCCTTCAGCAAAGGGAAGAATGACCCGATTCTTCTGTGAGAAGTGCTCAAGAGCAATTTGTGGAGAGTACCAAGCAAAGTGTTCCTATGACAATGTCACAGACTAAAAAATTTGTAAAACATATAGAAAGTGTTTATAATGACGCCTTATTCATAGTTATGAGAGTAAAAATATTTGTTTAATGTATTTAGTTTGGTTTATTACCCTTTTTAAAAAGTAGTCTGTCAGACGAAAGGTTAGTATCTACGTTTGGCTAAAACAACGTTAGTGTTCTAGGGTTAAAATAAGAAAGTATATTTCTAGAAATATTAAACCTAGTTACAAAATCTGCAAACCTTTTTAAATTACCCTCGTCTCCTCCTAAAGAGCAATGAAAACCATTTTTTGCACACAGTTTTCATCATACACTCGAATTTTATTATTAACATGAAATACACATTTTATATATTTGTTTTGCACCTCTTTCTAAACCAAAATATTTTAAATTGCAATGATTTCTGTATATTACGATGCTACAACTAATTGAACTCTCTCTGTAGTTTCATGTCTTAGGCATATATTTTCTGAGATAGTCAATCTCTACCATTTACAAGAGCTTTAAACTATGTTTTGTTTAGATCTTTTTTATTAGACCATTTTCATCTCAACCACATTGTTGTCACTCATAACCAATTGTTATTGCTAAATACAAGATATTACTCCATTTTCCTCAAGGTTGTACAAAAAATATAAATATTTTCTTTTGTCAAAGGTTTATAATCTAAATCCAAGCTTTAAAAAATTACGGTATTGTCATTGTATCATGGTCTTACAATTATCGGCTTGTTCGAGGTCAAGAGGCTCGTACAGATGATTATATTTTGATTGCCTTGCCCTAGTTAAACAGTCGTCACTCACACACTCAAAGACATTTTATAAACAATTTCAAACAATTCCCAAAGATTGTTTTTAATACACAAAGTCTATTATTATTCTGACAAAGGTATTATAACAATTAACTGTATGCATTTTATCTTTTGTTCCAAATATTTTAAACATTTTAATTGTAAAATCCATTCTGCGGTATCCAAGTCACTTTAATAAATTATATATAATTATAAATTAATATAATTACCTATTATATCCGTCTTGTGACTTCGTTCACTTCTATTCTAAGACACGTTTCAGGTCCGTGGTCCCATCTTCAGTTACTTCGCTCCTTTGGAGGTCGTTAAATATTTATATTATAAACACGAACACAACACGTAACGTTTACTACGTGAATATATATATATATATATATATATATACATAAATATCAGCATATTTTGGTATCTTGTTACTGCGCACACAAAATTTACCGAACGAACAACTGTCTTTCAAATCGAATTATCTGTACGATATGGCCATTGAATACGCATGGAGTTCGAGGTCCGATAAGAACGGAAACACCCCCTAGCCTTGATATCGTTCTCTATCATCCATCATCAGTGTCAAACGTGATATGCGAGTGCGCGCAGTAACAAGATACCAAAATATGCTGATATTTATGTATATATATGTGCGTAGTAAATGTTACGTGTTGTGTTTATAATATAAATATTTAACGACCTCCAACGGAGCGAAGTAACTGAAGATGGGACCACGAACCCGAAACGCGTTTTAGAATAGAAATGAACGAAGTCACAAGACGGATATAATTTTAATTGTGTTATACCTCAACAGTCCTTGCTGGATCTTTTCTCGGATCTATAAATATCTGTTCATCAGGTTCATCTTCACTGAAAGACACATCATCAGCATACTCGTTATCATCAGGCACTGAATTAGATCCTTTTAGTTGGTTGCTATTAACAAAACAAACACAAATACTATACAAATTGAATGGTAGGTGAAAAAATCAAGGGTTTCGTAAAAACTAAAAAATGTACAGTATACATAAACTATCTAAATTTTTAAATCAGTAATCTAATTACAGTAAAACCTCAATAATCCGTAGTACTTTTGTCTTTTTAGACGTAAAACCCCTTTTAGGTTATCAATGCTTGATTAATTCGGACTAATTGGAGGTGTGTTTGATTTAAATGAAAAGGTTATAAATAAATTTAAATCTCGTACGTAACGATAAAACAGGCTTATTATAGATTTAAAGTAGTATATGAACATTATATAAATGAAAAATACATTTTTAGGAATGGATTGTAGTTAAACATTTTTTCCTGTTTGAATTTTTGCAACCAAAATCATTTATTATGTATTATCGGGCTGCTGAGATTAAGCAAAGTCCGAATTAACAGTTTATAAAGGTCGACAAACTGAAAGGAACCACTTCACTTCAACCAATCCAGTTTTAGGCCAAATAGTCATGAGTCTACCGTACGTCTAATAATACAGACTCGCATTATGTTGGGCGTCAATAGGTTAAAATGTATCTTTCAATGTCAAATGGATTGAAATGTAATATATTTGATTGAGTGCTAAAAATATGATTAATTTATGTTGATTTAGCAAAGCCTCATAGCAAATATCTGTAAATGGATTGATGAAACATCTACTGTGGTTTACAGTTTTATATTCACTATTTCTATTTGTACTACCGATTCACCTTAAGGAAAACTATTTATCTGATATAATGGAAACATTTGTTCTAAAATAATTGGCAATATAGTAACTACTGAACTCGACTATGGCAAAAAGAAAAAATCTTGCAATCTCCTTGGTAAATTTATTGTTCTTTGTAAAAAAAGCCACACAGTTAGTTTTAGGTAGATTTCAAAAAGTACCTATTACGATGGTGCGACTTCCGGAAAATGTCTACCTAGTTTTTCGTTTCATAGCCCAAAACCATAGTCAGCTGAAAAGGTTATACAGTAGAACTCCAACTATCCGGATTAATTGGGACCGGACCCTATCAAAAATTCGGATAATTGGATTTTCCTCGAAAGTATGCCGTTTTTAGGAGAAAAACGTAAACAAAACACAATGGAGAACATTTACGGTATTTATTATGAAAAAACAATATCAGTGACAATGTTTACATTACGTAATATTTACAAACAATACTAAATCACTGTAAAATACATTATTTTTTTAACATACCAGGCAGAGTCAGCTGTTTTGCTACTTTAAATCGATTCCGTGCCGCCAAGTCTCGCATCCGTTTGACTATGTTCTTATTCAAATCTGATCCGGATAATTGGAGTTCTACTGTATATATATCTTTGTCTTGAGTAATACATTGTTGATCTTGCTATTATATTTTACCAGAGTAGGTTGAACATTTATTGTGGCTCTTTCATGTTAGAGCTTCCGATCAACATTTCAAAACCAACAAATAAGGGATCCGGAACAAGCAATAGTTGATCTGTTTTATTAAAAAATTGTGTACACTTTGTGATGTCACACGTTACTATACCCCTACGGCATTATTTTTGGCTATTGTTCAGCCATAGTCACGTGATTTCGTATCCGTATGTTATCTATACTTCATTACACATTTAAGAAACTCATATTCACATTTACAACAATTCATACATAAAAAATACATTTTTATATAGAGTTTTATATGTGTTTTTGTTATGTGTATGTAACGTGCTGCCGGCTCACTGTTACAATGGTCCCTGTTCGGGCGCCATTTTTGTAACGTGCTGTTCCTTTGCTTGCCGTTTACAAAACAAAATTTATTAATAATAAAATAAAATAAAATTTTGACAAGTTTTTTCTAAGTTGTATTTATTAAAAAAAAATAACCTTCTTCTATGTAACAATTACTTATGCTTTCATATCTTCAATTTATATAACTTACTATTTTTATTAATTACTTTATTAAATCAATGAATCTTTATTCCCTTTACCATAACAAAAACAATCAAACATAACCCCAAAATTGAAAATAGGTAATAGCGACGTCACATCTGTGCTGGTCACAGCTGACGACTAAATCTTTGTTACATATGTTTGCTCTAACATCTGTGTGTACAGTTGGTAACTACGGGACGACTGGTCTTAGAAACACGGAATCTGTGTTCTACTCACAGAGACCCTGCCTCCAAGATTTGCCGCTGCGGCCCCCAACTGACGCCATTTTGTTTCACCTTAAAACTACACTGACTTTACTTTATTAATTAGGTTCATATTTACCATGAAGTATTTACCAGGAAGGGAAAGGACTCAAATCAACGAAACATAATAGTTGGCATTTTAAATTTACTCCTCCATATTCATTGAATTTACAAAACAAGAATGGAAACTTTGGCAAACCATATTTTAAAGTTTAAATGATCACACATTCAACAAATCTTAAGTCTAACATACAAAATTCAATATCCTATTCCTAAGTTTCATGAATGCAGACTCTCTTTATTATTATTTACTTAAATTTATCTACTTACTGGAACGGCCAATCGACCGATCCAATTGGGGTTAATTAATTACATTAATTAAAATAAATTCAAAGTCAATATAACAAAGGATTAAAGCCAAAGGGTGTCAGAAAAGCCCAAAATTAAGATAAAAAAGTAGTTTCTAATGTGAAAATAGTATTTATTAATAATTTTGAAGAATTAACTGAAATTGTGTTAGTTAAATAAGTGCAGACTATGACGTATGCATTAGCGACAAGACCAAGCCAAAACCTTGCAGGATCTGACAGGAATTGACTTGTCCAGTCTTGTCTAAATTTGGTAGAAATGAAATAGCATTAAAAGATAGGGGTTTGTAATTTTATAAAAAAAAAGTTGTTATTATTAGATTTAGGTTGAAAGGAGAGTTAAATAAGTAAGGAGTAATAAAAATAATTTTGTTATGATAATTTGTTAAAAAGTTATAGACAAAAATGTAAGCGTAAACAAATCGATTTTGCAGAATTTGAATAAAATCCAAAAACGAAGTAGAGTCATTTGTAGAGTTAAAAAGGGTTAAGAAAATAAAGTAATAAAAAATATAAAGTTATAAAGTTTTATAGCTAAAAAATAAAGTGTAAAGTCATTCTTGGGCATAAAAAGGCCAATAACTCATAAAGTTCAAATGTAATTAAATCATAAAAAATAGCATTTAATAGAGTCAATAATAGGGCATAATCAAGCCGAAGTTCAATATAAATAAATAAATAGTTTTGTAAAAATAAAATAAATTAATAAAAAACTTTTATTAATTCATAATAAATACAAGGGAGATTAATTAAAGGGAAATATTGATAAAATAGGGTATATATATGTGTAATAAATTGTAATGCCATGTGAGATATGAAAAGAGCTTTAAAGGGGGGGAATGAGACGCCGAAAACCAAACGAAGGCAATTAGAGTAACAACAAGCTGAATAACTAAATAACCAAACAAGCTATCAAAAAACCAACACCAGATTTACGCGTTTCAAGACCAACCGAAGAGGATACAAGCAAGAAAAAATGGAAAATTTCAAATTTACAGGAAATAAATTTCAAAATTTAAGCAAAACTAACGAAGTCTATAACTCAAGAATGAAGAGGAGTAGAAACACCATTCGAATTCCAGGGAAACCAGAAAACGTCAACCAATCCATAGAAGTCAACAAAATCAAAATCCGACCACGCAAAAAGAAGTTATAGAGTTTGGGTGAAATCAATGCAAAAATTGTCAAACGACAAGTTCATACAGGCACTCAAGGCCCAAGCTGCGACGGGGAAGTGACGTCATCGGATCCACTACGAAGAGCAAAACAGACCGCACATTGAAATTCAATAAATGAAGATAATAATTAAATTAGGCCTAATCGATGGGAAATAAAGGCACTAAAATTCATCAAATAAATCAGGAAATATATTAAGACCAAAAAATATATTTCTAAAGCAAGAAACCAGGATTTCTTGTTACATAGAGGAAGATGCTGGTTTGACAAGTAAAAAGTCGACGATAGAAGCCTGCATCCCCTTTAACATCAGTTTAGCACGGAACGCCAACGAGAAGACATCTGACCAAGCTCCGAGGGTACTTAGAGAAAGTCAAAGGGCGATCAATTCGGTGTGCGTTACGTTTCTAGCTCCGGCCTAAAGCTAAGTCGGGTCGTGATAATTTCGGGAGAAGAATATCCATATAAACGGCCTATCTTGCCAAAAGATACTACAATCAACTAGGAGAGGACAACTTTAATTAAGTCTAGGAGAAGACAACTGTAAGCCGAAGAAACCATTCTGGGGACCAAGGAGAACAACTTTAAATCGCTGGAAATCGACAGAAGGAATTACGCGTCGAACTTCTTGTGTTCTGTAAGTGGCAAACGATCATTGTTACTTATAATTTTAAAGAAATCCCTTTTTTACAAAATAATAAATAAATTAGAATAAACTAAATAAATAAATTCAAGTAAATTCTGGGGAAATTGAATAAAGTAAACTCGTTTAGTAAATTTCATTACTCACAATGGCAAATCGAAATATGTAAATAATATAATCATTAATATACAAATTTTAATTAATAAATTAATTAATCACTTTGCTACTTTTCAATATATGTAATTATAAGTTAAAGATTAATAAATTTCATTGTGTTTTTGAAAATAATAATTTGTTGTTTCAAAGTTAATGGATTTATGTTAATTAATAAATCGTTTTTGTGTTTTCAATAGAAAAATTTTGAATATATAATTTACAAATCCAATCAAATTAATCCTAAAACCATTCAGTGCTCTAGCGTAATTAAGTCAGCAGGTGAGTTATTCACGGATCACTACAAATTTAACTCCAAAGGGAACGATCCCGAAAAAGAGTCTAGAATTGAGCTAGTGTACTACACAAAAGACAAAACAGGTCTAATTAATTTAAAATTTAAAACTTAAGAATAGGAAACAAAAAGTTTTCCTTTTCTTGCCCTCGCCAAACCTCTCAAATTGTTCTAACGGGGTAGTACAACGGAACAACGTCAAATAAGGCCTGAAAACACTTGGGTGTTATTTGATGAGGGGAAGTGTTAAAGTTAACAACAAAAGGTTGTGTTTATTGAATAAATTAAGAGGGTAGGGAGGTTTGCGCGTGGCAAGTGGCGCCCAACGTGGGGCTCGTGTGACAAATAATATTTTAAAGTTTAAAATAGTTATTTCTCACTGAGACAACGAACGAACAGTTAAAAGTGATCTGAGGGTAGCTGACCTGTTAAATATAAGAGTAATTGTAAGAAGTGTAGCAATAAGAGTGATTAATTTAGAATATACAAGATTAGGGAATTTTAACAAATTTTTTAAAATCATAAACAATGGCAACTCCAAGCGGACAGAAAAAAGGGGAGGAAGAGGAGATTAAAAAATTGTTAAAAGTAATGTTAGCCAAAGAGAAAGAGCGGGAGGATAGGGAGAAAGAACGTGAAGCTAGGGAGTTATTAAAAGAGCAGGAAAGAATAGCTGAAAAATTAGAACGCGAAGCTAGGGAGAAAGAACGTGAAGATAGGGAGTTATTAAAAGAGCAGGAAAGAATAGCTGAAAAATTAGAACGCGAAGCTAGGGAAAAAGTGAGAGAGCAGGAAAGGGTAGCTGAAAAATTAGAACGCGAAGCTAGGGAGAAAGAACGCGAAGATAAAATTTTAGGAGCCGTAGGGGGAATAAGAGAAGAGGTACAGAAAGGGATGGAATTTATTCAGGGCAGAGTAGACCATTGCGAAGTAGAGATCGCAGACATAAAAGAAGACATTGTACAGATTAAAGAGTTAGGAAGATCAAATAGGGATAGCATAGAAGAGGTAAAAGCTAATGAAAAGAAATTAGAAACAACAGTTAAAGCGTTAGAAAAAAGGGTTAGGAGTTCTAGCACAGCCCATGGTGTGGCAGGGGCAGAAAAGCGCGTAGTTTATATCCATGCTAGTAAAGAAGGGGAGCACAAAGTCCAAGAATTTTGGGGTACACCAAAGGAAAGTCCCATGAAATTTATAACGGATATGGAAGATCTTTTTAATGAGATAGACCCTTTGTTAGAAGGCGAAGAAAAATTAAAAATAATCGAGAAATACTTGCGAGGTGCAGTAATAGATTGGTGGTCCATTGTAAAGAGGGATAGCACAAACTATGGGGAATTTAGAGCAAAATTTTTAGAGAATTTCTGGGGCTACCAGGCACAACAAATTTTGCGAAATCAAATAGAGAATGGGAGATATAATGATCGCGGTTCTATGACAAGAGTAGAATATTTTTGTAAAATGGTAACAAAGGCCCGGTATTTAGAACCTGCTATTCCGGAGAAATTTGTAATAAATAGATTGTTGAGGCATTTTGACCAGAGAATACGGGTAGCTAGCGTAGGAAAGCCAAGCGAAAGTTTTGAAGAGGCTATAGAACTTTTAAGAGCTTTTGAGGCAATGGAGAGGGAAAATAGGCGAGACCCTAGAGACGAATATCCGCGAAACCAAGGGAACCTAGACAGGCAACCAACGCGTAATACGGACTCTGGAAACCTTCCTAAACACCCATATCCCAGATCCTATGAGAATCAACCTAGCACAAGCCAAACCCAGTACCCTAAGAAACCTATTCAATCTAATCAAAATCCAAAACCTAGTCCAAAAAACTAACGAAGTTGGTCTCTGGGAAAGGAAGATTGGAATCAAAGGTACAAAATAATTATACGGAATCAGGGACCGCGAGAATAAATCATAAAAGGAGCCATTTACAATTTAAATTGCAGAATATTTCATTGAATATTAGGGAAGAGTTATTAGAAGAGCCAAATAACACCTATTTACCAAAAGATAAGATCAAATGTCCGGAGGTAGAGGTCAAAATTCATGAAAGTCCATTGTGTCTTGAACTGGACACGGGGGCGGAATATTCATGTATTCAAGCGGAGTATTTTGAGCAGTTAAAAATAAAGGGTTATAGATTTTTAGAGCTACCAGTAATGAATGTAGAGGTAGTAGGGGCAATAGGAAATAGGAGAGTAAGGGTAGCCAAACAAACAATGATACCCATAAACTTTGCAGGCAGAACAATAGAAGGTATATTCTTAATAGTGCCAAAATTAACAACTAAAGCTATATTAGGATGTAATATGCTAAATAGGCTAAAAGCAAAAATTAATTTAGAAGAAGAATTTTTAAAAGTCATAATTAAAGGGGAAGAAATAAAAGTTAATTTTAAAACAAAGGAGGAAGCTAAAAGTAAACAAAGTGTTAAACAGATAGAGGGAAATAGGAAAAATTTTATAGGAGTAAAGAAATTGAGATTGGACGAAGAAAACCGTTTTAATAACAACTTTAAACGAGATTTGATGAAATGTGGAATCATTCAACAAGTCGGTGATCCAAATCCGGGTATGCGAGAGAAAGGGGCATGTCTGTTGTCTATTAAAACCAAAATAGACGTAAAACAAAATTGTAGGAAAGGCGAACAAACCAAAAGTAAAAATTCCAAAGGTTATGAGTTAGGAAATTTCAGTAAGGGAGAGATGAGTGTTAAAGGGTTAGAGCCGATGAAAAAGATACGGAATAACCAAGGTTTAAGTGAGGTGTTACTGAAGGGAGAAAATCAGGGCAACCAAAACTTAAAGGATCGTTCAGAAATACTGCGATCTAGGGAGCTGGAAACGTTGAAAGAGATACGTGAAAGCAAATGGGGTTTAACACAAAAGGTCTGTAAATCAATAGAAATAAATAAAAGGAGAATTAAGCAAGTAATTAAAAAAGGGAGATTTGTGAGAAATAGCCAACGTGGAATTAATGCTAAGGTGAGGAAACCTCTTCAAAAAACAAAGTTCAGTAAGGTAAACAAGTTCGGAAACAAACCGAAGGCTAAAATGAAATACAAAAAAGTAAACCAGTTCGGTAACAAACCAAAAACTAAAATGAAGTACTGTGTAATAAACAAATTCGGAAACAAGCCAAGAACTAAGATGAAAACAATAGTGT
>JAGFPH010000397.1:211813-273152 GCA_018207615.1 Philaenus spumarius | reverse complement strand
CCGGTTTATGAAATTGCTTACCTCTTTTCCATTCTTTGCAAAATACACATGGACAGTGCTGTAACTAATATCTTCTCCTGGTGTAACATATCCAAATCTAATCCCTACGCCAACTCTGTCATTTGTGGTACAGTTGGTAGTAAACAAACAGTTTGGAACAGACACCCCATCCTTGTAGAGTCTTAAAAAATACATACCAAATGTATTTAGTATCGATATTTAGATTATTAAACAAAATTAACACTTTAGAATTGTGTATAAAGTATTCCAGGAATCTGCCTTACTTAACCAACAAATTTTATCTGCCTTATCCTCTTATCAATAAACAAGTTCATATACAAACAGGCCTGGAAATGCTAGCAAAAGATTTCGGCCTGTTTTCAGCCTCAAATGTTAAAATGAAGATCATAATAAATAAAATTCCTAGGGCTTAAAATGTGGAACAAAATTAGTGATTTTATATGTAAATTGAACAGATTTTTTTTTTAATTTCCCAAAAATACTTTTTTTTTAAATAAATAAAAGCCAAAAAATTTAAAATAAAAAAAATCATTTTTTTAGGTTTGGAGCATAATAACTGAAATTATGAGGAAACAAATAAAATTGTACATAAAAATTTGCAAAGAATTTATTTAGGAGAAATCTGATGTAAATAAATTTAATAAAAAATTTTTAAATCCACTTTTATTGAAAACCAAACACATCTAAAATTCAAGCACTGTAAATGATTATTTTCAATTTATACCTACTATCAAAACCATTATATAACACATAAAAAATGTTTTTATTTAAGTAACATAATTTTATTGAAATAACTTAATGTGCCATTATTTAATTAATGTACAGTGAATATTACAAGCTGCTCAAATAGAAGCTGTGTAGGCAATACACAACACATTTAAGCATGTGCTTTATTTAAAAAAATATTTACAACTAAAGTTTTTTAATATTTACACAATTTTAAACAAAATTTTATATACTAACTTTAATTACCTTACGGTGATTCTGCCGAACAATCCTTGATTTGATGTAGTTTGTATTTCCTTAGCACATGACGCGTTTCGACTCTTAACAAGATCCAGACAATCTACTTAATAATAAGTTGTTTTTTTCATTCCCACACCATCTTCGATATGATCAATAGTGCGGGGGAAGAAGCAATTCCAGCGCTTCACGATGTACAAACTTCAACAATAACCCCCTCCCCAATACTGGAGACCATTATCTGCTGACCGGGCATTACTTCAGTTGACGATCGAACACATTCGAGAACGGTCTCTGATAACGTGCGTCGCCCGTATTTGTATAAATTTTAAATGTGTTGTAATTTATGTTATTTAAATGTTTGTGAAGTGTATTTTTATGTGTACATTTGAAAATGACTGAATAAAGAATCGAAACAGGTCATGTGATAAGGAAATACAAACTACATCAAATCAAGGATTGTTTGACAGAATCGCCATAAGGTAATTGAAGTTAGTAAATATTTAACAATCCAGTAAGGCTACAAGCATTAAAAAATGGGTAAAATTTTATATTAACAAAAATACAGTTTTTTATTGTTTTTGCCTCATGGACTGGTAAATACGTAAATACCTTTTTTTGTGTTCTGCTCACAGCCCAGTAACTTATTTCTTAGTCGGATTCGATTGTTTCGTCTATTTCATTCAGGCATTGTCGAAACGATTTTCATTTGCATTTGTACAAATGCGCGTCAAATTTTGAAATAAAAACATTACACAAACATGAACCATAAAATACATTATTTAGGTATTTAGCACACAGGTAATAGGTTATTACAGTATTTAGGACACATCACACTATTACTAATTCTTAAAAATAACTTAATGTGAATCACACACGTGTTCACTTGTTCATTACCTGGTCAGTGCTGAATGAAATAGGCGAAATGATCGTCACCGACTAAGAAATAAGTTACCAGACTGTGAGCACAAAACAAGGTATTTACATTTATTGAAATACAGTTGTGATACCGATGCTTAAACATTTTCTGCTTAAATTCACCTATATAGTCTGAATTGGTAAGTTATATTACATGAAAACTATGCACTTACTGCAATGTATTATAGATCAATCTAACGGATATCTTAAGATTGAGAGAAAAATATTTAAATTTGGCGTATAAATAATTTAAAGGGGTAGGTCTAAGTCATAACGGTTATTTTTAACCTTAATTATAATTCCTGTTAAATTATAAACTTAATAATTTAATTTTAATTTATTTTATATTACTTAGCTTTGAGGCTATGATTAATCCTCCAATTTTATTAACAGAAATTATAAAATATGTTTGTGGGGGGAAGGAGGGGTGTATGAAACGCACAGGGTTCTCCTCTATAGCTAAGTTTACACATGTTTCATCCTACATTTTAAGCACAAACAATTTCGGTATGACCTCATTTTATTGTTAGTGCTAAAACCAGGGCAAACATTTTTCACCGGGCATAATTTGAAAACAAACATTTCCCAGGCTTATGTTTATATAAACTTTTTTCATTATTTTAAAGAGGCGGAATATGAAAAATTCCTCCTAAAACACGTTGTAAATGTATAGATTGGTCTGATTAAACTTTTAACAAAATGTTTAGAAAATTGTTAATTCAAGTTGGACAAAATTTTTTTTAAGGCAAAAAATCTAACCAGGAAAACACGATCATTCAATTAATGCTCACAAATTAAACAGTCGGAACGCACACAAACACATAAGCACAAACGTTCAACAGTTAATTCCCAACGCACTACTAAAACTAGTTAACAAAATACAATAGCTAATCTGGACAAAACAAGTATCTCTAAATATTACCAATTATATTCAAACGATGCATAAATGCTGGCACCATATCAATGTGCTTTCTATCATCGCCCAGCATCGTCTAATCTAAATGCGATTTGGTAGGCGAAACCTCTAACGGACTTTAATTTTTCATACTCCAAAAGAAAGTGATTGAAAGAAAGAAATTTAGAACTGTATGGACCAAGTGAGGAGTCCCTAAGCCACATCAGAAACCCATGGGTCAGCACGGAATGGCTAATGCATAGACGAGAAACCACCACTTTCTCTCGACGGCTTCGGCGGTTTGAAGATATCCATTGATTAACGGATCGTATCTTTAAATCTTTGGGAGTTTATTATTCTGTAATGCTATCCACTTTTCTTCCCACCGTCTAATTAAAGTTTGTTCAAAATTGGACACAAAGTCGGATGATATCACCACACTCCACAATGGGCAGAAAATTGCGTGGCGTCCTTAGCAGCTAAACCTGCCTGGATATTCCAAGGTGACCCAAAATCCAGCAGAACGATATGACAGGCACGTTGCAGTTAAAGTCTGTGAGTGGAGTACAGAATATTTTTAACCAAAGGTTAAGGAAATACATAACTCGGGTGGATACAAGAGCACTTCTTGAATAAGATCGTATAAGAATGTGCATCGACGTTGGTGATACAGTATTCATTGGCTTGAAAATTGCTAAAAGTTCTGCTGTACAGCTTTTTCTGCAGACTGAGCTAGGACACAGTTACAGTTTAATTCACACTACCTGGTACGGCAAAACTCTTACAGCAGTAGTTAATTTAATCAACATATTTACAAAAAAATTGTAATAACTGAGCTACCTGATCTTAACGGTTTTGGCAAGCTCTTCACAATTTTAGCACAATTGCTGTCTATTCGCTAAAACTATTCCCTTTAGTTGATCAAGGATCATTTGGTAGTTGATCTTCCATTTAGTGATGATTTCAAGGACGTTTGTACTTTTTTAGCATCAGAAATGATAGTTTATCCCTTGCCATTATAGTTAAGATAGTCTTTGTTGACTGGTCAAGCAGAAGGATCGCCTCCACAGTTCAGAGATTTGGTGTTTTTCAAGTTGGACTATAAATGTATTCAGATTTGATCAACTAATTCCAAATTCATTAAAGTAAAAAAATGCATAGAGAGATGTTCTATAAACAATAAGGCAGGCAGATTTGTCTACACAGCAATGCGTTAAGCTCAAACATAAAGTATTAATACTACACATTAAAAAATATATATGTAATAAGGAAGAAGAATTATTGCTTATGTAGCACTAAGCTAAAAATAATAAAAGTACCATGACTGTTGCAAGTCGCTTGTAGTATTTTACTTACCAGTTTCATTTCATCCACAATTATTTTTACTTTTACTGTAAACTTATGTAAAATGTACATATTTAAATTTATAAAAAATAAAAATACAGTCCTTAATGTAAAATTGCTTTCTTGAATTAATTAGAAATAAACGGTATCAGTTAACTGACACAAACTTTCTCCCAACTTACTGTAGTCAAAATAATATTGTTTTTAATAATTTTATTTATTACTTTTTAGAACAAAACAAAAAAATAATATTCTACCTACGTCAATCGTATAAAAAAATTATTGTCCCAGGCGGGATTCGATCGCGCGACCTTTGAATTACTGGCCGTGCTCGCTACAGTTGTGCTACCCTGTGCGGCCGTCGCCGCGATGCTAGATTGACAACATAAACTTGTTTATTTTTTAACATTTCCTCATAATTATAAAACGCCGAAGTTTTGATAAAAGCGGGTGGTGTCATTTTGTTTGGCATCTTAAGCACTATAAATACTGAAAATTTGATCAAAATCGTTAGAGCCGTTTTTGAGAAATTTGCATTTTTGTCGTTTTTTATGGGTTTTTAGGGGTAAATTACCCTTAAAAATTAAAAATTCAAAAAAATGAAAAAAACGCCTGGAGATATTAGAGTTTAGTACCTACATACCAAATTTCATGAAAATCGGACCAATAGTGTCCTCTCTGGTCGTGTATACATACTGACAGACTGACAGACAGACACCACGTTAAAAACACTTTTTTGGGTTCAGGGAGCACCAAAACAAAAAATTCCACTAAAAATATTTTTTGGTTCAGGGAGCACCAACACAGATAATTGCACTAAACAATTGTTTGGGGTTCTGGGAGCACCAAAACAGATAATTCAACTGAAAATTCAAATTCGAACATTTTTACGAAAACAATACTTTCTCCATAT
Source organism: Philaenus spumarius (assembly GCA_018207615.1). NCBI lineage: Eukaryota > Metazoa > Arthropoda > Insecta > Hemiptera > Aphrophoridae > Philaenus > Philaenus spumarius. The sequence goes on along the minus strand of JAGFPH010000397.1, from coordinate 268,098 downwards.
ACTGCGTATAGGGTGGAGAAAGTAAAAATGTATGATTTTATAACTTAATTATATTTATAAATATATCATTTCAATGATGATGTCTTCCTATTATCTACTTTATAACTAGTCTTTGTATTTTCAAGAAATTGTTTGGACATTTCATTAAAGTACAGTAGAACCCTTCTTAACCGGCCTCGGATCGACCGGTCCTCGGATTAACCGGCCTATTCCAAGGAACAATACAGTCAAATATATTAACTGGCCGAAGTCTCAAACATTGATTGTTTGACGGACATTTCCTAGAAAATATAGCGGGTGACATAACGTTAGATGTGCGGCAGGGGAACATGGGAGGAGGGGTGTAAAAATGAAACAAAGGATGCCGCTTTGTCAACTGATTAAAAAAAAAAATACAGTTGCCGCGGAAACAAGAGGGGAATCAAATCTTGCTTCCGCGGCAACTGTGTTTTTTCTTAGAATCAATTAACAAAGCGGCATCCTTTGTTTCTCTTTCTTCGTCTGGTGCTTTGTCGGAGCCTTTACTGAATTCCGTGAGAACAAAATTTCTTGTATATATAAATTAGTATGTTTAAATTAAGTTTTCAAAGTTTATGTAAGTTAAAATGTTTAATTTGTTGGTGTTTGCTTATGTATGTACAGTACATACAATAAAATTAGTTGCAATTATTTATTTATGAAATATGTACTGTAGGTTATTTTTGAAGAAACATCTATTTTTTACGGGAACCTTGGATCAACCAGCTAAACTTGTAACCGGCCAGGGTCTCGGTCCCGACCGGACCGGTTAAGAGGGGTTCCACTGTAAAATGAATTTATTGTTGCCGGTCATAGCGGAAGCCAGAAAATGCCTTACACAGAAACGGAATTAATTTTACTAGGTTTGCATAACCTGGAAACCAGAAAAATGCTAACTTAATAGTAATTATAAGACAGTATTTAATAGGATCGTCATGTAAACTATCCTCAATAAAAAATTTAAATTTAAAACATTTCCTTTCCAATGGTTTTTGCTTCGTTGAGATTGGATAAAGATTAGCGGGTGAAATATTTGATACAAGTTGTGTTGCCTGAGACTACTGAATTCAGCAGTCCGCCACTTACGCCGAGCGCTGAGACTGCTCAATTGAGCAGTCTGACACTTAGTGGCTAAAAAATTTTTAATGACCCAAAGGAGGGGGCTGCAGTCCCCACAGCCCTCCTGGATACGCCAATATTTTGTGACCGAAATTAAATTATAGGTCATAACAAAAAAAAAACAAGTTTAGTGCTACATACCAACATCTGTACAGGTCATAAAGCTTAAGGGAGACCGTTTGTAAATAATTGACAGCCACTAGAGTGAACAAAATAAAATGTTTAGTGTGTTATATGTGTTGTACTTTATGTAGTGCGGTTTGACAGTGTGAAATAGACATGAAGTGACATTACCTTGGCTGAAACTGCAGCCAGGTCACAGACTGAAAAACGGATCACTGAAAGTAATTTTAATATATTTAATTTGATTTTTATTCTTATAAACCTGGACTGGGTCCAGTCCTAACAAGGGCAGACAGTCGTTATTCTACTACAGTAGTCTCTAAACTTTTTTGTAAACTAAAGTTAAATTGCTAATATTTTTTTGATTTGTTTTTTAATACAGTAAACTATCACTTTAGTTGCACGGAATCGATAAATTGCTTTCATGAAATAATAAAAATTAGCAGAAAAAATGTTGTCATTTCACATAGTAAAAAATAACTATTGGGCTTGACTTGTGTGAAGATAATGTGATAAAATAAAACTTGAACACAAATACTCAAAACTAATACGTTTACTAACTCAAACGCATTTCAAAGACAATGTTGTACATATTAACTACGTCAAATGAAATACAGTAGAGTCCCGCTTTCCGAACCACACTATTCCGAAAATCCGCCTATTCCGAACAGAGTTCAGAAAAAATACCGTTTTTTTTTAACATAAAAACAGGACAAATTAAAAAGACGTTCGTGAAAAAACGTACATTTATTGTTGTACAAATAAGTTAGAGACATACATAGAGCCTAAGCTTGATAAAAACGCCTGAAGCCAAATTGGAATGAAAGCTGCTTTTGTTTCCATCACGCTTTCAATCCGTTTTGCGGGAAGGAAGCTGCCACAACAAGCTTCCGGTGAAACGGATACCGGGTCCTTCAGAAAGAAGGAAAGATTGGATACAACAGCTAGGCACTAGTAGTGTTGTTGCCACCTGCTAGTTGCTATCATCCGTTCCATTTTTCTCCTTCGTTTTCGTTATCTCGAAGGAATTTTTTTCTCGATCTTTTTTCAATATAATGCGGTATTAAAAGACAGACTGCAGGATGACAAAACGGACAGTTCGAACAACCTATCCCTTCCCTTCCATTTTTAGAACAAAATGGAATCATAACGCAACGGAAGGAAATAACCCCTGATGATGTAAACCTACACTAGAGCGAGGTCAAGAGCATTTGCCGCTTCTACTTGTGATGAGTTCAGTTTGAGCTTTCGCCTCCTCCTCGCTTTCCTCCAAGCAGATCAACACTGCTTAGAACTGACACTAGTAGATGTCCCCGCACTTAATTTACACCTTAACAAGTCAATACGTTGATATTATCCATGATATCCGTCTATTCCGAATTCCCGCTAAACTGAACAGTGTTCGGTCCCAATTAGTTCGTAATAGCGGGACTCTATTGTAATTTTGAAATGTGGAAGGATTTTAATATATTTTGTTTTGTCTACAAATTCTTAAGTGTTTTTGGGCTATTGTTGTTTACTATTGTGATGTTGATTTTGATGAGTTGCTCTAATTTCTTTGCTGTTTTATAGCTTGAACGCTATAACAGAAAAAAAGTCCGGCGTTTATAAAATAAATTACCATGGTTTATTGGACAACGTCACAGCAAGAATTTTCAAAAAACAAGGATACAAACTTTCCTATAGAACAACTAACAACTTAAGTCAAGCGATAACGCAAAATAAAAAATATAAACACCATCATGACGCAAGCGGCATTTATAAAATAACATGTGATGATTGCTACATGCAATATATAGGCCAAACCGGAAGATCCTTCAAAACCAGATTTAAAGAGCATATCCCAAATAAGAATACCAGCAATAATAATAAACCTTCCAAATTTGCAGAACACTTAATAGAAACAGGCCACAGTTACACCAATATAGACAAAAACCTGCAAATATTACATAAATGCTCGAAAGGCCCTATTATGAACGTTTTGGAGGAATTCCAAATTTATAAACACACTAAAATAGACCCAACAATATTATTAAATGAAAAAACATTATTCCAATCCAACAATATATTTGACAAAATCATTCAGATGGACCCCCTCCAACTTAAGCTAGGTAGCACACTGGACTGATAAGGAAAATCAGTAGCTTGCAAAAAAACGATCGCGGCCACACGTACGTTCGGCTCGCGCAATTATGAATAAAATTTAAATGTTCCTATCGAGTGTTGTTGTATTGTGTTATGTGTTACATGTTGTTTGTGAATGTTTTGTATAAGTGTTTCATTTTAAAAACTTGACGCGCATTAACAAATGTAAAGTACTAGTGAAGTGTAGGTTTGATAATGCCTGAATAGAAAAGGCGAAACGTACGTCACCAGGGAATAAAAAAGAAAAATAAAGGACTGAGAGCTGTAAGTACACAAAAAAGTAAAATTATAGTTAAATTGCCAGAGTTGTAATAAGTACTACATAGGTCAGACAGGGAACCACAAGCGTTCAATGAATGTTACAAAGAACAGCTTCCCAACAATAAATATAATATTACCTAGTCCAATAATCCACGTCACCTTGCCGAAAATAACCATAGCCCGGGCGACTTCCACGCTTCTGTAGAAGCCCTACACGTTTGCACAATAGGTAGGCTAATGAATGCTAATAAATAATAAGAAATATATAAAGTATTCAAAAAATAAACCCGACAAAATCTTAAACGACCAACTTTTGTTTTACTCCCACCATTTATACGATACGCCTATCAAATACTTACAGAAGACAAACAGAGATAACCATTGATAGGGCTCTTTATGTAATACCGGCAGTATTTCACCGACTACGTTAGGTCGCGCACCTAGTGAAATGATTTTGTGTTAGTGTTAAGTATATGTGTATGTACTATTTATTTTAATGTGCGACGATCTCTTCGGAGTAATTAAGACCTGAAGATGGAGTTCCGGCTCCGAAACATGTCGCCTTAAATTATACAACAAGAAGTCACGTGACAGACCTTATAAGTACAGTAAAACCTCATTAATCCGAACTCCATTATGACGGACTTCGCTTAATCCGGACAGCCAGTTGACTGAAGTAGACGACACTATTAACCTCAAGCAGAAACTCGGTGAAGTCACAGACAACTTGGATTTCGTCATTAAATATGTTGCCGACAGTGACAATAAGAACATATCTGGTTATTATGAACATTTGAGGCATCTGCGTCAACTGATTGTCCAAGAACTCAACACCAAAGGGAGACAACAGAAGATCAGCAGTTTCTTCAAACCATTGAATGTGGCTTGTAGTAAGGAACAACCTGGTCCCTCATATTCTAAGTAAGTCTTGTTTCCTGTGTTTTATCAGCATGTATAATGCCTTAAGCACAGAATGGACCTTTCATATTCACAGTGTAATACATGTTTTATGAATTAACGTATTGTCTGTACATACAACTAAACTCAAAATACAGTACATGTTAGTTTTCTATAAAGGGTGTTTCATTATGTACCTTTCATTTAATTTCATATTAAGGTTATTTCATTTAATCCGGACTTTCAATTATCCGGACAACTTAGAGCCCCAATTTGTCCGGATTAATGAGGTTTTACTGTAATATTATTATTAATTATAATAGTGACTTGGTACCACAAACATGCAATTCAAATCAAATACAGCAACGGAATAAACAAATATGTTAGCATCTGCCATTAAACATAACAGTTGCCAGATGCTAATGTATAAATACAGCTATATAACTTCTCAAATTTGCACGGTTCATTAAATACGCCCGGTACCGTCAGCTTGTTGATTCAAAATATATATATTTATATACAGTAATCCCTCGACATTCGCTGGCTTGATATTCGCGGTTTTGATTATTCGCGGAAGCTAAAATTTTTTTTTAAATACTGTATTAAATAGCAAAAATTCGTAAATTATTACAGTGTATGTACTGTAATTATTATTGTACGAATTTAATAACATTGTGTAGTACCACCAGGCCTGCAGAATATGTCCGAACGCCCGAACGAGGTTTGGGGGAAATTGGGACTGAGTTGGGGAAATTTTGGCTGGGGAAAAATCCACAAAAAATTAGGAAAACATAATTATTTTGGGGGAAAATAGATAAGAAATGAATGGGAACAAAAGTCAGCTAATCGGTTTGTACGATACATATACATACACACACAAAAAATAAATTGTGTGTTGTCTCAGTTGTCTGCTCTCTGCTGTAAGCTGCAAGTCGGACAGGGTTCCTATTTAATTTTCACCGCACAAAATATCGTACAGTCGACCCGCCGATACGATATTAATCTTCACCGCACAAAATATCATACGGCCGAGCCGCCGATACGATATTTTTGTGCCGATTGATTAATGGCAGTTTCCTGATTCTTGACGGGCGTTCAAATACAACTGGCATTCGTTAGGTATTAAATTATTAATATGATACCGGTGTGCAAATGATATTATTCAAGCGATTAGAATTAAATCATATTAAACCAAATTATACAACGATACTTAATGTAAAAAACTACAGTATTAGGCTACTGTAGTTTTTTCATTTTTTTTTTTTTACCGAAATTCAAAATCAGTCTTCATCAGTAAAAATGCTTACAATGTGATGTGCATTACCTACTCATTTATTACTTCGGCTCGCATTAGAATGCCGAAGTATTGAAATCGTGCGATGATTTTTTGTGTGTCTGTTTTCCTGTATACACGATATTAAACAGTCACAGACATCGTAGAAAACTTCTCGTGGTACCAAAATCTTCGTTATTTTACAGCGGAGGATTGAAAAGCTTTTTGGGGTCACGTTTTTGGTTCAAAATTATAAAAATACAGTGTGGGGTAACGTTTTATATGATTTTGGGTATGGAAAAACTGATTTTGACAGTTAAAAAGTTGTAGCGTGTCGGGATCACTTATTTTGAACTAAATGTAACAAATAAAAAGTAATTTTTAACTTTAATTCGTGTGATCTGTTTGGACGAGCCGAAGTCTCTAAAAAGTGTTCCATCTTTTCACTAGTTTCTTTTTTCATTGCTAGAAGGGGGTGGAGGGATGGGGTATACTGTTATCTGTTATATCTCATATCTTTCGTTTCGAGTTTTCGACCCCATCAGTTTATAAGTAACAAGTGGTCTAAGTGGTTTATTACTGTGATGTTTAAATTTATATAGTGATTTTTTCTGTCGCAATTGTTTATTATTGTGATGTTGAAGAGGCAATGTAGTTAACCATCGGAGGGTTATTAAGTATTATATTTATAGTGCTTCGTAATATTTTCAGTAGTGACTGTGGTAGGTAATTCGGTAATTGAATTGGAACTAATTAAACATAATATTTAACTTTGTTTTTACCACTTAAGTATTAGGCCTACTTTTAAACATAATAAAATAGCAATAATCTAGTAGTATTTTTTGTTTTAAACCTTTTGGGACCATCTGACAATATTTCACCGTAGATATTTAATTTCACCGTAGTTAATTACGTAAAAATAATGCAATTATTATTTTGTTGAAGATTTTTATTGGAATTTATAATGAATATAACAATAATTATTAAAACATAATGTCAATAAACATGTTGAAATAGATAAACAAATTGTGTTAATGTCTGTAGCTAATAGCGATCAATTTTGGGGAAATGTTTAGAGAAAAAAGTGTGTTCTGGGGAAATTTCGTGTTCTAAAACATTTTCTGCACCCCTGAATACACGGCGAAACACTCGTTTATGCCACTATTTCTCTACAACAGACCTCTGCGTAAAGTTGACTTGTGCAAATGAAAGTCAATGGCATACTGTACGTTCAGTGATTTAGCTAGTGTACATTTTGCAATTAGCGAAAGAATTAGCTACGTAAGTGTCCGAAGTCCATCTTTCTCTCGAACCGAACGTCAATGAAATTCAGTCGAGAACTTGACATGGGATTAGCGCCGTACAACGAAGTGTGAAAAGAACTAGAACTAAATAAAAAACAATCAAAGATTACAAGTTGTTTAGTTTTATTTTAGTAATTGCAGTGTTATAGATTTTACAGTGATAAATATTTCCAGAGTAGACTGTACAGTTCTTAGATTTTAGTGAACTGTATCGATGATTATGTATTTAGTGTTATGAAACTGAAAATATAATTCTGTGGGGGTTAAACAGGATACTTTCTACAAAAATAAACTATATAAAATTTAGGTAAACATGAAATTTACTATCTTATGTAAATTAATTATAGGTATTAGTACATAATGTTTTAAAATGTCCTATATGTCACGAACATAACCTCCTTTTTCCCATAAAGATTTGGTTTTCGCTATTCGCGGTTTTGTTATTCGTGCCAATTTTTTGGATCTTACCGCGAATAGCGAGGGATTGCTGCAAGACTTATTATAAGTAATAGACAATTAAATCAATATAAACTATCTATATTTACAATATAGCCTAAGGTTTTAAAGTAATCATACATACATATATGGAGTGATCTACAGGCCCTAGTTACACCGCTTTTGTGAGCGTTCTAACTATTATAAATATAGCATAAATAAAGCACCTTTATTTTACCTCCCGTCACCAGTCATAATGCCAACTGTGCCTGAAGTATGACCTACATGTTTGTCCAGTGGACTTCTATTTGTACATAATCCTACACATATATTTCCATTTAAACCAGTATTCAGAATCTCTACTTCAAAATAACATGTATCAGGATTTAACGGTCTGTTTACGATAAATACTCCGATAGTCTTGCTGCTGCTAGGGTCGCTTTTATATCTGAAACAATCAATACATAAGTTTTGTTAATAGTGTGTCAAGTAGTCGAGGTGCGGCATCGTATTCCGCCTTCTCTTTGAGTATCAGTAGACTTGAAGTTATCCACGTGTGAGTTTTATATAGGCCTACCTATTGATACAAGATAATATTACATGACGTGAAACCGAAGCGAATTCATTATTAATATTTCCTATTGTTTTGTTCATTTACAATGCTGACTTGAAGTGTACAAACAACCGTTGATCCGGTGAGAAAAACACTGATGCAAGCAACACATCGTGGACATACAAAAATAATAATAACAATATATTGGTTTATTTTATAGTTTAATATAACTAAAAGTTTTATTTAACAAAATAATTAACAAGAGCAACTATTGTAGGCATTTTGAGATTTTAAAGTTATTTATTATTTTTCAATGAAAAAAAAAACACAATAATTAGTAAATCCGACAAAATTAAAATTTTTGTTTTACAAAATTTATTTTAATATAAGTTTCATCCGTAAATATTAGCGGCTGTCTTTCACAATGTGTTGATATTCCACAAGAATGTGCCCATTGTTTCTGGTTGTTTCCACCTGTAACCTATATCTTTAACTATTTTCCTTAGGCTCGTTTTGCCACATTTAAAGCCTAAATCTTAAACTAATTTCAGGTGCAACTTTGGGATTGTATTGGCGCTTTTTTAAAAGGTAAAAACTATTTATAGTTCTTCTAATCACCCCCATATTAAAATCATCATCTCCCCTTATAGGTTTATCTCGCTCTTTCTACTTTTGTTAGGCGTTTCAAACAAACGTTCATCATTAGACATAACAAAATTTATATTTATTTATTAGCGTATTCTGTGATACTCCCTCTGCTGCTGACACCATTTCCCGCACTTTCTTGAGGTCTATCACACAGTTTCCATGTTCAGCTTCTCTCTTCATAAATTACATAGCATTGTAAATAGTGTCACGACTTTGACTCTTCAACACTTAACACAACACTTATTAGCCGAACAAGTTAACATTTTATGCGGCAAATGTGTGAACTGTTATGTTTTGCAATGTATAATAAAGAATATTTTAGTATATTAGTTATTAGAGTTAGTATGTAAAGGTATTAACCAGTAAGACGGATCAGGAAGTACAGTATAAATACGGAAATTGTAGCAAGGTCGCTCCGTGCTATGGTTTGTTTTGGAGATGTCAACAGGAAGCTAGACGGGTTATAAAGTATAATCCGAATCTAGAATCTGGGCCAGAGAATTGTGGTCGAGGGGCCAGAGTGGGCTGGTCGATAGGCCAGTCTGTTGTTAATGTGTTGGGCCGGAAGTTGGGCCAGTTCGTCGTGCAAAGTGCGGCCAGGAAATCGAGACGGGGAAATCAGCTCGAGGTTTGGACCATCGAGATCTCAAGTGAAGGAGATGCCTGTGAAGACAACACACTGAGCGAGCAAAGCAAAGTATTTTGGTCTATTGTTAAAGTCATGTTGTATTCAGAGTTTTGGGGTTATTAACATAAAAGTAACACGCTTTAGTTGCCAGATACTGTAATCCAGTCTGTCTTATGAAGGTAAAAGAGATCTAGTAAAAGAGATGTATGTAGCATAAGTAGAGCCTAATGTATCAAACTGTATATATTTGTATTACTGTATTGTGTGAATAAATATAGAAATAAGTATTGCCACTGAACCACTGGATAGTTATTATTGATCTGTCCCTTTGTTACTAACATATTATTGTAGCGTTTGAACCCGGGTAAGGGTCTTGCTAATTTCTACCCCTATCAGAACCATGGATTGAAAAATGTTTTGCTCATATGTTAAAGGTATGAAGAGAACGCATTCTTGGAATTGACGAATAAAGACAGCAAGAAGTCACAAGTGTTTCCTGAGATCAAAGAATATAGTAAATATTCTCAGTTAACCAATTCAAGTAGTGCATCACTAATCAGTCAATCTTATAAGCTCGTGCGAATATCTAAAGAGTAGGCGCATTAAATTGTATTTAATTTAATAATTACTGTTATTGCTGTGCGTTTGAGTTGTTTTAAATCATAAATATATTTACTAACTTTCACCAACCTGGCGACAAACAATGCAAAGTGCAATAAATACAAAACTCAAAAACTTTAAATATATAGTAGAGTCCCGCTATTCCGAACAGAGTACAGAAAAAATACCCATTTTTTTAACATTAAAATAGGAAAAATTAAAAGACTTTCGTGAAAAAAGTACATATAATGCTATACAAATAAATTAAATAGAGACATACATAGAGCCTAAGCTAGATGAAAACGCCTGAAACCAAATTGGAATGAAAGCTGGTTTTGTTTCCTTCATGTTTTCCATCCGTTTTGCGGGAAGAAAGTTACTGCAACAAGTAAGGTGAAAAGGATATCGGGTCCGTCAGAAAGAAGGGAGGATTCGATACAACAGCTAGGCACTAGTAGTGTTGTTGCCACCTACCAGTTGTGTTCATCTGTTTTTCTCCTTCATTTTCGCTATCTCGAACGAATTTTATTTTTTTCTCGATCTTTTTTCACGACGATGCAGTACTAACGGACAGACTGCAAGATGTCAAAACGGACAGTTCGGACAACCTATCCCTTCCCTTCCGTTTTTAGAAGAAAACATAATCATAAAGCAACGGAAGGAAAAAAAACGGATGTTGTAAACCCACACTAAGGCGAGGTCAACAGCATTTGCCGCATCTACGTGTGATATGAGTTTAGTTTGAGCGTTCATCTCCTCCTCGCTTTCCTCCGAGCCGATCAACGCTGTATTGAACTGACACCAGCAGATGTCCCCGCACTTTATTTACACCTAACAAGTCAATACGTTGATATTATTCATGAAATCCGCCTATTACGTATTCCCGCTAAACCGAACAGTGTTCGGTCCCAATTAGTTCGGAATAGCGGGACTCTACTGTAGTTGATTTAGGGCCTACGGATAAAAACCAGGATCATACCAAAACAATGCTTAACAATCACAATGTATTAGTCGCAGGAGTTAACTTCCTTCTGACCAAACAAAGGGTCGTACAGAAAATTGTTTCAAATAAAAAAAGTTATTTCAACTAATTATCTACACCTTTTTTGCAGGAAGTTTTCATTTGGCCTAAATATACAAGTTTTTCTCGTTTTGAATATTTATTGTCATTACTTAAATTTTATATAAAAACTTTGTACAATTTTTCATCACAATTTATAACTTTTCATAAATTTATGAAACAAAGCCTTAAATGCAGTAGAAACTCGTTATCACAACCCTCAATAACACGACTTCCTCTATAACAAGTGCATTTTTATAGAGATTGCCATAACACTTAATGTTAACGATACCTCTATAGCACGGCTATTATTATTTTAAAAACCTCAATAGCACGGATTTTTGCGAAACTGAACCTTTATAGCAAGAGTTCGACCTCAGTAGTAAGTCGTTTTACACAACGGAATCTTTATAGCATGACTTCATCCTTCCCAGTGCGTAGTTTCCACGGTCAGTGACTCAACGGAACGGATGTTTTGAAGGAAACGATGTATTACGTTCAGCTCTAAATCCTATCAGAGTTTTGAAGCGTTTTTTTTTAGAAAAAAGGTGATACATGTAGTATGAGTGAAAGTTAGAAAATCAATCAATGAGCTTGATAGTGCCTTGGACTACATCCATAAACAAATAAAAATTATTGACTTTTTTACTACATAACATGCTTTGTACATCTTTAGGATAACCTGAACATTGAAGCCCACACATTAGCTTGAACATTAGCTGTATTTTTGTCTACTTCACGAAATGTTTTGTTAAGAATAATTCGGGAATGGTTAGGTTAATTGTAGGTCAGATATAATGTAATAGTGATTAAGTAATGTTTAATGTAAGATTGTTGGTACAAAAAGACAGAACGCAGAAATGGGAAGTGAGGTTGCGACATACTACATGAAATTCTAGAAATGCCTGACGTACCAAAACACGCAATATGGAGGCCATTTAAACAAGCGGAAGTTTTACTATATAAAGTGGATCTTGACCAAGAAACGGGACCAGTGTGAAGTGGTCGAGAGGCTAGTGCCGAGATAGGAACTGCGAGTCTTGAACAGATCACTGCTTATCGACGAGGGTCGAACATTGGACAACGGGACACTGAGATAACGGGAGACGCTGATCAAGGTCTACGCTGTTCTCTAAGAAGCGTATAGACAAGGTGAGCAAATAGATCACATAATATTCCATACAACCACATTTGGGTCTGTTAAAAAGGGTATAGGCCAGGGTTTATGCGTTCTAACAAAGAACTGATATCCAGAGTGGTCTGTCTTTTAAGCCAACGATCAGTAAGAATGTGTATAGCGATAAGATAGTTGATATAGTCAAATTGAAAATGATTCTGGGAAAGTAAAGTTTTGTTACCACTGAACCACTGTGTGCATTAATCATTTATTGAATTCAACCCAACCAACCTTAACAAATAGTAGTATTGTTGATTTGAACCCGGACATAAGGGCCTGAAATTTCCACCCCCATCAGTTTATATCATACATTTTAAATGTGCAATTTTATTTACTAACCAGTTACATTACAGTACATAGGCTACTTTGTTACAGTACAATAATAATAAAATATACTTTTTAAAGCAAAACGTGCTAGTGAGGATTGATTCAAAATGCAATTGCTATAAATGGTTTTCAGATAAAACAGTGACTTTTAGTAAACATAACCTTGATAGCACGAACCTCAACTAGAAGAGTCCCTTGATAACAAGACTGTTTCACAAATCCCTTTGAGAGCCTTGCTATCGAGGTTCTACTGTATCTATATTTTAGATAGTTTTTAGTAAAAGGTGATATACATTATTTTACATAAATAATGTATGCACGACACATTCCTAGTTTGAGTCTACTTTACATTAGAAAATCTCTGTTAGTAACCCTACTTTAGTGACTAGATGTAGTATTGACTGGTTGCAACATTAATTGGTGTTTACAGTATTTAGAAATATATACCTTAGAAAATATGAATTTTACAAATTTAGATTATTTTAAAATTTTAAATGTTGGAAATATTATTTTTTTAACTCAGTCCATGTACTTGCCTGTTTGTAAGTTATTACAGTTTATACAGTTAACTTGTAAATAATATTTGTTACGTTAATTATGTAAATTTTTGAATTTTGTCTGATATTCTTATTGGTGAACAGAATGTAACAAGTAATTTAAAACTACAACGTCCACTTGCCTGGAGAAAATATGTAATTTAAAATTTCTCCTAACTATAGGGGCCTACTCTAATATTTAAAATATTTTCCAAACTGGTTTGAAACAACGAAATGCTTTAATAATATGTGTTAATATGATGTTTGTGTTAGTAATATTTTGAAATATTTCGTCAATTTCTAAGGAACCAACCAGATATTCTTATAACCAGATATTTTACTTATTAATGGTGAAGAGTAAAGTTTGTACTTGAATTTTACAAACCTGGCATCAGTGGTGGTTCCTCCAGTGGGATTCAAGGGCTCGAACCTCCTGACCAAAATTATTAAAATAACAATAACTATTAAGTATTGAGTTATTTAAAAAATTGTTATCGAATAAATGTTATTTTGTTAACCTACAACATTCTATAGTTCTCATATGTGTGCGCATATTAGTGCGATGGTTATTGCTGTCTCAGAGGCTCTATTCCACTAGTCCTATTGCTAGTGTTGAAATAAACAATTAAAAGACAAAATTTCAATTAATCATTTAGAACCAAGTACAGGCTCGTCAAAATTTCTGGGAGTGGTAATTGATGAAAACATAAACTGTAAATCACATATTACCTTCATTTCAAATAAACTTAACTCAGCTTGTTTTGCACTACGTACTATTTCACACATTTCCAATCCGGATACAATTAAAACAGTATATTTTGCAAATATGTGTACTCTCACCTCAAATATGGTGTTGCTCTTTGGGGGAACTCGGTAGAGTCTGGAAACATTTTTTCTATCCAAAAGAGAATTATAAGAATAATTTATAATTTAAAAGGTAGGCAATCTTGCAGAAATTCATTTACGAAATTAAAATTTTTAACTCTTCCCTGTATATACATTCTGAATGTCCTGCTCTTTTTTAGAAGTAATTACATGGGTGTCGATCAGTACAAACATGGATATTCCGTGAGACGGCAAATGCTTCAATACCCAGTACATAGATTAAAGTTGTTCGAGGACGGGGTGCGCTATTCTGGTCTCAAATTGTACAACAGGTTGCCAGACAATATAAAGGAAGTGTCTAGCATTAAAGTCTTTAAAAATAAACTTAAGGCCTTCCTAGTAAAGCGGGCATTTTACTCGGTGGAGGAGCACCTGGGCTTTGAATGGATTGTATATGTAGTTGTTTTACTGTATGATTAATTTGAAATTGTTAATATAGTTATATATGTCTTATTTTTATTACTTGTGTTGTATGTGTATATGTGTATTAATTTGGATTCTGTGTAACTTATATGTTTATCATGTGTAGATATGTGACAACTCAAATGTTTATCAACCAGAAATGTAACCAAATGAGGCTAATAAACCAAACCGAATGTGTCCGAATCGTTACTAAAAAGGCGATAAACCTGAGGAAGGGATCGTCGAAATTGAACCTTTGTCATTTTAATAATTCTGTTGACTAGTCATACCGTTTCACTTTTACTACAGGTATTTTTATTTTATTTTTATATATATAGCCTAATCCGTAATTTACTAGTATTTAGTAACTGTAGGCTACTATACATGATATTCCCAAAGTTAATGCAAAGACTATTTTTTTACAAGACAAAATAAAAATTAAAGAACTAGGAAGAAATACACCCAAACTAAACCTTGCATATCAAGAAAAGGCAGGTACACAACATTTTAAAACAGATTTCTGGATGTAATATGAGTATAATTTTGAATTTTTTATCTGGTTAGGTATATGTATTATAATACATTCTATTTTTTTAAATATAAAAATCATTGTTTATTAATTCGAATTAACACATTGCTCTGCAGTTTTGCATGTCTAATAGTAGGCCTTGTCTTATTTATATTGTTGGAAATTATTAGCCCTCCCAGCTACAATTATCCGCCGCCACTGCCTGATGTGTAATTACAGCAACCATTATGATAATATTGGCAGCACTACTGAAGGTTTTCATTTTCAGTAAAAATTAGAATCGGTCACCGAGCTTCTACAACACAATAAATTTAGATATACCTTTGGTGTCATTTTCTCAGGCACCATGAAAGTATGGAGCATGATTTTGGTGTCAATTTGCTTTCCTAAGTGTCCCTAGCTAGTCTGAGCCCGCCAACTTTTTGGATTTTCCGTTCTTGATATAGTTGACACTAATAAACATTGGCATTTTAATATAGTAGGATATGCATTTTACCGAGTTTATGCATTAGCCTATTTCCATTTTGTCCGCCATTTTACCAGAAAATCCAGCTTTTTCTATTTACATGGCCGGCTTTTGAATTTTTGGATCTGGGAACCCTATTCCTAATAGGTTATAATGATAGACACAGATAGTTTGTATTATAACAACAGTTTGAGTTTTTACTTTAAATTTATTTGTCAGTTGTTTATTTTATTTGTCATTTACTTTTTAGTGAGTTTAAATTTTAACATTATTTGTAATTGTGATTTATATAACAAAGTGATGTATTATGTTGCTCAACAAATGGACTACCATATTTTAAAATTGTTGTATTTAACACAATAAAAGTACAAAGTACAAAGCAGGTCTATCAGCAATATATTTTGTATTAATAACGGTCCAATTTTATAATACATCAATTATTATTTAGGACAAAAGGTGAAATAATTATTCTAATTTACTTTAAGTTATAGGAAAAACAAATAAGAGCCTATATTATATTCTCTTTAACTGGCACGGACGACATAACCTTAAAATATTAGACTTATGTTTTGAAGCACTTCTACATAGTAAAGTTATTGTTTGTAAGTAAAACTGTAGTGTAAACTTACTTGAGATTATCACCAACTAAATCCACACGTTCATATCTATAGGAATTATAAGATTTCATGCTAAGCTTATCTTATAACAGCTATTCACTAATTATTCTCGTATTCTTGTTACCATCACCTCCTCATTCGGCCCATTTCACAGATTTCGGATTTCACTCATTGCAGCATTTCCAATTCCATTTCAATTGAACATTCAAATTCAACATTCAACTATTTCAACTGAATAGTGATGCGATAAGCGCGATGTTACAATCGAAATGCTTCGATTGTTGTAACCATTCGAATTATTATCCTACTACAAGCGTTTACAATCGAGAGGTTCAGTAGAATGTAGAATGGTTGGTTATTCTCTCCCTCTCGATTGCAAGTTCTTTTACGAGCTATTTTATGAAAATTATTTCAAAAAGTATTTCACTTTAACAATTATTGAAAGCAGTATTTCAATATCAAGAGCGAAGGAGCGAAAGATAGTTCTTCAATATAGTTTACAAAGAATATTTTCGGACGACCAATCTCAATCGTGAAAAAGAAAGCTCACTGTTGTCTAAAAAGGTTAAAATGAGAACGCAGTGAGAGGACGTTGCTACGAAAATATGCATTTATTTCAAAAATAAAATAAAATATAATTCACTCGAATTTACAACCATCTCGAAAATCAATCAAGATAATCGAAAAATTTCAGAATCGCGCATTACAATATTGAACTTGATTGATGAACGAGTAAGATGAAGTCATGAATTTTATTCTTTGTCAAGGTTTATAGACAGTAAAGGTTGCTTCATTCAAGAAATATCAAAAAGAAAATGGAGGGGGTAAATGAAGCTGTGACGTAGCCTGTAGTACATATTACCATAGATCATGAATAATAAAATAGATCATGCATGCATGCATACGGCGGCTGTGTGGCGAAAAAAAGGTTGTCGGGAAAGTATTGCATGATCGCGCAATGAGGTAACGCTAGGGAGAAATCGTTGTAGGCATTGGTGCTACACACCACTTCCGTCGTTTCCCCATAGATCGCGCCACTATCGTCGAATTTCCAGTGGATTGAAATAGTGCATTAGATCGGAGTTCTATTAGGTTATCCAAATACAATGATATTACACACTGATCAAGGTTTTGTCGTTTATAAGCGTTACTCTTTTGTGAATGTTTACGGCTTGCGTTTTTTTTGTTTAAACTTAAACTTTTTATATAAAGTGTTTTAAGTACAACAAATATTTACTATTGCTACAAAATCAATAAATAAACCTAAAGGTGGTTCCGTTTGCGCGGTTTCAACTTGCGTTTATTATTATAGAAAAGCAAAACAAGAAGGAAGAACTAATATATCTTTTCACAGGTAGGCCTAGATCTTTTTTGTTTCTATTGTAATAGTAAATAATATAATCCCATTTACTCATATAAAATGTTATTACAATTTTCTTTTGTCTTAATATTTGATTTAAAAGTAGTCTCTGTAGCTATCCTTTGAATTAAAATTGTAGAAGATAACTTTTTTTCAACAATTTAACTTAATATCTCTGCACCAAGTTAATTATTTATCCTTCAGTAATTAATATGTTAACTCAGTCTATCTGATTTTATAGTTTTTAATTTTTGTGCCAAACTTATATTTAGGTTTCCATAGAATCTTACTTACCAGAAACAAGGGATACAGAAATGGAAACGAGCCGACAAATAGAATCCTAGTTCAGCCTTTATATGTTCTGTGCATTTTAGTGATCCCAGATTTAAAAGCTGAACTGAAGAATTGAAATACTGTTAAAAAATCTAATTTCCCAAAGGACCTGGAGTTGTAAAACAGTTGACACACAAAATTATCCGTCGTATGGAAATTGAAGAAAATTATAAATCTGTAGTTCAGAGCTATATCAAATAAATATTATGTATTCGAATAAGTTACGGTATTTAAATCAACATGCAAGTTTACTTGCCAAAAAACGTAAAGCAAAACTCCATTTCAATTACTTCTAAAGTTTCAAAGACTGATGACATAGGCCATAACATTAAATGAATAAATATTACTAAACATTATAGTTTTTTAAAAATTTATTTTGAAATACTAGATTATTACAATCTTAAGCTACTGCTCAAATAAGTAATACAATGACATATACAAGAAAGCGAGAAACATGTATTGAAGCCCAAATCATAATCTAGGTTCTAACTACGTAAACCTTACTACCCTAGCAACAAAAATTGTTGGGGATTGGATGGCCCAACAATGTTCTACCACGGTTGGCCAACGGTACGTATTGGCCAACTTGTCTTAGTTGGGCCAACCCACCAATTCCCAACGGTGGGCCAACCATTGAATGTTTGGGTGGGCCAACTAACCATCTGCCTTAGGCAAATCCACGGTGGCCATTCCAGCTGAATACACATTTTGTTGTACTGGGCCAACCATAATTATTTACCACTAAGCCCCAGTAAATAAATGTATAAATGAAAATTGAAATGAAAAATAAAAAGGAATTAAAATTAAAATGAATTAAAATTTAAAAGAAAAAAATCAATAATAAAAATTGAACTACTAATACCAAGGAACACTTCAGGAATAAAAAACTAAAAACAAAGTAAATTACCGGTACTGTAAAAAAACATTTATTATCTTAACTCAAATGTTGAGTGCCTCTTTTCTAAAACATGATCTCAAACACTTTGATAATACCCTTTGCACAATGGAAACATCTGTGAGGCTTCTATTATAGTCTATTGTTAAAAGTTAGTTCCACTGTTTCTTTAAAATGCCATTTATCTTATTTTATTATTTACACAAACAATCAAGTACCGGTAATTAAAGTTATTGCTTATCACACTGAAAACGCAAAGATCACTGTTGAAATCACACCATAGAACCAAACCCCTCCTAAATATATTAGACACAAACACGGGAGGCTCTAAAGTCGGCCTACACAGACACACAAATATCCCAAACCAAATTTAAAGAAACGTAGATCTTTTAATAGTTTGAAATGACTACTCCAACTATAATTATTTACCTTTCTTTATGCTGAAAAATGTGTAGTCTAACAGTTATTTTATGATTTAAAAAAACATCGGTGTTTGTATGGTCACATTAAAAGTAACTAACTTCATACCACAGAATTTTGTAAAAAATTGTGAATGAACTTTTAGTATACCACTACTTATTGGAATAGCATTACATGACAACTTTTAAGGAAAATAAGAAGTACTTATATAACTTTGCAAACATACAAACATAAAACATACTGTAACTAGAAACTGTAAGTTAGTTTATTTCAGTTTTTCTGTTTTTAGGTTAGGACCCAACTTTGACAAAAGAAGTAGTGGTATTATACAATTTCACCAATGTGTGTAGCCTATCATTCTAATTTAATCATTTAACCAATTAGTCTGGCAAATTTGAGGTGAAAGTTATATATTTTTGTTATTTTACAAATCATCAATTTTAATTTTAAAAGTGGCGATGCAATGTTACCTGCTTGAATTAGTACTAGCCTAATAAGGGCAAGAAAAAAGATTTAAGTAACATGAGGCAAAAGCGGAAATTTATTCGTATTTTTAACTTTCTATCCTTTTGTATAGTTAATTATGTTAGGCCTATTTAAAAGTAATATCATTAGTTGTAGGCCTAGCAGCAATTTAATTTATGTTATAAGTAAGAACAATACACTTTTAGGTTATCTTTACATTTTGTTAAGGTACCGCAATGGTATAAATATATGAATTTAAAAAAATGTCTATCCTAATTTATAGATTAATTATATATATTTAGACCTATTTAAAAGTAATATTACTAGTTGGAGCTGTAATTTCATTTATGTTGTAACTGAGAATAATACACTTTTAGGTTATCTTTACATTTTGTTAAAGAATCGCCTTAGCAGAAACATTAATTACAAAATTGCTATCTTAATGAAATTCCATAACCATACTAAATCACGTACAATATATATGTTATATTCCCTTAACCACAGAGTTTACTTGTTGATTTTAAAATTACATTTATACACAAAGAACTGACCGATAAAATCAACAGATTGAAGTAATACAAAAATCGACTGAAAAACATATTTTTTTTTAATACAAAGCAACATCTAAGTTGTTGGGCAATAGTTGTATTATCTATATTGGCCCAACGTAAAATATTGTGGTTGGGCCAATCCACAATTTTCAAACAAAGGCCCTTCGTAAATTATGTAACCGAGGGCCAACGATGTTTAATTCGGTTGGGCCAATGTTGGCATATTGTTGGCAAAACCACCCACCATATGCCAACCATGCCAACCAATTCCCAATGTTGGCCCAACGAACCTTGTTGATAGGGTAGGTATGTAAAAATTCAATAATGAGGTAGATCCTGTAACTACAGCCCGCAAAGTCTTCTTGTACATAGTTCCGTGTCCAGTAGCTGTAAAGCTTCCACGTTAACATGATTAAGGAGTATCTTCTAATGTCGATATGCATAATCCGTTATAACGTCTTCCACTGATTTCAGATTTAAGTCCGAACGTAGGTCTTCATTACGCTGATACCATCTTGCGTTGGTCGTTGCACGAATTACACTATTTTGGCTTCTATTGTATAGGTGAGTTTATTATTATTATTAAAAATTACCATGTATTAACATGGCAAAACTTTTCTCATTTTAGTCTTTAAAAAAATATAAATTAAAATTTGTTTGATTGTATTTTTATTTTTATTATAAATTAAAATGTATTAACGTGATGGCATTTGTTTATGTAAAAATATTAAATAAAATTTTAATGACTGCTTATTAGCTATATGATTAAAAATGTATTACCATGATAGCATTTTATTTAAATTTTAGTCAGTAAAAATATAAATTAAAATTTGTATGATTATGCTTTTGCTATTATTATTAATTGCAAATTAATGGCATAAATGTAATGTTTTTTAAATGTTAAGATATTTTCATGCAATTACAAATGTTAAAATGTGTAACTTAAGTATCATTTTTTTAACTGCAACCCCAAAAATAGTTTAATTAATACATCAATTTAAAATAAAATGAGGTGACTTGTACGACGAAACATATATCTCCTGTGGCAGCGCTGCTATTTTGTACTACAGTGACGTCACTGGACAGGGAAGGGTGCGGGAGGTTTGAGTTTGTTTACTGTCAGCAGATGACTTGAATGCATCCGAGGAGGCAGCGGGGTGCGGTAAAGAATTCTCCCACCACAGCACTAACTAGTCGTAGGGGCTGCCGTCACAATGACAACCACCCTACTATTTTTTAAATTTTTTATATATATATATAAGGCAAAAAACCTGGGTGGTTATCATCGCCTCCACGCTACTATTGGCGAGGCTTGGGGACAAGGTCAGCAGCTGACAGTACAATATGACTGTGAGGCAGCCTTTACTGTCTATAAACCTTGGATTCCTTGTAGCGTTGAGAATATAGCTATCAGCTAACCGACAATCTAACAACGGAACCTAGGAACCACGCGTGTCTGGAAATAAAGTGAATCATTCAGTTTGGGGTGCCAATTACAAAAACGTATGAGACCACCCACATCAATTTTTCAGTTTGCGCAAATAAATAAAGCTTCCTTTCAAACACTCTTTCTTTAACTGAGATTAAATGTTATCTTTAACAAAGTCAGATCATTAGTTTATTGATGGCAGAAGGAAAGTTTAATACAGTTTGCCTAAGATCTGTACCACAGCTCATACTTGTTTACATTACGTGGCGAGTTGAATAGCAAGATGCTAAAAATGTACACAAACTCACTGATTACATTGGACAACGGACATGGCTTGTTCAAATTCGGATGAAACTTGTTATCACATTATTCTCGACCTCATGCACTTATAGGAAAACGTAACGAATCAACAAAAAACGATAATTTAATTTTCCAATATATATTCAGAAATTGTATAAATACCGGTGACAGAAAATGTTTGGTTTTATTATAAAACGCAATTGGTTATTTGTTGATTTGTAAGACCTTCAAAATTAATTATGAAAACATTTCCAAAATTAAATTTTTTTCAATAAACCCCCTCTAACCCGCGGTTTTCTTCAATCAAGCGTGTTAGATCAAATAATATACTAAATACAATACTTTGGGTGCATACGTATTATTCCTTAGTTACATTTAAATGATTTTGATTTATTCTTACAAGTTTCATTGTATTCTCATCAGAACGTCAGAAACGCATTTAATGTAGCCGAAGATTTCACTCTAGGTTTTATATGCATATATTTTCTCTAAATCATATATTTAATTAAAATAAATAAATAGTAAATCAAGTTATGAAAATTTTAATAACTGAAGAATTTCCTAGGCGTATTTCAAGAATATAAACATGTACCAAAACAAGTATATTAGTGGATTTCCGCATGAGGCAACTATTGAGTTCATTAGTTTTTAGCCTTCTCGTTGTCTTTAGCGAACGGTTAGAATTAGGTAGCTAATACTGGCTTCTGGCTTTACACTTTACAGCTGAACACTGACAACAGATCACAGTGACACGTGATGTCATAATAAATTAATGATTGCTGATTGCCCAGTGTTCATTGTAGTATTGCTATTGTAGGTGTTTTGCTGACTTAGACGTTAACCTAGCTGCCAAATTTGTACATTTTTCGTATTTAGTTAAATGAGTTTAATTGTTAATAACTTACAGTCTCTGCAGTAAGAAACTATTGGATTACTTTCTTTGAAGCTTATAAATATATATATCTTAGCGACTGACTAACTGTCAGATTTGATTCTAAAGAAAGTATGTGGAGCCCTACCCATGTACAAGTTACAGGTAATTAAAGACCTTGTATATTGTTTTGCAAAAGATTGTAATTTATTATAGTAATTGAGAACTATAATAATTCGTTACAGAAATTATTTACTCTGTAGTAGCCTTTAATTAGCCTAGTTCATGTATTAAAAAAACTTCTAAAAGTACCTATTTAAAAACTATAAGAAATTTAACTAATTTTTTTAACCTGATTAAGCTTCTTTAACTGGCGATTTTAGCAGTTTTAGTAATGTGGGAGTTAATTTTTAAAACGAAATTTACCTTAGTTAATTTGCTTATAGGCTACATTTGTGAAGCAGAGTAATAAGTAGGCTAATTAAATTTTAGAGCTTACAAATGAAATGCTATGTTTGCCTAATATGATTATAAGAATCTGCAAAAGTTTACATTGAAACTTATTTGATTCATCAATTGCACCACAATTTTTTTTGCTTACAAACTTAATCAACATGATTGAAATAATAAAAAGAGTACAATAAAATGCGGCAGAGGTACCAACATATATGTAAGAAAATGAGGTTGGGTATTTACATTACAACTAGGGGTTTTAATCCCGGACCACTTTCTCAATCTCGGGATCCTGGGACTAGTCCCGGGATTCAGATTTATAAATTTTTCTCTGATAACCTTATGAAAATTAGGTTTTGTAGTAATTAAACTCCTTTAAATTTTGTTTATATATATAACCTCTCCATAAAATTGTTACATTTAGCCTACATATAGGCCTAATGTATTTGTTTTTTATAGCATATATTTGTATCTTTCCACTTTTGCTTCGCATTTTATTTAAACCGAATATTACATTTAAATTTTCCTGGTATATCAAAGACGTCAAAGTTTTACCTACAATAATCTTTTTTACCTAATAATCTTTTTTTAATAACATCACGTATATTAAACCTATAAAACTGGTTTGCCTAACTTGGGTCTGGGAACTAGCAGTTTTATTGAAACAACAACATATTAAATTGGTATTTATTTATGGAATAAACCTTAGTAATACCGGTATGTATTTTAAATTCTGAACGAACACAAGCGGTAAAAAAGCTGCGTAAATACTAAATGGAAGTGAAGTAGACACTGTATAACTTAATAAAAAACAAAAAAACATGTAAGAGTACACACATTTTTTAACTTAAACTAATGAAAAAAACTTTGAAGCTAAATATCTACTGTAATTTTAATTTCTCATATAATACGAAAACGCACAAACAAAATAATACTCTAAGTAGGCTACTCAGCTACTCTACTATTTAAAACTAATTTCATTACACACCAAACTATAGTAGGCCTAAATTATAACACTGTAGACTCGAGCGAGATCGTTGAAGGTCAAGTCTGTCTCTTCGGTAGGGTGTCATGGCTACGGAGGGTTGGCTTGGCTGATAAGAATGTATGAATATTAAAAAGTAACATTCGCAGTTTGACATCACCAGTTCTAAGTTTTGAAATAAATTATAGTTTTTTTCTTTCTTTTAATTAACCCTGGAACTGGCAGAAGGTCATTTATAACCCTCTCTCAGGCACAGAACGCAACCATTTCGAACATTAGCGTGAATTTGCATATATTTGCTTAATCGATAATTTAATCCACTTAACATCATCCAATCGTAATAAAACTGGCACCATTGGAAAGGAAATGATTTAAACTTTCATTTTTGTATTTACAACTTTTTCGTAAAAAGTATATTTACATACGTAATAAACGTTTTAAAATATGCATATTGTGCTGCAGCTATTTCCGCACGCGAATCTGCATACAATTGTACTGTTATTTCCCACTTCTTCAACGGGCAACGTCATCTACAGAAGTATTTCTATCGAAAGTATAAAGATACCATTGGATTTGTCAAGATTTTATCTTTCTAATGGTGCCTTCCAATCAGATGTCACTATTTTACACGATTAATTCCAAGAATTTCTGTAAACCCTTGCGATTGGACAGTTTTTCAACCAATGAAACAGCCCAAGCGATAATACGCCTGCCATATCAAATGTTTTGAAAGATTGTTTTGCACCATTTTGTAGAGAAAATACTGACCTTTCTAACGGTAAGAATTGATCTAGAAATAACCTGTTTTTTGTCTGTCTAGAGGACAATGAAATGTACATAATTAGGACGTTCTAGTGAGAATGTCTAGAGAATGGGTTCTCACGGTATTCAAGTGTCCCTTTCTACCCGCAGTTATAGACTGGCGACTTTTCATTAGATTGATGTAATTTTGTTATTCAAATAAAGATAACTCAAACACTTTTGTGAACTAAGGAAAGAAAAGTATACCATTCTTTTCTTTGATTTATCCTCTACACTTTGTTATAATAATATTTCTTTTTTGGGCAAAGCATATATTAGTAAATCAAGTGTGAATCTAGGCCTAGTTTTGTTAGCAGTCGTGTATTTGGAACATAAAAACTGTTTTTTTCAAAATAAGAAATTTGAAATTGATAAATGTTTTTGTACAGTTTTATTTAGAACTAAATTACGAAACTTTTTTACACTTACGAAAAAAATACAAAAAAAATTTTACTACTTGCTATGTAGGCCTAAAGTTGAACTTTTTTTTTCGTTACTGAACAATTTTTTGTTTCTTTTTAAAAATATGCTTGCAAAACGCTAAAAAGGGGCTGGCCAATTTTAGCTTTAACATTACCGGTTCTAGGGTTAAGTAAAGTTATATTGGATTACAATAATTTTGTAATAAAAATAGTTACTGTATATTGTACATCATACAAACAAGTTCACGTAATCCCGAAAATCTTGGGATTGGACTTAGCTAATCCCGGGATTGACGGGACCGTAAAATGGTCCGGGATCCCGAATCCCGGGATTGAAACCTCAAATTAAACCCTGCGCCAACAGAAATAAAGCATTAAAAAAAAAAATAGCCTGAAGTTCTAACTTATAGTCTTTAGTCACAATACGTTTATCTGCATTCAACATTTAATAGTGGAATGTAAAAAAGGTTATCGTCTGCAAACATATCAGCTGAGGGTCACAAAGTAAATTTACATTGAAAATGCTCAAATACCTAATTGTAATGTTTAATTCTACTTCTAAAAGTCAACAGAAAATATGCTTAGCAAAATATGCTAAGTAATTAATTATGAACAGTAGTACAGTTTAATTTAAATTCATAACTCAGGAAATATTAAACGTTTATCTTTTCAATGACATCCGACTATGCATATGAACAATTATAAACACGATTGCCGGACTGCGCTATTCCTACAACTTAACTTCACTTAATAAAATAGATATAACAATACAGGAACACACAATTTTCACTTTATAAAATTCTGTAATACATATTGCTCACTGTAGCCTACTTATCAAACTACAAATATTCTATATACTAATTAAATTACAAGTGAAAAAACATGGACCAAGACCGGGATTTGAACCCAGGACCTTTGCCTTTCCGGGGCAACACTCTACCACTGAGCTATCCTGATCCTCCAGATATTGGTCGATGTTATCTCACCTGTACGGTTTTACTGCATTTATGAATTAATAGACTGAATACCTCACATGCGACATTGAAAACAATCTCAATTCTTTTTACAGCCTACAGTGGTGTTATTTATTATTTATTTATTTATTCTTGTAATTTAATTAATTTAACCCTTGCTGAGGAAGCGTGTAAGCAGGTAATTTATTACAAATTAAAAATAATTCTATATATGACGATGATCACGATTCTATACATTGAATCAATCAGACTATGTCTATAACAAGGGCCCAAATGTATTTGATACATCGATGTATTTTGAATCAATGAAAATAAAATTTAAAGTTCTAACTTACAGTCTAACGATGGACTTAACTGTTACTTTTTTTTTTATTCATTATTTTCCTTGTACAAAAGAATTGGTAACACTATTAACTGTTAGTTATAATAAAACTAAATAATAATATGTAACTTAAACAACTTATTAACTTAAAATAATTCAAATTGAACTTAAATACTATTAGCCTATACAATAATTTCAACAATATTATAAACTTAAACAAACAATGAAAGAAATCATTAAATTACCCTTCTGGTACAAGGAAAAAAGCCTGTTTAGAAGCTACCCTCATTAAGAAAAAAAAAGAACTTAAATGATACTTATCAGACTTCGAATAAAAAACAAAGGGCGGTGAAAACTTATAACATACTTTAACAAAATAAGAATACAAAAAACAAAAATTAGCACAAAGTATGGCACCTAAATTGAAAACAAAAGTTATTAAGAAAATACACAGAAGTAATACCGGTTCTAAAAATACTTTAACATATATTTTACTAGAAAATTCAACGTAATACACACGCACAAAAATAAACACAGCCACACATACATTCACACACAACAGTCCTAAAGCAGCGTTCACATGTTCATTAAGTTTTTTAAATTACAATTTAAAAAATGCTATTTATATCATCTAAATCGTATAGCCATCGCCTCAAAAGCTTTAGAAAGGCTTTAGAATTTTTACATTTTTGAATATATTCTGGCATATTATTAAAAAGTTTCGGGGCAACAAATAAATAAAATTTCATAAAACAAGCCTTATTGGGCTTTGGTAGAGGATGTTGCGCACCACGCCTAAGTTTCATTTTATCTGGGTTAAGTACTAGTTCCATATTTCCACTCCATTTGTAAAATATCTTTAGGACTTTGTATACGTAAAGATGGAAGTATTTTTAAATATCTGAAAAGAGGCATTGAAGGAACCCTTTTAGATTTATGACAAATAATCCGAACACATCGTTTTTGAATACTCAAAATATGTTTAAGATTAGAAATGTAAGTACCTCCCCAACATGCCAAACCATAAGTTAGTCTACTATGTATTAACGAGAAATATACAGTTTTTAAAACGTAACTAGGAGCTAAGTTTTTCAAAAAGTAAAACACGCGCATTATCTGGTTTAATTTTGTTTGTAGTTCTCTTACATGAGGTTTCCAAGAAACTCTAAAATCCACATTCAAGCCCAGATACTTTATACTTTGAACCTGTTCAATAGAATTACATTGCTGTAAGCAGGTAGTATTTTTATAAACACATTGTAAACATTTATAAGTCAGGGGGGTATAACTGATTACTTCGTTTTTTAAATGGAAGAGTATAAACTTTATTTTGTCAGTATTTAGCACCATATAGTGTTTAGAAAACCAAACTTGTAATGCATTCAAATCATATGCCATATCATGTCGCAGATCTTCCCAGGATTCCGCCACATAACATATGGCTGTATCATCCGCAAAGGAATTTATTTTACCGCGAAGACTTGAATTACATAAACTATTAATATACACCAGAAATAAAAGTGGTCCCAATACTGATCCCTGCGGGACACCGTATTTGACTTTGACAGATTGGCTCATATGTTCCCCGATCCTAACTACTTGTACCCGATCAGTTAGATAGCTTCTAAACCAATTATTAACATTTCCCCTAATTCCACATTTATTTAGTTTGGTAAGTAACAATTCATGATGTACCATGTCGAAGGCTTTTTTTATATCCAGAAAGATCCCACTCACACATTTACTATTATTTAAGCCCTCATAAATAGAAGAACTAAATTTTAAGAGCGCTTCTTCAGTACCAATACCCTCTCTAAACCCAAACTGATTATTGCTAAGAAATTTCTCTTTCTAGAAAAAATTCATAATTCTGGACATCACGAGAATACAGATAGCAGAGAAATAGGTCCATAGTTTGCAACAACCTTTCTGTCTCCCTTTTTGAAAATTGGGACAACTATGGCCTCTTTTAGTCTATCAGGAAAACGCCAGTTTTAAAAGATAGGTTAATTAAAAATGATAATTATATGAGTGCTGATAACCTTGAGCAAAGCTGTACTTATACCATCAATTCCTGGAGATTTGCCTTTCTTTAGCCCACGGATTACTTTCTCAATTTCGTCAGGTGTTACTGCTTTTAAAAATATTGAATTATTTGTTTCGTGATCCCTAAAATGATTATCGTATATTGAATATGTAGAAAATTTTTTAGAAATTGTGTCCTAATAACATTTACAGAATTTAAAAAATAAGAGGTAAACTCATTAGCTATTATTAATGGATCTGTAATAACAGTTCCATTTTCCTTTTGCAAATGTATACCTTTTGAAGGCTCGCTTATTTGACCCGTGATCTCATTTAGAATGTTCCATTGCAACCTTGAATTTCCTTCACATCTCTTAAACATATTATTATAATAAAGAGATTTAGCCTCCTTTATGTCATCCTGTATCTCCATTTTACACTTTCTAAACCTTTCCTTTAACTGTGGATCATTGGGATGTTTTTTTATTCGTCTATAAAGCTGGTTTCTTTTATCAATTTCGAAACATAAGTAGTCCGTAATCTAGGGCTTTATTTTTTTTTATATACAGTCGGTAATTTGTAACATACGCATAAATTTATATTGTTTTTAAAAATTTCTAGAAAATTATCAAAAGCAGAATTCACATTCCTACAATTATATACATTTGTCCAGTCGGCCAAGGCAAGATATTTGTTCATCTTATCATAGTCAATATTCCGAACAGACTTAACATGACGTTGCAATAATCTTCTGATAACGATAGGTCTAAACTAATTGCACAGTGATCTGTAATGTCAATATCTAAAATCTCGGATATAATATTTATTTTAAACCTCTCGTTTATTCTAACGCACACATGATCAATACAAGTGGCTGAATTATTTGCTATTCTTGTTGGTTCTTGAATTAATATTTCAAAGCCGTAATTCGCCAAAAGTGTTTTGTAATTATCAGTTTGGTTATTGATAGTTAATAAATCTATATCAATACCTCCTATTAGAATTTGATCGCATTTACGATCTAGCTGAATAAAAAAAGTTTTTAATTCCTCCAAAAATATATCCAAAGAGCCACTATCTAATCTATATAGTGATAATAAATAAAAAAATTTATTCTGCCACGTTAACCCCAGCTGCAGTACGTCTGCAGTCACAAAATGCACGTAATATGTTTCACAGTGAATATCATTATTAACATATACTAAAATTCCACCAGCTCTATAGTCGTGATTACAATTTGAATATGAAACAAAACTTTGCAATTTATAAAGACTAACCTCATGCTGTTCGATCCATATCTCAGATAGAACAATAACATGGGGCAGAGAATAACAGGTTGACAACCAGGTTACAAAATTATCAAAATTTTTCCTAATGCTTCTAATATTTAACTGTAAAATTTTTAAGTTACACGACAACGTTTAATATTCTATAAAAATTACTCTTTCATAAATTATGTAAATACTTGATAATATAAATATATATAACAATCTTGATCATGTTAAAAGTTACTTGATATTGATCTACAACTTACTTAGGTCTATTGTGTTTGTGATTTGCACCACTGGAGCACCATCATCCCTGCGCATTAGGATCCTTCCACCCCTCAGCCATAGATATTTGTAAGCCTTGGTCTTCCTTGCCTCTCTAGCTATAGCGTATAAGCGTCTTCGTGCAGGAGATAGTGATTCATTAATATAAATTATATAATCAGAATCCATGCCAACATCTCTACAGGAAAGATTCCTCTTCACACGCCTTTTCCGGAGAAATTCTTCCTTGTCTATCCTTCTGACAAATTTCATGATAATTCCCCGTGGACCTCCATCTGCACGCTTGCCTAGTCGATGGCAGTTGTCAATCATTCCGTCAGTGACGTTCAAGTCCAGCGCTGAGCCAATGTCTTTTACGACGTTTATAACATCCTCATTATTGTTTTCTGGTATTCCATGTAATTCAATACAGTTTACCCTAGAGTACTGTTCAGCATCCTCTAATCTTGCCTGCAGTTCCGTAACATGATGCTTCAATGCTCCGTTCTCTGCCTCGAGTTCCTCCATCTTTACAAAGTAGCTTTCTAGCTTTTCAGTAATAGTTCTAATTGATGTTGTGAATTGTGATTTTTTAACTGTGATTAACTGAAATCTGTTACAGCGGTCAAACAGATAAAAAATTTGTGTGTAATATCTC
This sequence comes from Philaenus spumarius, assembly GCA_018207615.1. Taxonomy (NCBI): domain Eukaryota; kingdom Metazoa; phylum Arthropoda; class Insecta; order Hemiptera; family Aphrophoridae; genus Philaenus; species Philaenus spumarius. Next base: position 237,299 of record JAGFPH010000397.1, on the reverse strand, counting down.
CTATAACAGTAGGCCTACAAGTTCCCAAAACCTATTCTTATTTTTTTGTTTATGTTAATTACTTTTCAAAATAATTACAATAGCAAAATTTAAAAGAAAATAATTCAGGATAAACAAAATTAAACTTAACATATCAATTAATCTTTTATCAAAAGAGTTCTTAAAGTTATACTTTTCGTTGGCTTCATGTTTAAAAATAAATAGGCCTGAATAAAAAAAAAAAACAATGTAACAAAACAACTCACTACTTATACACTTCACTACATAAAATAAGTTTAGAAAAAAATTAGAAACAATAAGTAGGCCTAAGTAAGTACCTACAATAAATACTAAAATTAAAAATGCGGGAATAGAAATAGCAAATAACTACTAGGCACACTCTACACATAATCACAAGACTGTAACAAATAACATAATTGAAGTGAGAGGAGACTGTTAAGACTTTAAGACCTGTTTACCGTTAACAGTTCTAGCACATATCTGTTCCTAAAACTTTCATCTCCTTAGCAGTTGGCAGGAAACGGAAACAGGTCTCAGATATTGAGTTGTTCTCAGTTTCCCCAGCGATCGCTGATCACAAATCACAACTATTCACTGCTTACTGTGACATCGAGTAAACAGTGATAACTGTGAAATGAATTAACTGTGATAAAGTAACAGTTTTGTGATTTAGTTTCCATCTCTATTACAGTCTCTATCTGCAAACATATGAGCTGAGGGTTGTAAAGTAAATTTACGTCTTAAAATCTTCTTGTAGAAACAATATTTTTCTCAGAAAACAAAGTAAATGGTTCAAAATTTTATTAGTTTGTACGATTTGTCTACTTACGTGGTATTCATGGCAATTTAGGGTGAAATTACATTATAATCCTCTAACCTACAATGCCAACCTAATCATTCAGTTGCAAATTAACAAGTGGTACCAACCTATATATGTTTACAAACTGGCAACTGCAAGATAGTTTCGGTTTTGTTATTTTTAGGTTGGCATTGTAGATCATAGGGTGTACTGTAATTCAGTCCACTTTTGTTTTTAGTGCTTACTTGTCAATGCCTGTGAACAAAATTCTGGTAAAATTGGGCTAGATTAGTGGGTGGAAATTTACTTTAGGTTGAACAACAAGACTTTTTAGGAATAAGCACATTGTGCTGCTGAATGTTGGTAAACATACTGTGGCTAGAGACTTTAAGTTAGAACGTCAGGGTCAGGGTGCACCAGCTAACCTAAAAATGAGAAAAATCCAGAACGTAAAATTACTTAGAAAACAGTTACCGGTCATACGTTTATATTTGGTTAACATATATATAGGTTGGTACCACTACTTACGGTCTGCTCCAGTAAAAAAGAAAGCGACCGTCGACTCCAGCTCTTCACTCTATAACCGCATCTCAACAGTGCAATTTCTTGCAGCTAAGTGCTTTGACATTGCCTCATTTAAATCTATTTTATAAATCCATCTTTTGTAATTGAGTACTGAAAAAAAAACCTGAGTATTCTTTATAAAATTACGGATCTGGCTTGCGATTCACTTTTAATTATACATTTTTTCTTGTGTAAGGAAAAGTTCAAACTTGGTACTTAAAAAATATCAATTACGTGACATCCAAATGAACAGGATTTAAAAAAATGTGAAACACTAAACCGATGCGTATTGTACCTGTGGTTAAAATGAGACTTTGGAAACAATTTTATGATAAAAAATAAACAAAATAAATGATTTTAAATTTAACATTGCTCTTACGTTATAAACATCCAAGATTCAAACACTAGAGCAGACCCTTAACCTATAAATGTTAGATTTGTGATTTACCGTCTTCAATATTCCATTATTGAAGATACAATCTAATAATTAAGACACAGGTAAGTCACAAATCTAATAAATAGTAATCAATATTCGGAATGTCGACGAACAATTGTTATAACTAAAAATGTTGTCGGCTGCTATGAACTCAATACCGATACTGTGGCGTATTCTGTAATTACACCTAAAACTGTAAAATCATAATTTCACTAGCTTTTAGATTGATGTTATGCACACCCCGCCTGTGATTCTGGATTTTATTGAGGGTGTTTGTTATGAGCTGTGGCTTTCCTTCTACTGATATCTATTCAGCCTTTGAATGTTAACAGAATGTTGTAGCTGTTAGTGATATTGTCCTCTGAGAAATATACTGCAGTTTAATTTACTAAAGTAGCGAAAAGGTTCATATTTTGTATGGTTGCATTTATTTGATCATAGGCTTACACATTAATTATAGACCTACACATTAATTATAGACCTACACTAATGACCTTAATCATATGTTTACGATTTAATTAAAGAAACAACAACTACAAATAAATGTGTGTTCTAAACTTATTGTAGGCCTACAGGAAGTTGAGTGAAATTTTACAATTTTTATTATTCTCTTTATTTTTTAACATGAACGAACTTGAGAAAATTTATATTACCTACTGAATATTTTATACTGTGCAACCATTTTCAAAAAAAAAAAATATATACTTAATTACTACAACTAAGACATTCCAAGTTGGAATGACAGAAAATTTGAAATTAATCACTGTAATGAGTCATAATATATAAATATTTTTGTAAACTTAATAGAAATAGTTTTTCGCTTCAAAGCAAAAATCCTTATAGGTTATTATCGTCTCAGCATCATGAGCAATTATTGCTCCTAAAATCTCAAAGCCAAAAATATACGTTTAGTAATCTAAAATAATTTATGTAATGCTTGTCAGTTGCCGCCTTTACAATTATGAATATATTTTCAATTAGGCCTACAACAAACAATTTATTGCTGTTATTAGACTTCTGTATCAATAGTCTATAGCCTACATTTTGATAAAAAACTTTTTGTGATATTAGGCCCGGTGCTTATGAGCGTGAAAGTAATCGGGATGCCGAGATTGTTTTGAATCGTATCTGTTTGATACCTATCGAGTTTCAGTGTACATGAGGCTATTTCAATCAAATTAATAATTATATTATTGAAAACTTACCTAATTAAAGAAGCAGATAGAACTGACGCAGCGTCGAATGTGCACTGTCGTATTACCAACTGTGTACTAATGAAACGCCGAGATAGATAAAACGTGGATAAGGGGAGAAACTAGAAGTTGCCTCGATACCTATCGAGATAGGCAAAGAGTATCCGATAACTATAGGTGTACCTTGTGCATTGCCCCATTACTCCCAATGTATTTCTGCCTATCCCATTGAAAACAATCTTGGCGTCCCGATTACTTTACAGCTCATTTGCACCGGGCATAATTTAAAACAAATTACTACTATAATTTTTAATACGTCAATTGCAGATAACTTTTAAATAGGAATCTTATTACTTGTATTTAATGCATTCAGAACAACCCATCTTGAATATCAGAATGCTAATATTCTGTTTGGTAGATTAACCACTGTTAAGTGATATGTCATTTTTATTTTATAGCACACTAATGCAAGAACATGCTAAACTATTCTCATCGCCAGAAAATAATTAAAATTATGTCCCTTAAACCAAAAGAAAATGTAAATAATATTCCAAGTTTTTGCACAACAACCCATCTTTAAAGACCTTTATTACGTAGGGACCTTTCTTATTAAAGACTACTCGCTTGGCTCTAATTATGTCGTGAGAGGATCATATACTTGCTACAATAACTCAAACCCCATCAAGAATATTTTAACATATCTTTAATTCCAATAACAGATAAATAGACTATTAAATACAGTGCTGTACTAACATGTTCAGAAACAATAATCTCTAATATTACATCCTATGCCTAACTCTACGGGCAAAACTGAGTTCAAATAATATATCTACTTCCCAAAGTTCTCAAATACGGATATCACTCAAATAATTAATTACTTCAATTTATTATACAACAAACAAAACTGATTCTACTTAGCTTGATACTAAAACAATTTCAAATAAAAAGAAAATCACCAGCAAGAAAGCATGTTAAAACTACCTGACATTTATCATAACTCCCCTGCCCCGTAATTTATTTTATAAAACTTGCATAACAACTTGATTTCAAATCTACGATTTTATTTGTGCATTTAAACTTGTATTAATAGGATAAAAACTTAGGTTCCTTATACTATAGTCCTATAAAAATAATTGCAGGGTTGGAAAATCTAGTATGCTGATGGCATGTGGATTCTTTTTTATTTTTAGAATTAGGCCTACTCAGTGTAATATTATTTTTTTTACCTTTATATACACAAATTTTTAAGAATTATAATTTTATTACAGAAAGTAGGCTTCCTTACAGTGATATACATCTATCTCCTTTTGCTTTCAAAAATTTACTTAACCAAACCTTTAAAACGTTTGGATCTACGTTTTATGAAATTCATAAGATATACTTCGATGAATTGGCCTACTGGTAATTTGATGGAATAGTTTCTTTTGGATTTGTGATATTAGCTATGATTATCTCAAACACCACCCTAAATCTTACTCTGATCAGAGGTAAAACATTTGTTTATATTACTGTTGTTTTATTGCTTAAAGTCTGAATAAACATGTTGATAGTAATTAACTAGTGCATTGGTATAGAATTTGGATCCACACAGAGGTTTAGCAAATCTGGTAGCGAAAGACGGTTTATAATTTGATAAATCCTTATTGTTTATGAACTTTGTGTAAACATTTCTTAATCCTTGACAACAAAACATCAAACCTCTGCTCAGGACGAAGATGATGGTACGAAATTGTTCATGGCAGAAAACAAAAACGTGATTGATTAAATAAAAAACTTACTCTAAATTTACATTCTGGCCAAATTCAGTATTTCTCATGTTATACATTTCTCCTAGCATGTTAAAATACTGTTCTTGTATTTTATGCTTCTAAAAGTTTTTTTAATTTTTCAGTTCAAAAAGCCAGAGGTTTGCTGACCAAAGGAAAAAATGGTAAGAATATTCATCAGTTTGATTTTAATTTATTCACAAAAATTATGTTCTTACTCTCGTTTCAGGAAAATGTGAACCTCTCCTACTACAAAATTCATATCAGTTTTCATAACTTTTTTAGTAGATTTCAAATATACTTTTAAAAATGTGAAATTATTATTCTGTTAAGAAAGTGTACCATTGTATAAGCACAGCCAGTAGGTGACTCATCGCCTAGGCAGTGGACAGCGGCGAGGGATTATAGGGGTGGATTCATTTAGTCCCGGGTCCATCGGCCAACCTGAACAGACAGAGTATAGGTACCCCATAGACACAACAATCTTTAACTTGCAAAATTTATGTTTGATGTAATTCAAATGACTTATTTTCTTCAATTGGCACATCTTGTGAATCACTTGACCAATTTCAGTTTGGTTTTCTAATTCTTGTTTCTTCAATATTCGTTACTAACTTTGTTGGTTTCGTCTATCTCTCGCTGATCCTGAGAAATCACACTTTTTGGAAATTATAGTATTTTCAACTGTTGTTCTGTTCAAAACGTTTTGCGATCTAATATTTCTTAATCGTTTTTTCGCTCTTTGTTTATGTCTTGCTCCGAAATGAAATAATCTGTTAACACTTTTTTCTTCCAAAGCTTAGACTTTCTGCTACGAACTTCCTAAGTTATTGTTTTAACTTAGGCGAAAAAACCCCTTTCATTAAAATATAGATAAATCCTTTGATTTGTACACGTTAATTCTTAGGTCTTTTTTTGTTGATTACACATTTAAATTTCTTAAATTTGTAAAAAATTTAAGTATTTTTAAATTTATTTGCTTTCACAATTTCGATTTAAATATTAGAAAAACCATTTGTTCGATTTTGCTTATATTTTTCTTGGTTATGTATTACCAGCAAAGTTATACATTAATGATCTTATGTATATTTGAATTAATCTATTTTACCTTTTTATTCTCCAAAACTCCTAAATAATGACTTTCAAACATTATTTACTCCCTGAAATATTTATAATAAATTTATATTTGTATAAATTATATTAGTTTTATCCTCACTCTAATTACTTTTAATTTTTAATTCATTTGAATTTTAGATTTTGAAAATTATTCCTCCCACAATTTCTCTTTTTACTTTTTAACTAAAAGTAATATTAAAGTCTTTTTTGTTCAGTATTTAATGATCATTTCTTGTTAATACTATATACGTACAAAATAATTAAATATTTGAACAAAATATGGATTCCTGAGTTTTGCAATTTCCTATCTGGACAGGTACCGTATATAAACACCCTCAAGCCTGGGTCTGAACACCCAGGACTTGTTGCTATGCAAAATTCTTGCCATTTCAACATGAAACTTAAAATCTAACTTAAAATTTTATCCAAAGAAGCGTTCTTTGAAACTTTTTCGCTTTCTTAGCGAAACCGTTTAAATACGTTAATTTATATAGTTAAGAGGCCCAGGATTTTTTGAAATAACCACCATGGGCGCCCATACCTATGGACAGAGAGGGGCCATGCCCCCCCGCTCCCAGGGAAAGGAAAATATGTATATTATTAATTATAGTCAGGTATTTTTCTTTAAAGAGATTAGCACTAAAATATGTTTTAAATGTTATGTGCCGTTTGATTTTATATATACTTATTTTATTTTTTACAAGAGGCAAGCATGAGCTGCTGGGTCACTACTTGTGCGGCCTCTAGGAGTGTTATAGGTCTTTGTGTATTCACTGATGGTGTAAAGGTACAGACTCAATGCTGTGTAGGTTTATATTTCATCTGAACAGCCAAATTGGCTTCCCAAATTTTAAAAGTTTTCTTGGGGAGGTCAAAAATATCCCTGGACTCCTTTTCCTGAAGAAGGGGAGGGTACTCCTTAACATGTTCACTGCTACGCAAATTTCGTACTTCCTATGCTAGGAGCTGACCTCCTATTTTTTATATCTATAGTCTAAATGAGTAGAAATTACTTTATTTTTTAACCTTTTTACGTAATAACCACTAATATTTTAAAGCAACACACGTGTGCGTCCATAGCACATATACACTGAGAATGAATGAGTTGTTGTAAATTGTAAATAATTGTGTGAATGATAATGTGTTTTGTGCGGTTGTGTGGCTTCAGCAATGATTGTTTGAATTTGATATGTGTAGCTTTATTGTGTGTTTGAGGAATTGATATCAAGCTTTTGTGGGCTTTCGTGTGATATTGGTGACTTGACTTTTGATTCTGAAATTGGATTTTAACTGTGATAGTTGATATTTGAGTTGATGGTTTCTTTGATAGTGTGATCTGGCTTGATACTTTGATTTTTTGATTGTGATTAGAAGAAGAATTTTCTTTTCTTTTTTTTAATTGTATACTACAAAGATAATTGGTTGGTTAAAAAACTTTAAACATGATGTCAACATAACTCAACTTAAAATTGTGATTGTGGGTTTTTTGTTTTTGGTTAACATTTTTTTTTTTAATATGATGTATGTATATAACAAGTAACCTCAAAGAATAATGTAAATTTCTTTTGATTCGTTTTAATTGTAAATTGTAATTTTAAATATTTGTGTAAATTTTTTCTTTTTTCTTTCTTTCCATAGGTTTTTTCTCGTCTCATTGGTCATTTTGTTTTCTGACTTTTCATGAGGCTAAATTCAGATGAATTTCCCTCATGTAAAGGGGGATTTCTGTAACATACATGGCCAATGCAGACGAGAAAATGACTTGGTTAAAGTAAAAAATACAATAAGCATCATATATGCATATAAAAATATAAGAAGCAATAATTTTCATATATAAATAAAAACAGACGAAAAAAGGAAATAAATAATTTAAACAAAATAAAATAATAACAGTCATTTAATAATCAAAAGGCAGAAATAAATTTAAAAAACAAAATTGTAAAGGTAGATATACATTTTAAATAACATAGTGAATCATACATATAAAAACAGTGATAGGGATTTCATACAGTAAAACAATATATAAACAGTTTCAGTGGTATAAATAATAAAAAAAAAAAGTGACAATAGCAACAAAATAAAAGAAAAGAAACAATAACATTTTTCCCATTCCAAAATATATAAAATACGTAACATATATAACATCAAAGTTTGTGTCAACAAGAAAAAACAATTTGGCAACAGTGCAAGCAAGTTGGCAACGTGGCTGCAATATCGGAAGTAACAAGTTAGAGAAGGCAGGAGACTTCCTTTTTCTACAAGAGAAAGACAAGTTGGCTGTTGCTGGTTGATTGAGATGGGAGAAGTTACTTTTGGATAGAAATCAGTATATTTCTATACCATCAATAATGTAAAGTGTTTTTTTGTTGAAAGGTAGTAGTGGAGGCAAAGGAGTGATATTAGAAAATGCAATAATTTGAAGGATTTTCAAAAATTTTCAGTGTTTTAAATTGTGCACTTGTGCTAAAAGATAAAGGACGTTTTTAGTTGAAATTCATTAAAAAGTGACATTCAAACAGTGGAATATCCATCACGCAAGTATATAAATCTGCCTATAGTCATAAATATTTTGATAAATTGCATTGCGTCTTTTAATGAGCTCATTATAAACTATGCTAAAAAACATACTGTGACCTAGTGACATGGAATGTAGGTCAATGGGGTTAGTAAACAAACGGATTGAGGTTGGATTTTTTAGTATAGTATAATTCATAAAGATGGGTGTTGTAATTAATGGTAACGTAAATAGTCTCTAGAATCAAATACCTACAGTCCATAGTTTTTAATAAACATTTAAAAAAAATTGTATTAGCCCAAATTTTTAAACCCATTTTTTTTATACAGTTCAAACTGAAATATATATTATTATTATTATTTTTTCTTGCAATGCCTGTACGTTGTAAGATGAAGGTTTGATTTTGATTTTCACGTAGACACTGTAATTAACAGGGCAACATGGGGAATACATGATTTTGTCAGACTGAATAAGGTTTGTGAAATACCAACATTGAAATCAACATATTTTGCTCTTGTACATCCGTTTTTAAACTGTGTGCTCTCTGAAGATTTTCTTTAAAGCAGAATATGAAAAGGGTTTCAGATCCGGAGAAAGCAATGACATACTCCTATAAAGTACGTCATAAGAACAATATTTGTTTATTAAAACTATAGGCCTATAATTTTTTACCTCTAAAAATTAAACTTTTAATTAATACCCAACTCCGAAGGTGTCGTTCACTATGGCCTTACTGTGCATGCACCGGGATCTGCGTAACCACTACCCCTATCCTGATCCAAGTACCTAATCTGTTTGCATTTGCTTCCCCGCAAGTGTAGGTTTGTGTTATTGGGTGAAGTGGGGCCGCGGGGCAAGTGAAGCCAGTGGCTGCCACACCCTTGAAAATAAATATTTCAGTAAAAAGATGACAACATATGGTTTTTTAGGATGTTTTCTAACATATTTCACTTTGGTAATCACTTTCAGTGGACAAACAATACTTTTTTCACGCATTCAAAAATAACCTTACGTTTCGCAACCGAATGGAAGTGCCATGGGCGAAGTTTGCATGAGGCTCACCGCTGATTGCAAAGACCTAGGCTAAAAGTTGTAAGTGTTTCTGATAGTTTTTATGTACAGCTTCATCCTGTATGAGCCATTTTGCTCAATAATGCGTTTAAAAAAAAATATGTCGGCCTCTCTTACCCCATCAATTTTGGTCATGGGGCAAGTGGAGCCACAGAGCATGGGGCAACTGCAGCCAGTAACGAAACAGTATTTTTTTTATTTTAAAGCACTTATATTAATGTTTTAATCCTTTTAGTTTGCTTTTGAAATATCATTTTTCCTCCTACATCCTACAGTAAAAAAATTTGGAAAACGGTTGACCCTAAAGGCCATCCATGTAACTTCCCGCTAAGTTTAATTACAAGAAACACTATTTTTGGAAATTTTGAACTGCCATAACTTTTGAATGAATCAACCGATTTTTATGCGATTTGCGGCAATTGATGCAGTTTTTTAAGTTCATTGAAAGAATCAACAACAAAAATTTTTCAGATGAAAAGTTTCGGAGAAATTGAGGAAAAACACTTTTTTTATTTTCTTTCGTTCACGATATCTCGCGAATGAATCAACCGATTTTTATGCGATTTGCGGCAATCGATGCAGTTTTTCGAGTCCATTGAAAGAATCGACATCAAAAAATTTTCTGATGAAAAATTTTGGAGAAATTGAGAAAAAACACTTTTTTTTATTTTCTTTCGTTCACGATATCTCACGAACGAATTAACCGATTTTGACCGGACTGGTAGCGATCGACGTCGCTTTTCAAGGTTAAAAGCTGACTAGATTTTGGAATTGATCGGTAAAGCTGTTTAAAAGTTATTCCAAAGAAACCTGATTTGAAAACATTTTATTTTTTAGTTTTTTCGAAATTTAGTTGAAATTTTCAGGAAATCTAAGTTTGATGGAACTCTTTTGAACGCCGTTTGGTAGGATCCAATCGGTTAAGCCGTTCAAAAGTTATAAGCGGGTCACATACTTACATACACACACACATACATACAGACAGGGTGACACCCTCTCGGGAGTGGTCAGGGAAGATTCCTAGGACCTCAAAACGTCGAGATCCGATGAATATTCGATTTTCGAAAAACGGGGTGAAACCAATAACTTCCCGATTTTAGAAAATTTTCAATTTTCTTTTAGCGGGAAGTTAAAAAACAATTATGCAGACCTGTAAATAATAAAATAAACTTTTAAGTTGGTTAATAAATAGTAATAAGGTGTTTAAATGTATTTGTTTAATGAATAAAATATGTTAAGAATGAATTTGAGTTAAATAGGAAAGAACCACAATCATTATTCTGGCTGTAAATTGTAAATTGGTTTGATTAACAGAATGAATGTTTAAGTTAAATTTAAAAAGACATTTTCTAACTAAAATGTTATTAAAATCATGCCCAAGAGGTCAGAGAAGAATAACAAACTTGTAAGTACAATAATAAGTTGTTATTTTATTAGTTTTAGTCAAATTTAGTTTCTTAAAAATTTCACCGATTTTTCCGATCCCGTGTTCTTGTGAAAAAGTTTATAACTCCTAAAAAAATTATGATATCTCAGTGATTGAAAAACTGTCTGAGTCAGTGAAAAATGGACTGTAATCCACTTGCAATATCATTGCTATATGCATGCTTTAATGAGAAATTCAGGCCTTGGCTGCAATTAGCCCGATCACTGAGGCAAGTGGAACCACACAACATGGTCCCAAAAAATTCGTTTTCCAAAAAAACTGTACAGGATTTAAAAATGAACTACATCACTTGATATCCAACAAAACAAAGATAAGGCATGCCAAATTTCATTAATTTACATTAAATAATAACTTAATACATTCAGTTCAAAGTTGAAGTATGCATAAACATGGCCCCCCACTTGACCCTACTTCGGAAATTGTCGGAAACTCATATCTCTCTTATTTGAGATGCCCAAAGTGGATTAAAATCATTTCCAGCTTTGGCATATATTTCAGGAAGCACAGCCTTTTTCCGAATAATTTATCTGGACTATAATAGAATAAATCAATATTTAAATTGCATTAACCCTTAAACGGTCGCGCAGTGTCAAAAGGACCGCGGTTTTTATACATTTTGTTATTTCGCCTAAATTATTGGCTCTATGGAACTGCCCCCTTACCATATCCTTCTTCACACCCTTCACATTCCAATGCTAGACTTCCGTTCAGTTTGTATTATTCTTTTCGAACTAGCAGTCGTTTGTTCATGACCTGCGTGTTTTTGATGCCGTGCGACCGGTTACGTATTTCTAAATGCGGTATTTTTAACACCACGCGACCACTTGTGTTGTAATTAAACGTTTGATGTAAATATTATTTATAATCATTATTTTCCTTATTAATGTTTTGAAATACTTTTTTTGTCATTCGGGAACAATTGTGTACATTATTTTCAAATAGTGTTTTGTAATTTTATTTGGACACCATTTTGATTATTCCGAAGCATTTGTAAGTATTACTACAAATGGTGTACTTTATTTTCATTGAACTATTTTTATGGATTAGCAGGTACGTTTTTACATATTATGTATAATTACAGTTTAATATTTTTGTTTGAATACCGTATTAATTACGGAGAAACATTTGTAAATATTTATTTGGTGTACTGTATTTCTATTTCATATTGTTATGGATTTGTGCGAAGAAGGAAGGCTCTTAAGTTATCTTGAAAGTGTTGTGTGCAAGTAAATACAATGTATTTTAAGTAATACAAACTGTTAGGAAATGCAATATTTGTTTAGGATTCATAAACCTCTTATAGTTCTGTATTGTACTAAGTGCAGTCATTTTGACACCGCCCGACTACTTGTGTAACAATGTACCACGCCTAGTGCAGGTTTAAAAAGGATTTTCAATCGATGGTCTATATTATGTGAGAATACATATTAGGGTCGACTACCGCTTAAAACTTATACACTTTGATTTAAGATTTGTAGTTTTTGATTGCTTCCCCTGTGTATTATGTTCATTTGTTTGTGTCTTTATTATTTAGCTCTAATTGTTTGTGCAAGACATGCAAGGCATTCTATTACAAGATTTTTAAATGTATTTATAAACAGATTTTACTTGATAATACTTGCACTTATTTGTTTAAAGTATAATTTATTTCATGCCGCTGATAATGACCAACATGTAAAACAAAATAGAAACAACAACCTTCCACAACTACTTCCAATAACTACTGATTGGCAAGGCCGTAGCCAGGAAAACTTTTCGGGGGTGGGGTGGGGGTGGGTTCAGGTCATGACCAGGGATTTGAATTTAAACCCTTTTAACACGTTCACTGCTAAGGACGCACATGTGAGCTTGACACTGAACACTATAACAAGCGGCCGACGCACAGTGCATTGCACACCAACCGTATTGGGAGTATTTTCAACACACAATGCATTGCGTGCTTCGCATGCCAACCCCCGTATTCAATACACAGTGAGTTGCGTACTTCGCACGCCAACCCCCGTATTGGGAGTATTTTACCAGTAAAAAGACCCCCAATTGACTCCCAAATTTTTTCAAATTTTGGGGTATATTCACTTTGACACCATTTTTGAATTTCTCATCAAAACTTAGGATAGGAATGTCTGATAAAGTGAGGGGGTTATTATTAAGGTGAAGGAGCTAGGTGGAAAAACGCCCATTTACATAATGCACTTTATCTCATGAATGCCAAGTCGTAGAGAAGTGATATAGATATCGTTGGATAGGCAATCATAAGGGCTATAAAATATCGAAAGGAGAAATTTTGTAAACTCCACCTAGTAAATAATTTGCATATAATTTGTTTGTTATTTCACAAAATATGGTCTTTACTGGCCCGTCGGCGTCCCACTTGTTTCAATACAAAATGCATTGCGTGTTAGAGTAAAGTATTTTTTTAATTTCATTTGCCTTATGATTGCTTTATATAAGTTTATACTATGTACTTACTATGAGTTTAAGTACATAGTATAAAAGTATTTTTGTTGAACCTTCATAGTTTTCTTATTTAATAGATCAGATCAAGCTCACAAGAGAGTAAGGATGTAACCTACTCCATCCATGTGTATTGTACGTTGTAGTTAAATCAAGCAAATCTAAATATCAGTATGCATGCAATGTACAATGATGTAAAATATGTTGTTGGATCCTATGTTGTGTTGTCTATTTTATAATTTAATTTGCACTTTTTAAACCTAGTATTAATTTTTACTACTAAATTTCAGGTGGGGTTCTGACCCCCCCCCCCCCCCCCCACCCCCCCGGCTACGGCCTTACTGATTGGCTTTATGTAGTGTCTGCTTTGAATAGTTTAAAACACTTCTTATTTTAACTGTCCTCAATTTTAAGATCTATTTTATTAGTGCGTTAGTTTTATATCATTTTTATTGTATTACCTTCCTAGTTTTATTTCATTAAAACATATTTTCTTCATATTTTAGGCACAAATGATGCTTTTGTTACAATTGGGCTTGGAAAAGAGAAGTACCAAACCTCGGTTAAAGAAAAGGCTCCTGACACAGTGGAGTGGCATGAGAAGTGTGAATTGTAAGTACTGTATTCTATTCATCCATATAAAATTAATTTAAAATGTCTGCACTTTTGACAAGTATCTGAAATAAAAGGCTAAAGAGTCATACCAAAGGTCATCTGGTGGGCTGAGGTAGAAAGTATCTGTAGAGAATGAATAGGAGGTTACTTCTACACTGGATTCCACGCTCACCGTGGGGCACGGAGCGCCCAAAAGCCATTTTATCCATTCGACAGTCTCAGCGGTACTAGCCAACTAAAAAACATCAACTCCCATGCAACGCTCGTACAGTTGACGCAACCCGCATGACAATAAACGTGATGTTTTTTGTACTGGTAGTACTGTCAGCCGATGACTTGAATACTCGCGTCTGGAATGCGGCCGCTATTGGCTAGAGCAGCCTTGTCCCCAACCTTTGCCAAACCATCAGCAAATCCAATAACATTCGGACGAGCGACTTAAACAAATAAACGCTGCGAAGTCATGTTATTATCTCATGCTAAAGAGTATGTTTGAGGTATTTACAATAGAATAATCACACCATTAAATGCATGAAGGACCACAGATAATAACGCTGTATCTACTTAAAACATGAATAGTAGCTTGGTTATCATATTGACGGCAGCCCCTACCACTGGTTAGTGCTGTGGTGGGAGAACTCTTCCCCGCATCTAGCTGCCCCCTTGTGAGCATTCAAGTCATCGGCTGACAGTAGCATGTCTATTCTCCCGTAAGATCTGTACTGCACGGTGAACGTGGAATCGAGTGTACGTCTGACAGTAATGGAGTCAAGAGTTTTTCATTGACATTACATTCCAATATTTTAATGCGATACATTAATATTAAAGTGTTTTAATGCATAAAAGTTTAAAATGCTTGAAACATAAAACAAGGTAGTTGCACATTAAATAAGGGTGTAAAAAAAGGAATACATTAATTACATTTAGTACCATGCGATTTTGCATTTTGAGCAAGATTAATCCCTGTTTCAATCTCTGTTAAAAGACGAAATTTGATTGGAGGTGCAAAATTGTGTAGGTGGTTATTAAAATCTTACAACTCATTAGTATTATTACTCTAAATTATTTATTTTTACTATGTACATTTCTTTAATAGAATAAAACTTGAACACACAAACTCACAACTAATATGTTTACTAACTGAAACCCGTTTCATCAACAATGTCGCCATATTCAATGATGCATGAGCTAAAGTAATCAAACTACAACTGTCCTGTCAGTGTGTCAACGCACAGTATTTGGGCAAAACTATACCTAAATGACTTAAACTAAAGGGGCGTGGCTTAAATCTATGTTACAATAGTAAGGCGACAACAACCACCTAACGTTTTTCTAATTAGCCTCGTATAATTTAAACACTATTACTAAACTAATACAGTATTAACATCTAACAATACATTGTTTATGTTACATGATAAAGAATTTTGAACAGGAGTTAATTCATTATTTACAATTATGTTACCGTAAGGTATGTGTTAATATAAAAAGTTTCACCAAGCATCTAATGTGTTTGGTTTAGTTACATTTTTCAACAATGTAGAATTTTAGACAGTTGAGTCCCACTATTCCGAACTAATTGGGACCGAACACGGTTTGGTTTAGCGGGAATTCGGAATAGGCGGATTTCATGAATAATATCAACGTATTGACTTCTTAAATTGTAAATTAAGTGCGGGGACATCTGCTAGTGTCAGTTCAATACAGCGTTGATCGGCTCGGAGGAAAGCGAGGAGAAGGTGAACGTTCTTTCTGAAGGACCCGGTGTGCTTTTCACCCTGCAAATCGGATGGGAAAACGTGACAGAAACAAAACCAGCTTTCATTCCAATTTGGTTTCAAGCGTTTTCATCAAGCTTAGGCTCTATGTATTTAACTTATTTGTATAACAATAAATGTACTTTTTTCAAGAATGTCTTTTTAGTTTCTCCTATTTTATGTTTAAAAAATCGGTATTTGTTCTGAACTCTGTTCGGAATAGGCGGATTTTCGGAATAACGGGACTGTACTGTATTTTAAAATTATATTTTAAGTAAGAAAATTGTTCTTTAAATTAAATTTTATTCAAAATTCTTTATTAATCTAATAAAAACAATGTATGTTTAGATGTTAATATTAGTTTAGTAATATTGTTTAAATCATTTAGATTATGTTAGTTTAGTTTGAACAACGCTATCGTTACTACGCGGTTGTTACCGTCTTACTATTATAACATAGTTGTAAGCAAGCCACGTAGGTTTAGGTTCGTATAAATACAGTGCGTTTACACACTGCCAGGTTAGTTATAGTTTGATTATTGCAGCTCGTGCATCACTGAAGATGTTGTTATTGTCGTTGAAACGCTTTTGAGTTATTAAACGAATTAGTTGTGAAATTTTCCGTTAAAGATTTATTCTATCAAGTTATCTTCTCACAAGTCGAGCTCAATATTTGTATACATTTGTGTTCAAATAAATATAGGATTATTAAATAGTTTGATCGTTTTACAGGCAAATCCCAAAACAAGGTAATACTGCAGAAATTACTTTAACAGCACTTCATCATAATTTCCTTGGAGTCGATGAGTTTTTGGGCTACGTATCAATTCCTCTGGCTGGTTTAGACGTATATGACAGACCGAAAAATAGGTAATTCTTAATAGGTAATTTATTTTATTTTATACAGTTAACATTTAAGGACAGGACAGGAAGTACATGTTTTGTTTTACGCTAGGTTTGTACCGAATAAGATTGTCATTTTAGAAGTGAAAACTTCTTATGGTGTGTTAGGCACTTTTTCAGATGGGTAAAAATCTTTGATCTCGCGTGATCGTCAGATATTATTCGTCATCGCCTCTGTGTTTACAAAAGAGAGATAGCACTAAATAACTAAATTGCAATACAGTCAACGGTAGCAAAGTGGTCAGTATCCCGGCCTGTCACACGGGAGACCGGGGTTCGATTCCCCTCCGGGGAGGAATTTTTTTTTTACAAAAAACTCGTTGCAACTCCAGAAATAGGTAAGATAGTTCAAGTTTGATATAAGCGATGTGTATGTTACGGTTTACAAGTGTACCAAGCACCACGATTTTATTTTAATAACTTTCTAAAGGGCGACAGTTACAAATGTTTAAAGTGGAATATCTTGAAAACCGTTAACATAACAAAAAGTGTACAAGAGACAACACATTTTGTTTTTAACGTCAGACAAAATGGCTTTTTTCGTTTCTGTAGGTCAAAGCATAACTGAGTTATCTAGAAAAAACTGAAATCATAATTTCTTGGTAATTGTCTAAAACATCAAAAATTATCCTAAAACCAACATTTTTTGAATTAACTAACCTAATGTTGTAACTTATGTTAAATTTGAGTACTTGGTGATACCTCTAAAATGGACATAGATAAATTAGCTACCTTGGTTGATATGATAATGAATGTAAATGCATTAAAGAAACGCGTGTTGTTTCAGTATATGCCTAACCAAAATTATATTTTTTAATTTATTATTTGACTATAGACAATCAATTTTATGTTATTTTTTAGATTTTATTTTAAATGGGTCAAGGTAAAAATAATTCTCAAATTTCAGATTAAACCAATATAACCAACGATTTATATTCATGACAGTTTTCACTTCTGTTTTAAATATGTAAGTGTAATTTATTTTACAGTATTCAATTTTATCCAAGTTGTGCTGGCACTATTGTTGATGTAAAAAAAACAGCAGTCTACACTCTAAACAAAATGAATACAGTACTTTAAACTTAATAAACTAAAGCAATTAAGATAATCTGGGTTTTCATTTTGTTGTCAATATCTAATTGTTAAAAAAAGAGGTTATTCATACATCTAATTGAAAAGATAAGTTATCCATCAAACTTCTGATATAATATTGAAACAAAAACAGAAAAATTATAAGAACACTTCAAAAGCCATACATCTCCAATTCCAACCAAACACAATTCAGTAGCATAGAAACTAGAAACAATAAATAAGCATTTATTACTGAATTAGCTTCGGTTTCATCACCCCTGCACTGGAGTTTTAGACTAATTGTCCCTATTAAGAGGGACTCACACACACACGCACAGATCATGTAAACATTATATTTCATTTTCTCTTTGTAAGAAGCTTGGACGAGCCCCAAGTTGGCTGCGCCATTCTGTAAGAAGCTTGACTTACAGACAATTTAATAATTGAATTGATTAAAATGAACTTAATTATTGTTCTTTAAAAATCTTGGGGTCATGAGATCGTGCAACCTGATCAAACTTGTGGAAGGTAGGTTAAAGGTAAACGACGCAATTGACTTGAAATAAACCTTTGACATTTATTTACATCACTTTCAAATGAAAAAACATATTAAATAAAAAACATACATGGGTCAAAGTGACAAAATGTGACAATTTCAAAGAAAAAAAATTAAAATTAAGTATTTGATTTTATAATATAGATAAGAATTACCTTAGTAGGTCCGTCTTGTGACTTCAATTTATATCTGGTTTTGCTATTACATGTTTCAAAGTTCAAGACTTCATCATCAGATACATGTAGATTAATTAATTCATTCACACGATGAATGCGTCACACATCAAATGTTAAAACACAAAACACAAACACAATTAAAATAAATAGTCCCGTTCGGCACCGGTGCGCATTATCCTATGTCTGGTGGAACACTGTCGTTGCTAGGAATAAACCCTCTGATGGTTATCTCTATTGAGTCTAGATAAATGCTTGAGAGCTGTGTCGTATAGATAGTGTGAGTTGAAAGATAACTGGTCGTTTAAAATTTCATCTGGTTTATTTTTGAACGCTTTATAGATCTCAAACTCTTCTTGAGCGTTCATTAATCTTCCCTTTGTACACACTTGCAATGCCTCCACACTAGAATGGAAATTATCTGAGATGTGTTTGTTTTCGAACAAATGGCTAGCAAAATTAGAGCTTGTAATATTGCTTTTATTAGTTGGAAGGTGCTCTTTGTATCGACAAAGGAACGTTCTCCCTGTTTGGCCAATGTAGAATTTGTTACAATCAGGGCAGGTTATTTTATAAACACCAGATTTATTTTCTAAAGGAATCTTATTTCTGCGTTTAAGAAATGAGGAGATATTGTTGCTTGTGCGGAAGGCGAGGGTGATGTTAAGTTTTTTAAAAATATTGCGTAAAACATTGGGTAGAAGGTTGGTGTACTCAGATGGAATAAATTTGTTGGTTTTGGTTAAGCCTGTTTCTAAATTGTTTCTATTTTTCTGTTTCTTATTATACCTCTCAATCATTTTATCAATTAAAGAACTTTTATAGCCATTGCTTACAGCTATGTGTTTTATTATGTTTACTTCGTCATGATAATAAATTGTATTCAAAGGGACAGTGTTAAGTCTATGTATAAAGCAATTAAAAGCCGCCATTTTTTGGGAATACGGATGGTGCGATTTGGCGTTGATGGTGACATCAGTTGTAGTAGGCTTTCGATAGATTTTATAGTCAAGCTTGTCATGGCCCTTTCTTATGGTTAGATCTAAGAAATTCAGTTGGTCATTACTTTCCACTTCCAGCGTAAACTGGATCTTAGTGTTAATACTGTTCATGTACTTCAATAGTCCAGCGGCTTGTCTATTGGAACCATTAAAAATAACAAACGTGTCATCCACATATCTATTGTAGAGTATGATGTTTTTTCTATACTTGTTTTTATTTGACATTATGTGTTCATTTTCAAAATAATTCAAGTATATGTCTGCTAGTAACCCGGATAGTGGTGAACCCATTGCTAAGCCGTCTGTTTGTAAGTAGAAATTGTTATTGAATACGAAGTAATTTTGTTCCAACACAGTTTGTAGTAGCCGCATAAGTTCATTTATTTCATCATTATGCAATTTATTAGTGGTAGTGAGGTTATCACTAAGTACATTTAGCATTTCTGCCACTGGGATGTTGGTATACATGTTAATCACATCGAAAGAAACGAGTTTATAGCTTTGTTTAATCTTGATTTATATATAAATATATAGCATATTAGGTAAATACCATGTTCAGGAACCTTATCTCATATGTAGCTGCGCTGAATATTACGAATTTCTATTTTTTTATGGACTTTTAGTGTGTACCAAAGCATCAATGGACACAAATCGGTCACGCTTGCTAAATCGGCTAAATATTACTTTGAGATTATCTTAAAAATATAATAAATAATATCCATATATCCAGTAACATTCAGTTAATAATTCTGTATAGAAATTATACAATCAGATTTTGAATCAACATTTATACTGCCGATTTCGTATGTGTGACCAATTTGTGTGGCCGTCACCGGATGGTAGCGATCGTGACCGCGTTGTAGCAATCTTAACCGCGCGGTAGCGATCGGGGCCGTTTTGATAATGATTTAAATTTGTGATTACAAAATGCTGGAAAACAAATAAAATAGTAATTTTGATTACTAAAGAAACAATGGTATGGGTAAGCAGCTTTTAATGTAGAAATAAACAAAGCAATCGAAAAATCATAACAAAGTACTGATTGGCTATAATAATGTAATATTAAAAACAAAGCAAAGTAACTTCTTGAATTAATATGTATAACAGCACAATCTTTAATAACAAAATCTTTAATAATTCCAGATAAAACATAAACAAAGGATATAATTACTAAAAGTGGTAAATAAACAAAACTGTCACGTAATACCACGGCGGTCACGCTACCGATTTGCACATGACCGTTTTGTAATTTTTAAGTAAAACTCGGTGAATTAGCATTAATAGATAACATAGGATTGTCTTATTGATATCCCCCCTTATGTAATACTCCCCCCACCACGTAATAATTGATAACAATCTATTGAAAATTGCAACCCAGTGAACTTCGATGACATCAGTACAGTGCGAGACAGTGGGCCCACGAGACATGTGATTTCTTAATAGTAAATTTGTTTGTGTGTTTATTATAATTTATTCTGAATGTTTGTGTGTAAATGTATATATGATGTGTAACAACGGATTAATTCATCCAACAAATTTTAACTTGAAAATGGCAGAATAAGCCGAAACGGCCGTCGTTTGAAGAATTTATACGACAATTGACTATTGACGACGGTAAGTTGTAATTATATTTTAACTTTTTATCATGCAACTTGTTTAGTGAGAAGGAAAAAAGTGTTTCAGAAATATAAAAATGTATTTTTGTCATAAAATATTTTTTTAATAATTTTTTTTATAAAGGGACTAAAATTGTCCTATTTTGTGACTTTGACCCATTTACATAAATGAAATAATGGATGTTATAAAATATTATGAGAGAGCATGTTAATTTAAATAAATTGAATTGTGCACTTTTACATACCGTGGATTTTCTATTTAATCTTAGATTTCACTGTCACTAGTACAAACCCAATTGCTTTGGTCATTAGATGATCTTTGGTTGTTGGAAGGATGATGATGCAAGTTAATTAGAGATGGTGAAGTGCTGTATCCATTGTCTACCCATGATGGTGAAATCATCCAAGTCCATCCATTAATGAATTTTCCAGTAACCTTGTTGCTGGTACTCAGTGAGTCGTTCTAACAAGCTTAAATAATTCACACTTGTTACGAATATCTCGATGTGCAGGCGGATATCTCGATCTGCCTAGTTACAAAAGCGGAATTAGATGTATTGATTTTATTCGCAGTACAACTTAAATTGTAGATAAATCATTTTTATGTCTGTTGTGATCGATCAATTCTGTTTTGTCATTGATGATCCACCATTTTTCTAACAGTTATCAACCTGATCTGAATATGAATCGATTAAATATATCTGGTCACATTTAAGATTGTCTGTTTTGAACTGTTCTATCATAGATAAAGTTTATTCACACACTTTGGGTTTGTTTTGGGTTTTGAATTGTACCTTTTTAATCTATGTCTTTTACGTCAAATAGTTATTAATATTAAGCTCTCTTTAAAAATGTAAATTAAAATGAACTGAAATGTTCTCTTTGATAAAACTTGACTCATGGTCTTATGTGAATTTAGTTATTGTATTTTGTTGGATTGTGGACGTTACATCTTAGGTTTTAGGCTATTCAGTAGCGTAGAAACCAGAAACAATAAATAAGGTTTGTGTCATTTTGTGTTTTATAAAGTTTTGTTTTGTTATATTATTTAATTTATTGTTAAGCATTTGTTATTATTATTTCATTGTATATTTTTTAAACGTTTAAATGCCTTTATTAGTTTGTTATTTTTATGCCTTCTATTTAAGATTATTTTAGCATTTAATTTGAATCTTGTTAACTAGTTTTATGTCATTATATATTACTCATTGCCTATTTGTTTATTTTCTATTCAGGTTAATAGTGATCAAAATTGTTTTTCACATTCATGTGGAAAAAAAATTAGTTTCATTACCATCAACATGTTATTATTACTACAGTATAGACCAGGGGTCTCTAATCTACGGCCCACGAAGGTTTCTCCTGCGGCTTGCGCGACCCGATCTACACCTTAACTATGTACTTAATAAATACCTAATAAATTTAAAATAATACAATATTTTACTTTGATATTATTTTCTTGAAAAATTAAACATAAAACAAGTTTATTTAATAAAAATGTTTAGTATTTCTTTAAATTTAACAGTTGCAAGACCGTCTCAGATTGTTTGCAGTTGTAACACCACACTTTCAGTCCAGTATTGTTCGTAACATCGTTGTTGATTAACATGCGAACTCAGTCCGACATCGTTAATTTGCCGTTGCGCTCCACTGTCGGACTCATTCCGACACACTTTTTAATATGATTTCTATTTTCTAGACAAGTGTAGAATCTGTGGTTTTCGGTCTAATGAGACTTCAATGTTGTTAAAACAGTTTAGAATCAAGTGACAGATTATATTGGCTGTGGAATATATTTTATATCTCTCTAAAGTTGAGCAGCTGTTTGCCAGTCAGGATCGAGACATACTAGTATCATCATCTGTTATCTTGCGTCTTGTAGCTTTTGTTTACGCTTTTTCAAGTAATATTTATTTTTATTGTACGTTATTATTTTGCAGTTTTGTAAAGATCTTTCGTGTAAATTTTGTTTTTGTAAATAATGTAATGATCTTGTTTTTGTTTCATTTTGTGTTGAGAAATGGCAACTTTTTAAACTATTCGTTACCATGGTTATGTACCATTATTTCGCAAAAATGTTATTGTTAAAATACATTTTTGAAAAAATATAAATGCGGCATATTTACTGGAAAAACTATTTTCCAAGCTCTAATTATTTTATTACTACTTTTATATTCATTAAAAAAAAACATATTTGTTTGACCTAATATATTCAAAATAGGCCTACTCAATAAAAAAATGTTGTTAAACCTCAAGACTATTTTTTAAATTATTTATCATAGTCACATTTAGTGTCCAAAAATATTTGTAAAACTCTAAACTCTATTATTCTTATTTTTAATTTCATAACAAAACAAAATAATCGATTAATTTTTCTGACCAATTATATTCAAAATAGGCACTCAATGAAACATTTTTTATTTAATCTTTCAACAATTTTTTCCTTATTCTCTGGTTTATTCCAAACAGAATGATATATAATAAGTTATGTTTACTATTTATAGTAATTTTTTGGCAAATTTACAAAAATAATTCTGCAAACAGTAATATTTTAATTGGATCTGGTGGAGCAGCCAAGTGTCAAATAGAGTGCAAAAGGTTAAGAATGTCTCTATCAAAGAAAAGAAAAGTTGACAGTGTCCCTTGTCGAACGGAAAATGGTGTGACGACTATTTTGTTGTTGACAACAACAATGCAGCTTTGTTCCTTATTTGTAATGGACCAATTTAAAAGAGTATAATATTCATAGACATTATGGAATTTAATCTACTTTAATAAAGCTTGGGCAAGTCCAAAAATTTAATGATTTTTTCAAGATGGCGGTGCCCGCTGTGGTGGGGAGAATTAAAAACTTGGATTTTTCTTCAGCGTACTAACCTATACAGAGTATGCAAAAATTGGAACTACCCTAATTAATGTAACCGTTCGGGTTTTTTTTTTTTTTTTTTTTTTTTTTTTTGACTGGAGTACACCTAATCAACAATGCATTATTCGATATGAAATAAAAGTAAACTAAATTTTTGTGTACAACATTTTTATTTTACATTTTAAGAAACATAAAAAGTACCAATCGATAACGTGCTATACTCATAAATTATTTTAAGTCAAAGGACAAAGAAATCAGTATTTACCTAAAAACAATAGAAAAGGTTTTTGGGAACACCCTTTGATAGCAGGAGCTAGAACCCATCCTTTACGAATAAACATGAAATATCTGCAAGACTGTTGATTAAGTTATAATATATAATTCCTAAAAAGGAGAATTCTGTAAACACCTCGACTTGAAATTTGTATATTCATTTTTTACATTTAAAAATATATAATTACCTACAAGATAACAAGATGTTGTAGTATAGTAATATGCACTATTCTATTTTCTCAGAAAAGTGTTCAATCTTAAATCTAAAAAAAAAAAAAAAAACAATAATGTTATATTCCTAAATACTATACTGTTTGACATATATTTTCCTATGACAATGTTTCAAGTAAGAAAGAGAAACTGCATTATTGGTAGAACATTTACCGTATTAAACTTATATTTGTTTAAGATTCATTCCGTCAAACTTATTCCTACAACCTTTAAGATAAACTTCATACAAATTTATATAAATTTCAAGTTTAGATGATGATGGAAATTACACACTGCATGATAAATACATTTTAGCCGAATTTAGGGAAATACAAATTATTCTTTATTGTCAAATAAGTAATTTTTTCACAATGTTGATAAATTCATGATACAAAAAATTTTGTTAAGGTGGTATACACTAAAAGATAAACCTGGGAGAGATAAAAAGAAGTTTAGAGGAGAGCTTGAAGTTAAAGTAGTCTTCATTGTAAAAGCTGGAAGCTTGGCAGATCTTAGCAAGAAGGAGAAACACAGGTCATCATTGGGTCAGGTTTCGCAAGCATTTAGTAAGTAAACATTAATTATTTCTTAAATAACTAGTTTTCTTATTAATTTAATATGAAGTAATATACTTATGTAAATGTAATAAGATTTCTTCCTTATAACATTCTAAATACATACAGTAATTATACCAGATTTAAGTATTGCGTTTTGATTTTTGTGTTAGATAATATTCATTGTTTTAAAGCTGATGCTGACAAAACTTATTAAACTTAAATGTATTAGTTTTTTACTTATAACGGTCATACTACAAAGATATACCACAGTTAAGTTTTGTGTTTTGTTCTTTGTGTGAAATAGTACCATTGTTATAAAGCTGAAGCTGATAAAACTTAACTAACTCGAATAAAATATATTTCTTATAACGTTCTAACTACATTTTATACCACAGTTAATTTCTTATTTATTTTTGTAAGTTAATATAATTGTTAAAACTCTGAAGCTGATAAAACCTACTAATTTGAATAAAATAGACTCTTTACTTATAACGTTCTAACTACATATTTATACCACAGTTACTTACTAAC
>JAGFPH010000397.1:200862-211803 GCA_018207615.1 Philaenus spumarius | reverse complement strand
AAATATATTCCTCACTTATGACGTTCTAACTACATATTTATACCACAGTTAATTTTTGTTTTTGTGTAAAGTAATATCTTTGTTATAAAGCTGAAGCTGATAAAACTTACTAACTTGCATAAAATATATTCCTCATTTATAACGTTCTAACTACATATTTATACCACAGTTAATTTTTGTTCTTTGTGTAAAGTAATATCTTTGTTATAAAGCTGAAGCTGATAAAACTTACTAACTTGCATAAAATATATTCCTCATTTATAACGTTCTAACTACATATTTATACCACAGTTAATTTTTGTTCTTTGTGTAAAGTAATATCTTTGTTATAAAGCTGAAGCTGATAAAAATGATTATTGTTTATGTTCGCAATACCAACTATTGTTTATTAAGTAAACTTGTTGAACTTACTGTCCAATAGTCCAATTTTAAACGTCCAACAACGGCCGTTTTGGCTATTCAGCCATTCTCAAGTTTAGGACCATGTAAAAATAAAAACACTTATACACACGAGTCCACAATTGTAAATTACACGCTCACACATTTTAATGTCCAAGTGGTTAGTTCACTGTCCACGGCTAGACTGGCGGGGTTACATTTGAGCATGGTTTTTATCTGTATTTGCTTCTGTTATGTCTATTACCAAGTCGAATAATAGGTTGGAATTGAAATTAAGTTTATCATTAAGTAGCGTTCCTTGCTCTGTCTTGAAAGCTTTATAGATCTCATACTGCTCCAGAGCAATCATAAGCTTCCCTTTGTATGCAAAATGGTCAAAGATTTGTCAATCACATCATATTTGTGTGTTGTTTCCATGTGTTCAGCAAATTTTGAATCGGTTTTCGGAGGTTGTGCTGATTTTTGTGGGAGGAAGATGTTGTTTAAACCACTTATAAAATGATTGTTCAGTCTGCCCTATGTATTTTTTGGGGCAATCAGCACATGATATCTAAGGCAGGTCATATTTATATATAATATGATAGTAAAATAAATTTGTGTGTATGTACTACATGAAATACAACTACAATAATAAAGCACCTACATAAACAAACACAGTTGTACAATTTAATATCTAATAAATACAAATTTTTCAGCCACTGAGATGTCATCGATAATAAATATTTTATTGCTCTGTCGGAACATTTTGCAAAATATGCATAGGCATGGTAAAGGAAAAATAGATTCAACTATATATATGATATCATTATTACTACCCTCATAAAATATTAATAAATAATCAGTTAATACATTTAAATGTCTTAACTATATGGGAATTTATCTAGTATAAACACATGATTATCAACAATGACACACATAATTATTACAGATACCAAGTAACACACATGACAAAATAAAACTAATAATAAAGAAAATGACATAAACTCAGCCACCGATTACTAACCCCCAACTGTAATCCCCAACTGAATAGAATGCCTTCTCTTTAATCCATTTTGGTATAACGGATTTAAATTTATATTCAGTCAGTGATCTTATGGAGATAGTTAGCTTGTTGAACAATTTATACTGTACTATAGATAGCTGTGGCTAGCAAGTGGCCATGAACAGAGAAATTTGAATTTACACAGATAGCCAGGCAGCTTTCAAAGCCTTGAGCTCAAATGAGTTCAGGTCAAAACTGGTCTGGAAATGTGTCGAATCCATGAAACAGCTTGCTGGTCTCAACGAGGTTACACTCTGTTTGGTACCACGACATGTTGGAATAGATGGAAATGAATGTGCGGACAAGCTGACAAACAAGGCATCAGCTTCTGAATTCACAGGACCTCAACCTTTCTGTGGCATACCCAAGACGACAGCTATACAAGTGGTCGCCTATTGGGCAAGACTGGAACATGGAAGGAGGTGGAGGAGCATCCCTGGATCGAGGATGAGCAAGCTTTCACTTCTTGGTCCATCAAGACAAATTGCATCCGACATTCTGTCGTTAAGTAGGTGCGAGGTAAAGGAGGCGGTCGCTCTAATCACAGGACATGGCCACCTTAGGAAACACATGAAGAACATGGGAATTTTTACTGGAAATCCTAAATGCAGGAAATGTGGCCTGCAGGAGGAAACCGCAGAACATCTAATTTATTTAGTGTTAGAGGCTGGACCAGATTAGTTATGAAACCTTTGGTAAACTGAACAAAGGACAAACCATACCTCAAGATAACCTTGTTATAAGTTCAACGGGTTTATGGATCTTGACAAGGGTAACTGAGGGATCGACATCCTTACGTGGGAGTTCAATAAGCCCTAAAGGCTGACGTGCGTAAGGTTCTGGACCGCCCACAGAAGAAGAAGTGGCCAAATCCAGTCCATTCCTTGCATTATGATCATGATTGCAATTACGAATATACAATTTACAAAAATTTTGTTTCACATAGATTAGATTGCATTAAATATTCAAGAAAGGCATTGTCATAACCTGCAATTTGGACGCTTGTTAGATAAACTATATATACAGTAGAACCCCGATTATTCACGAGTGGATTACCCGCGTTGCGGCTTAACCGCGATCGCCAAAAAAATACAAATTAAATACGTAAAATAACCCAAATGCGATACTACGGCGAAGGAAGTTTAGCGAGTGAAGGCCCATTATCTCGCACGCAGACTGTAGCACCACCTCAAAGACAGTACAGTAAGCACATAACCTTCACAACGGGACTATTCTCACCCCCACGCCCAACAAAAACAATAATAACAACTCGCCATTTCTCCCTCCTCGCAGTCGTCAGTGTCACTAAATCAGTGAGTGTGTTGTGTTATACAGTACGGAATTCTAGTTTGGTTTTTTTGTTTTGTAATTTAGTAGTTTAGTTAAAAGTTTAATACAGTAGTGTAGTTTTGTTTTAGTAACGTGTATATGTGAGTGTTTTGAGATGGAGGGTAGTAATAAACTGAAAAGAGTTGTCTTGCCTATTGAGAAGAAGTTAGAAATTATTGGAAAGTTTGAGAAAGGGCATACAGTCAAAGCCATTACTGTCGAATATAATTTAAATGAATCAACAGTACGTGGCATAATTAAACAAAAGGAACAGTTATTAAAATTTGCGTGTTCGTCGGATTCTTCGTCTGCTATGAAGAAACGCAAAACAATGAAAAAAATCTACATACAATGATTTGGACAAAGCTTTATTAGAGTGGCTTAACAACCAGTGAGCCCTAGGAAACCCCGTCAATGGGCCTATTTGTGCTGCAAAAGCGAAGGAATTTTGCATCTCCCTAGGCCTGGAGGGGCCGTTTGAAGCATCAACTGGATGGTTAACAAGATTTAAAAAAAGACATGGAATAAGAGAACTCGACATCCAAGGTGAAAAGTTAAGTTGTAATGAAGAGGCGGCTAAAGAATTTGCAACTGACTTCAACAAATACGTAGCCGACAACAATTTGTTACCAGAACAAATTTATAATGTGGATGAATCTGGACTTTTCTGGAAATGTCTTCCATCGAAAACTCTTGCTGCAGAACATGAACGAAGAGCGCTTGGCCACAAAGTAAGCAAGGACAGAATAACAGTTAGGCTATGTGTTGCTCTATTGCCACTGGCACACATAAGCTTAAGCTTTTGGTGACAGGGAAAACCAATAAACCTCGATCTTTCAAAGGAACACGAGCAGTCAATTTGCCAGTTCATTATTATGGGCAGAAAAAGGGTTGGATGAATAAAACCATTTTTCATGATTGGTTCCACAAGAAATTTTGTCTTCAAGTTTGTGAGTTCCTAAATTCATCAACTTACCACCCACAGCTGTTCTTACTCTCGATAATGCGCCTTCCCACCCTAACGAAGGTCTTCTACAGTCACAAGATGGAAAAATTACAGTCATGGTCCTACCACCGAATGTAACTGCTTTGATTCAACCAATGGATCAGGGTGTGATCGCCAACCTCAAATGTCACTACTGTTCAAGTGTGCTAAGAAAACTTATCGATGAGGGAAATGACTTAAAAACATTTTTGAAAGCAAACTTCACCATATTGGATTCGATTTATGAGTATGTGGTAGCCTGGGGGAAAGTCAAATCATCCACGATTACCAAGTCTTGGAAAAAAATACTTCCCGATATCGAAGAAGGAAATGATTTTCAAGAATTTGATTTTGACACCCCAACTGATTTAGCTGCATTAGCTAATACTGTACCTGGTGGAGAAAGTGTCGACGTTAACGACGTAAACGATTGGCTGAATGTTGACTTGTTATTGCCAGCTTTCAAGGTTGTGAGTGACGACAAAATATTGAGGCGTGCGCAGGGTATCGAAAGTGAGAGTGAAGAAGAAGAAGAAACTACTGCTGAGCCAAAAATAACATATGCAACTGCTCGCCATTACGCAGAGGGACTGTTGGACTTCTTGGAAGGCGAACAGGATACGACGCTGTGTGATATAATGGTATTAAGAAAAATTCTTTCAGTCATTGTATAAAAGGAGTCAAATGCAAAGAAACAAAAATCAATAAAGGACTTTTTTTACTCCATGCTGATAGAGATTGATATTGAAAGTGCATTTTGATAACAGTAGTACTGTAGTAGTTATGTACTGGACTGTGTTTGTTTTGTTTTTATTCTTTGTAAATACAATGTAAATAGTGTGTGTGAAACTATGTAATTTTTCCAACATATAAAGGTACATAATACTGTACATATTTAAATTAATTGTTATTACCTGAACCTTTTGTAAAGATTAATTGAGCAGTTATTTTAGTTTTACAGCCATTTTGAACTATTTCTAGGGCATTTTAGGTTAGTTTCGGGTTATCCGCGATTTTGATTATACACGGAAGTTCAGCCACCCATTATCGCGGATAATCGGGAGTCTACTGTACTTTAATTGCTTTTTTCTGCCATCAAAGTGTTCTTTTAGAATCCCTAGAGTTGCCTCAACAACTTCAGAGTTTTCTTATCAGATAAACAACCCTGGATAATTTCTTACAAAGGTCAAACACTAAACGTGAGGTAGCCGGCTTAGTTTGCTATTCCAGTAGTTTTACGGAGCCTGACAAATTATTGTTTTCGATGTCCGTCAATGTAAATAAGATTTGCTCAATTTTGTCTGCAACTATTTCATGGCTGAGGATATTAGGGCTTTGAGATTAGATTTCACATTAGCTAAGTTATCCTTTACGGGAAGAAAGGTTGTGTCATCTGCGAAAAATATGGAAGTGGTTTGCACATTATAGGCAAAATTGTTCACAGATACCAGGAACAAGAAAATACACATAACTTTCAGCGCTAGACGATTAAAGTTGGTTGGTGTACACCATCACAATGTCTGTGGTATACTGAACACTCTACTTTGTACCAGTTCTATCTTGGTAATTACTTATTGTTTGTACTTTTAGAATTTAATGTGTTTCTGTTTTTTATGTATATATGACGACCTCAAAAGTCATGATAAATGCTTGAAAATGCGATTACGATCTCGAAGTTCATCGTAAATAGCACAGCATAACGAAGTCACTCGACGGACTAAATAACATGTAAAATACTTATAGTAATTTCCTGTTCTTATTTCATTTTGCTTCTTCCTCTCTGGAAAGTGTTCTTTAACCCTTTCCCCCGCTTTCCGTAGTAACCCGTAGTACTTTATTTTTTTGTCTCCCCCGGGGCTTTCCGTAGTAACCCGTAGTAGTATTTTAAATGCGTATAACTTCGCCATCTGTTGGAATATTTTAAAACCAACTTCAGAAACGTGTTCAGAGAACATTATACAGTATGTTGTATAACAATTGTCATAGCTTTAAGCTGTTTAGGATTTTAGATCTGTGTTTAGAATCAGCTGTAACACAACTTTTGTCAACAAAGAGTTACGTAAAACATGGCAGTTGGACAGAACGTTCTGAATGAAAGTGAAATTGAAGAAATACTAGGAGAAAGTTATTTTTCTGATTTAAATTACGATTCAGTGATAGTTACAGTTCAGGTGCAAGTAATTTTGAAGTGGAACTGAATAAATCAGAAGAAGAAGGAGAAATAGGCCATGGTGATGTTTCTCAACCGGTTAAAAGGTTATGTTTATCTAAAAGACGTAGTAATAACCATAATACTAATATTTCAGTAAAATGGTCCAATAGATTAAATTTCACACAGCCAGAACCTTTTAATAATTACTATAGTGGATCCATACATTATTTAATACGTTAACTAAATATAAGTGACAAGTTTGGCCATTTAAGAGGTCTGATATGAGGCATTTGGTGCCAATTATGAATGCGGGGGAAAGGGTTAACTTTTTCATGAGCATATCTTAAAAAGTGTTTACAAACCAAGATTTTATTTTAAAAAGCTTAAGAGTGGTTGTAAATTTATGAAATAAAATACTTTTTTTTTTAATGATAAACAAAACGGGCTAATAAAATTAGCAGTAGTTCAAAGTAGAACCTAGTTATTGTTAGTTTTAGTATGTACGTCATGTTACTGACATTTATAACGTTAAGCGTTATAAAAATAAAAAAGGTTGAATTGAAACTTGTTAAAAAAAATGTGGTCGTCAAAAAAAAAAAAAAACTTGAAAAATAAAAAAAATGCTCAAACTACTAAAAAACGTTGTATGTGGATTATCACTCACCTACACTTCATTACTCTCATTTAACTTCAATATTCGTCGCTTAGTACTCAACTTTAATTATAAAAAATACTTCTCCCTCTTCAACCTCCACTACAAAATTATTTACCATGTAACTCACCTTATTTCAACTTATAAATCCACCTTAAACCTTATTTCAACTTATATATCCTCCTTTCACTTTATTTCAACTTATAAACCTTACTTCATGTGACCTTATAAAAACTCCTCACTTTAACTCATAAAAAATAACTCAATATTCCACATACAACGTACTCCTATGCTTTCTTAACTATGCATATATCATTATTTATAAAAAATTCTTTATAATTTAACTTATTTCTCAGGTCGTGCGTCTTTGACTGCAAAGTACTCGCTAGATGGGTGTTCATGGCTAAGCGAAAGAATTCAAGACATTGTGGCGGAACAACTATGTTTTTACTCACTCATTCTAGACAATTGATTATATACAGACAAATTTATCCTCATCTTGATACAATAGAACAGATTATCCACAATTCATACACAATACAATTTACAATTTAAGTTATATAAGATACAAGTTACAATTTAGGTAGACTAGGGTTAGACGCAATTTCCAAAAAATGAATGAAGTTATATTTAAGAGTTTTTCAAAAAATTCAAAATGCAGACTAGAATTACTTAATATTATGGCCATGTATACTCACGAAATTGTTCATACAAGTTTTTAACCTAGGATTTACCGGATTATTACGGATATCTTCACCACGCTACCATGTTTAACACGCACCAAAGCCGACCTCGTGGTCCCATTTTTATAAGTTCACTTTACGTTGAAAATATTCGATGGATTTTATCGCCGAAACGTACACCAACGCTATAGCACTCTAAGTTCACTTTGACGTAACAGCCATCACTCTCCTATATCAAAAAACTACATATTAATGAATTTTACTTTCATCACATACAACAGTTTAATTTAACTTCTCGCCATATTTCTTTCGAGCTCCTGTTCATGGCCTTTTTGACCAATGCCAGTTTTTACTATCACACAGATCCAGATCAAGTTTGTTGTGCGCACTGATGCAAACATTCACATATGATGTATAATAAGTTCTTATATATGTTTTTCTTTATAACTTTGTTGCATTTAGTACTTTTGTGATTGAAATTGTTTATTTGGTGACCACTCCTTTAATCTTTTACTGTTCTTTTTAAACACACCACCGTTTTTTGAACTCTTATACACTTTATACATATTATATATTTTTCACTCGTTAATGTTTTTAAGTCTGCTTTTTTATTCTTTATTTTTTATAGTCTGCTTATTCTTTACTTTATGTTTATTTAAATGATTATACTTTAGTTATTTTGCGTCATAAATGAATTTATATATGTATACAAGAATTATAAATATTTAGTATTATATATTGCGTCTCATTTTCTACCAGACCATTCTTCTAAGTTTTAGTCACTATGGGAATTTACTAATTAAAATCATATAATGTTTTCGTTACAAGGACTGTAAGTGTTACACATTTAAAATGACAAATAATTACCACAATAATAAATAATAATATTTAAAAACTTTTACTTTTGTCCTGATGAATTCAGGTTAAAATTAACATAATATGTTTTTTTGTGTTTTAGGTAGCAGTCTGATCAGTATAAGTAGTTTGGACAAGAGAAAAGGTCTCAAGAAACTTGCCAGCAAAATCGGTAAGTGGCTTAGTAAGGCGCAATTAGTTATACAGACTAGAAATTAATGTCCTACAATCATTTGCCAGCTTGTAGACATAAATGGGTATTATTACCAGAGGTACTTTCATTGGCAAAAAGAAATTGTGTCAGCACTTATTACCTATGTGATTTTTATTTTGTTTTAAAGAATAAAATATAAAAATAAAACAAATAAAACTTTAAAAAAAGCATTTGTGAAAAGGATATTGACAAAATAAAATTAGACTTGATATTATAATAATAATAAACTAAATATTTATTCTCAAACAATATAATATAGACAGATTAATATAACAATTAATATTTGCTAGCAAGCAATAAAAAATATCCTAAAGATAAATTTTGTCTCCCTGGACAGAGCTTTGTATAAAAAAGGAGCCATCTAAAAGTAAAAATATTAATTAATATTTATTGGCAATCAACAAAAACACGAAGGTCCATTTTGTTTTTTAGGACAGAGCTTCATAAGTATTCATTAGCAGCCTGTTGATGCCTAATGGTGAAACATATGTTGCTCAGTTAAATAAATTATAATTGTGAAATTTTACTATTTGGTTATTTCGATCCCAACTATGGAATTTCACCAAGTATCGACTGTTTTTACCTTAAATTGTACTGTAATAATTATATCTGCTAGGATCTGCATAGATAAGTTGCACATAATTTCTTTATATTTGTACTATACAGATGTCTTAGGTATATTTGATAGTTCATTTCCTTTTTTCAATTGAAACTATATATTTTTTTTAAGGACACAAAATTGGAAAGAACAAAAAGGATAAAGGGAATGATGATAACGAAAGTTCAAGAAATTTGAGCAGTTCTCAGCTGAGTTTGGATAACAAACATCGTCCATCGCAACAAAAAGCAGGAGATGCAGATCCTGGTGTTATCAGTGAAGGAGAAAGTGAAGATGATTTTACAGTAAATACATTATTTATTTTAGGTATTGTTGAGTCGACATGATTTATTTTAGGTATTGTTGAGTCAACATGATTTATTTTAGGTATTGTTGAGTTGACATGATTTATTTTAGGTATTGTTGAGTCGACATGATTT
Organism: Philaenus spumarius; assembly: GCA_018207615.1. Classification (NCBI taxonomy): domain Eukaryota; kingdom Metazoa; phylum Arthropoda; class Insecta; order Hemiptera; family Aphrophoridae; genus Philaenus; species Philaenus spumarius. The sequence continues at coordinate 202,454 of JAGFPH010000397.1, read as the reverse complement.
ATTTTAGGTATTGTTGAGTCGACATGATTTTCATGCAGTACGAGTTGGTTTTTGTTTCATCCATAAGCTCTTTTAAAATCATGTTACGTTTAGTGTTTATTTATAGGACAAATTTGAGCTTGGTTATAACTAAGTTCAAAGAACAAAATATTTAGTTTGTGAAAACATAACTTCATTGTAACCAAAGTTCTTTAAGATTAGACATATGTCCTTTGATTTAGATATCAGCTATATTAGCGGTCTTAATCATGTTGCATCATTGTTAAGTGTGTCTTTCACATTACAGTATTTACTATTTTCAGTAAGTTGCTGGATTTTACCATATAAAAGGAATATTTGTTTGTCGACAATCATAACAATTCAACGTAGAAGCGGGAATAAGGGACACAATTAGTTATACACAATTTGAAGGACAAAATATTTATTTTGCGAAAAAATAACTTCATTGTAACCAAAGTTCTTTAAGATTAGACATATGTCCTTTGATTTAGATATCAGCTATATTAGTGGTCTTAAATCATGTTGCATCACGTAGAAGCCGGAATAAGGGACACAATTTGAAGGACAAAATGGAAAAGTTTGTTTTGTCTAAAACTCACAAGAAGTAATGGGGCGTTGTTATTATTCTTTATTCTAAAAATAATATGTCCTTTTTATTACATTCGATATGTATCCTAGTGATTTATATTTGTATTTTTCGTAAAATTGGCACAAATCAGTTAACCATTTTCAAGTCCAAAATTTTGATAGAATAGAAAGTACAAACAGACAGTTTTGTATTGTTGAACTGAAAGTTTGTTGAACAAACTTAAGAAAAGCTTGGCGTCTTAGGACTTTGATAAAACCGATTTATAAATAAATATTGAGCTTGACTTGTGAGAAGATATACTTGAAAGAATGAACTTAGAACACAAAATCACACAACTAACTAATCTTAGTTGTGAGATTTTGTGTCGTAAGTTTACTCTATCAAACCGATTTATATGTATGTGTTAGTGTTGGGAGTGCTGGTGAAGTATTTATTGCTTTCTTATAATTGGGCTCAGCTCTCTAGCTTGATGGGTAATAATAAAATGTAGTATTTATTGTGATGGGGTAGCGACCTCTATTATTACCGCTTGGGCTCGAGTGATCGAAATATGAGGGATCTCCTTTTCATTTTTATCACTTACGCTTACAAGCAAATATGCTAAGGTAGAGCTCTTTAACTTTATGAGAAGCTAGTGGGATTCTTCTATATTGTGTAGGGTTATTTACCTCATTTCCATCTCTTAGAAGCAAGAAATGGGAATTAAAGTCATTTGCCTTACGCATACAGCACCTAAGAATAAAAAGTGGTATATTTCAGCAGTTTCATGAAAGGTTGCAAGAATTGATATTTTTTTTAGGAATAGTTGCTCCCTCTTACACAGATAATACAAATTTGGATGCTTTACTCTTCCCTATATGACACTTAAGAAACAATTGTCAAATTTCAGCTCTTTTGTTTCATGGATAGTCATACAAATTTGTATTTTCTTCCCTATATGGCACTTAAGAAACAAGTGTCAAATTTCAGCTCTTTTGTTTCATGGATAGTCACACAAATTAGT
>JAGFPH010000397.1:183377-200852 GCA_018207615.1 Philaenus spumarius | reverse complement strand
TACAAAACAATTGTCAAATTTCAGCTCTTTTGTTTCATGGATAGTCATACAAATTTGTATTTTCTTCCCTATATGACACTTACGAAACAATTGTCAAATTTCAGCTCTTTTGTTTCATGGATAGTCATACAAATTAGTATTTTCTTCCCTATATGACACTTAAGAAACAATTGTCAAATTTCAGATCTTTTGTTTCATGGATAGTCATACAAATTAGTATTTTCTTCCCTATATGACACTTATGAAACAGTTGTCAAATTTCAGCTCTTTTGTTGTTTCATGGATAGTCATACAAATTAGTATGTTCTTCCCTATATGACATTTAAGAAACAATTGTCAAATTTCAGCTCTTTTGTTTCATGGATAGTCACACAAATTGGTATTTATTGTACTTTTGGTCTATAACGTTGTATTACGGAATGACTACTGGCTTGACTCTAATTCTAGTGAGAGGGTACAAACATTTATCGCATACATAAACATATATTTTATTCTGAAGATCTACTACCTTATATTTGATTCTACACTGAATGAAAACTACAATTAACCTTAGTCTAAATCATTTACTTTACACTACAGGCACAACTGTGCTGAAATTTCTACTCCCAAAATTTCTTAAATTAGCAACTTTGTTTTCAATTTTGACTGGCTCCCATTTTTGATAGGGTTTAGATAGAGTCCTCTAATTTGTGCCATTCTTCTTCATTTATCAAGCCCTTTAAAATGAGGTATAACTGATGGGAGTTTGTATTTAAGATTTTTGAATTACCCTCTCAACCCTCCATTTTGGGGTAAGGGATGAAATGGTCGGTTACAACAAAATTCATCTCCCTGTGTCATATAGAGGTACTCCGAAGCTCATTTATTTATTTATACTTGTTCCAAAGTTAAGGGGATTTTTTAGACACCTGGTATAATTCAATTATTATTTTCATTTTTTAAATGTGACTGTATACTGCCAGCATCTCAAAAAAGAGACATCAGCTATAACTTCAATCTGTGGACTAATAATATGTTGGGGAAAAATTTATGTACTAAGACTTAATTAATTCCAAATTTATAACTTCATTTCTGATGTTTTTCATAGCTGGACGACCTATCCCATAAAGGATCAGGCTGTTCACTTGAGATTGGAGAGCCTAATTCAACTCCAATGGAAGGATCCATGAAGACTTTGGGAAACCCTGAATATAGTTTACATTCAGACATTTCCGTGCCTCCAAGTAAACCTCCTAGAACTAATCTTCAACCAGAAAATACATTTGATGAATGGGAGCAGAAACTGTATGGAAGACATGGAAAAGGTAAAAAAAGACATGAAAGGTAGTGTACATGGTCGACCATATGATATTTTCTAGGGGGGGGGGGCTGGTCCGGGGTATGGGGCTTAACACGTTCACTGCCAAGGACGCACATGTGAGCTTGACACTGAACACTATGAGAAGCGGCCGATGCACAGTGCCTTGCACGCCAATTTTAAGCCTACTTGCTTTGGACGTTAAGGAGTCCAGGGATATTTTTGACCTACCCAAGAAAACTTTTAAAATTTGGGAAGCCTATTTCGCTGTTCAGGTGAAATATTAACCCACACAGCATTGAGTCTGTACCTTTACACCGTCAGTGAATTACACAAAGACCTATAACACTCCTAGAGGCCGCACCAAGTAGTGACCCAGCAGCTCATGCTTGAACTCTTGTAAAAAATAAAATAAGTATACGTAAAATCAAACGACACATAACATTTAAAACATATTTTAGTGCTAATCTCTTTAAAGAAAAATATCTGACGATAGTTAATAATAAACATATTTTCCTTTCCCTAGGAGCTAGGGGGGGGCCGTGGCCCCCCTCTGCCCATAGGTATGGGCGCCCATGCATCATTTGACCAAACTTTGTGATGCATTTAGTTATCCCTGATGCTTTTAGTCATATCTGAAAGAAACAAAGTGAAAAACTGTTTTAAAGTACATTCCTGTATATAAAAAAATTTGCCAATTCTAAAATTTTATTTTTTGTAATAATTTTGAAAATAAACCAGAAATTCTAATTATTGAAAATAATTTTACAATTAATTACTTTAAATATACATACATATGTTTTTAATCCGTATCTGAAGAGCTTTCGATTGGGTTAGTGGGGTTGGCGGCACACTTGATACACGTAATGTTACTACTGCTCCTTACAGATGAAATAACGACAAAGTGAACACTTAGTTTTCTATTTTCTTATAGTCACAATGAGCGCAGCGACCCGGACCTTCATCATCTTCCCTTGGAGCTGGCCTTTCTTCTTCCATTCCTAACATGTGTCTAATGTTTTGCTTCAGCGGAAGAGGTAGCTTTGAATGGACGTTACGAAGAATCAAGTAGTTCTGACAAAGCTCTATAGCAATCTGCTTGAGGAAAACTCTTCTTTCTGTCTAGAACAGTCCTTTAGAATGTTTGTAAACAATAAAAGAGTTCGATCCTGTGATGTTCAGTAGTGGAAAAAACACTGTGAGTGACAACATCAACACCTCCTTTTGTTGAATTGTAAAATGTAAGAATGAAAGGTATTTATCATCACCTGACTGTAAGTGAATATCACCGTTGTGGTGCGTAGTTGTTAAAAGTGAGACTACAGTAAAACTCCAACTATCCGAAATCCAACTATCCGAATGGCTTTCAGAATTTCGGAAAAATATTAAGACGGGAACATACTGCGATTCGCAAAATATTGATTCTGTGTAGCGCGCTATTGTCCTTCCCTCCGCGAAGATGGAGAAGGCGCCAGGTGTCAAACGGATTAATACAGTCAAACAGTTTACTTTAACCGAGATGGTCAGCAAGCAATGACATTCACTTATGTACATACGCTTAACATGGAAAAGTGTTTAGTTAATTAACCCTTTCCACTCCAATTACTGGGGACCTAGTGTTTGTTACTATCAGGTCAATTTAATTTTGAGCGAATTTTGCACTGTAACATGTTTACTCCAAAAAAAAAGTATTTCTGTCAGTTCTAAAAGGCTGATTTTTTTTGTAGTACCGGAATAAACAAGAATTTTGGAAAAATTTTCAATGGGAAGACCTATATTTGTTGCTTGTTTTTTGTTGTCTATATCATTATAAACAAAATTAAGTGGTTTACACATGTTTTAGACACAATAATAAATTATAAAAAAATTATAATTGAAAAACAAGTTTTTTGTAAAAAATGAGTTTTTATGAAAACAATTAGTTTTGACACCAACTTGTACAAAATTGCCTCAACTATTTATTTTATTGCTTAACAACAATATTATGTAGATCAAAACTAGTAAGAAAAGCTTTTTTCAAAACTAATTGGTAATATTTTAATCACTCAGGTTCGAAACAAAAGTTCCGTCGCCACTAACGTCATTTTGTAACAAACTGCCGTCGTCTTCGTTCATTTTATTTCACAACAATCATTATTATTATAAAAAGAACAATATTCAAAAATAAACTGCGAAATTACACACGATAACCTAGTACAACAAAACTAAACAACGCGTAAGCTCACTAAAACACTGCATAGTAAGTAGGAACCAAACAACGGCGAGAGCAGACAGCTGTTTACAGACCGGCCAAAGACGGCAAACATTACATTTTCTAAGATTTATTTACCACAGAAACTGAACTCAAATGGTCCTAAACAAATTCCACAGATAGCAGCACATCTCAAATTTCAACAATAGCGGTTATCAAAGTAACTACGTCTGTTCAAATGCAATCAAAGAACGTTATCATAGCGAGTTCGGGGCTCGCCCGACATAAGGGTTCGTGCGGATTAGTAGGGTGCGGGGCTGCCCCGAGACTCGAGTGGAAAGGGTTAAAGGCTCATTTTATTAAAAATACATTAGTTTTGTTTTCCCATTTTCAACATACATACAGTAATTAACTAACTTTTTCGGGACTAACATAGTCTAAATCCTAATTCATGCTCAGACTAGGTTATTTCAAGCATGGGACAATGCGTCTGGCTTTGTATGCATAATAGTGCTAGAGAGAGGTTTGTTTTACACGTTGTAATTTAGCGAAACAAAGTGAAATATATTTATAAAGTAAGGTAGTATACAGTTCAATTCTACGATTTATTCTCTACAACTTGTTATAATCAAATTTCATATTTGGATAAAGCAAATATTCCTAATTCATTTTTCAAAATAGGCTTCGACAAAATGCGGTCTGGCAACATGATTTTATTCTCTCTAATTTCTACTGTTAGATAGTACCGCCTATCGGTAAACTAAATAGTTCTTTTAAAGCTAATAGATTGTAGTAAATGCCAGTAAAAGAATTATATAGCCGCGTTAACGCGATTATAGTACTCAAACATTCCCTATCCCTCCATAAAATAATCTTTGTATTTTTACTTTCTCCCCCCTATACGTAGTATATGAAGAAAGTATTGTTTTCGTCCAAATTTTCGAATTTGAATTTTTAGTGGAATTATCTGTTTTGGTGCTCCATGAACCCCAAAAAAATTGTTTAGTAGAATTATCTGTTTTGGTGCTCCCTGAACCCAAAAAAGTGGTTTTTGGGTGATGTCTGTGTGTCTGTAAGGTTGTGTACAGAGCTGGAGACCATACCAAGAGTCCGATTTTGATGAAATTTGGTATGAAGGTGTGGTTCTGGAATATCTCCAGGTGTTTTTTTTTTTCAAATTTTGGATTTTTAAAGGGTTTTACCCCCCAAAAAAGGCAAAAAATAAGAAAAATAAAAATTTCTCAAAAACGGCTCTAACGATTTTGATCAAATTTGGCGTATTTGTAGCCCTTAATGTAGTACAAGTCACAGTGAATCTGTTTAATAATTTAAATATGTTTGTGAGAAAGTATGTGCCATTTCCTAGTACCGTTTATTTATTTTAGTATGAAATTTCAAAAGTATATTTATCAGATGGGAATTTTATTCAATTCACTATCTATATATTATAAAATCATACGAACAATTGACACGATCCTGTGTTTGCAACAAGTTAAAAAGTTTAATAGTCTAGTCCTGTGAAGACAAGAGCTTCTTCCTCTATGGTGACACCAATATTGAAGCGAGAGATCGTTCAAATGTAACATGGGGGATGCACTAGCCTGTGTTCGTTTTTAGTTCCGCATATTTAGGCCATTTGCAGTGCTTCTAAAAAAAGGCAAATGTGGACAAAACGTGCGAACTCCGAAATTTTTACATACATAGAATTAGTGGAATCATAGAGTGGCTGAACACAGCACAATATAGGCCATTTGCAGTGCATTTTTGGTGGACAAAACGTGCGAACTCCAAAATGTTTGCATAAATCGCTTTCAAATGGGCTCAATAGTAAGCCCCTAAGTTTCCCCCGAATATAACATTGAGCTTTTTTTGTTATTAATAATTATATATATGTAATTACGGTTTTTTGGAAATAACTCAAAAAGTATAATAGGTCGCAAAAAAATAGCTATATACTTTTTTGTGAGGAATTTTCATCCGCCTTGTTTGAAATAAACGAAATTTAAATAGCTTGTTATAATAAAAAATTATTAACAAAAACCCTTTTTTAATTAACAATTAAATTACGTGGCCCCTGTTTAGCCTAGGAACGTGCGGTTTTCGACAATAGGTAGGTTTTTTGATGTAGTTTAAGCACACACATTTGTTTTTATATATTCCCAAAATTGTTGCCGAAAACTCCAAAAAACTAACTTTTTTTGAATGACCTCGCTGCTGACGAAAAATTGACCGATTTTGATGTTTCAGGTTTTAAACTCTTTATATTTTTATAATCATAAGGTTTTGTATTTTTAACAATTTTTAAAATACTTTATTTTTACCGTTTTGTCGAAAAAACATGTTTTTTAAACGGTTTTTTATTAATAACTTTTGCAATTTTGACTGTCTCAAATCGCAATTTGCTGCTAATAATAATAATAATAACTTATTTTTGGGGGTTTTTTGGCCAAAAAGAGGGTTGTTTTCAAAACCTTTTTTCGTGCATCTATTCAGGCCTAATATTATACATCGCAAATTGGTTCTAAATCGATCGAATAATTTTCTCTAGCTAATAATAATAATATTTATTAGTTAATCTCCTACTTTAACATAATAACACCTCTCCTACCCCACCTACAATTATGAAGTCACAATGAATCTGTTTAATAATATAAATATGTTTGTGAGAAAGTATGTGCCAGTTCCTGGTACCGTTTATTTTTGGTTAATATTCATTTACCTTCGATTGGTCTATTTGTGCAAAGCTGGATCGGACCAGCTAGTAATGAATATTAACATAAACTATAGCTAATCCTGTTCAAATTTTTTAAAATCGCCTTAACAGTTTCCTAGTCATGTGACTAACTTTAGTAATTTTTTTGACGTATTTTTCACCAACTTGAAACCATAAATCTTCTATTTTCCTTATTAAATAATACCTTGTCGCCATTGATGTGTTGGTGGTTGTTAAATAAGTACACTTTTATAGTTGATTATAACAAACATATCTTAGGCATTACAATCAAGTTGATTCAGTGGCGGATCCATGGGGGGGACCGGGGAACGTCCCCCCACCAAACCTCAAAAAAAAGAGAAGAAAATTAACCACAGTAATCAATGTAGGACTAAGCAACTTTTATCTTACATGAAATTCATGTTTTCTTTTTACCGAGCAATACTAAATATTTGTGACAAAGATGTTTTCTCCATCATCCACACGCTTATTCAAGTTCTGTGTACCTTGCCTGTCAGTAGTGCAAGTGTGGAAATGTCATTTCTTCCTTAGGCCGTGTTATGCGACCGCTGTTAGCACCGCGTTTTCAAAATCACGTTAATATCGGTTTGTTGGGTAAATGGAACTTCCGTGGTTCATGTTATACGAGCGCTATAAACGCTGGCGAATCCGCGGTAACCATGAGCCAAGTTATAAGGAGTGCTGTCAACGTGTAATTAACTCGAGGATACTCGATCGCTATGAATTCTAAAAATTATATTCCAATTGTTTATAAAAAATTCAATCTTACCGATTCTTATTGTTTTTGTACTTTTCTGAAATATTGTGTCTATGCGGAGCAGCGACAACAAACTCAAAAAGGGCCATAAAATGTGCCCTGTTTGAGCTATCGGCACATTTTTTGTTTTTGAAATACTTGTATTTGAATTTTATTTCATTTATAAAAAATAAAAGGTCAGCTCCTAGCATAGCAAATACGAAATAGTGAACGTGTTAAGGAGTACCCTCCCCTCCTTCGGCAAAAGGAGTCCAGGGATATTTTTGACCTCCCCAAGAAAACTTTTAAAGTTTGGGAAACCAATTTGGCTGTTCAGGTGAAATATTAACCCACAAGCATCGCGTCTGTACCTTTACACCGTCAGAGAATACACAAAGACCTATAACACTCCTAGAGGCCGCACCAAGTAGTGACCCAGCAGCTCATGCTTGAACTCTTGTAAAAAATAAATTAAGTATATGTAAAATCAAAGGGCACATAACATTTAAAACATATTTTAGTGCTAATCTCTTTAAAGAAAAATATCTGACTATAATTAATAATATACATATTTTCTTTTGTCGGGGAGGGAGGGGGGGGGGGGGGGGGCAATAGGTATGGGTGCCCATGCGTCTAATAGCCAAATTTAAATTTTGTTAAATCTAAAACAGATGTGGGTTCCTACTTAAGTTTGCATCCAACACACACACTTTGCTTAACCCTTCTTGTTGGTAAACAGATGATTAATTATGGTTTGTCTGTTTAGATGGAAATAATATTTCTCCTGCTAACACTTTGAAACGTCGGCTCAATGGATTGTCCCCATTGGTAGCATCAGCATCTGATGACAAGATATCTTCTGTTCACTCTTCTTACTTGAATGAAATGGAAGGTGATGGTTATATGACTACGCACGCTCCTAAGTCCGAGCCTACGTACTCTCCTCAAAGAATGCGTCAAACTGTGTTTTTGGATAATTGTGTTAAAGAGGATCATCACAAATCGGGTAGGATAAGTTGGAAATATGTTGTTTTTGTCAAACTGTTTCATTGTTAATAATATGTTAAAGTTTAAAATGTTTTGTATAAAACTTTCAATTGACAGTGATCTTTTAAAATCACTCCGCATTTATAACTGAAAGTCTTTACAATTTACTAATTCAGTTTATGCCGATGTTAATAAAATATACATTAATCTATCACTTTCACCCATTTCTTAAAAAAATGTATATTAATTGATTATACTGTGTGCAAAAAGTCCCCGCCCCTTGAATTTTTTTGCTTGTTAAAACAAACAAATATCTTTTGGGGAACAATACTAACTCAATCCAAAGTCTCTTTTGACACTATTGAAAATTTTGAGTGCCTCCAAAAATGGGGGATTTCGGGGGCAACTCAAAGTTTTTAAATGGGAAGTATGGTCATGTGATACCTCATTTTAAAGGTCTATTTAAGACTAGGAAAATGACATAAAGAAAATAAAAATCGGACCACCCAAAACAAAATGGCGGCCCTAAACGTGTTGAAATAAATCAACATAAAGTTGCTAATTTCTTGAAAAGGAAGAGTTTTTAGAAAAATTTTCAAGAGACAAAAAATATTTATTTCAAAGTGCTTGACCAAAAAAATTGCTTTCAAATCAATTTCGTAAATTTTTTGGAGCACTAAAAATAAAATTTACAAAATCGATTTGGAAGCAATTTTTTTGGTCAAGCACTTTGAAATAAACATTTTTCGTCTCTTGAACTTTTTTTTAAAACTATTACTTTTCGAGATATTAGCAACTTTATGTCGATTTATTTCAACACGTTTAGGGCCGCCATTTTGTTTTGGGTTGTCCGACTTTTATTTTCTTTATGTCATTTTCCTAGTCTTAAATAGACCTTTAAAATGAGGTATTTTAATGAATTTGGTTTTAAAAGCTTATTAAACGTAGTTTATAACGATGTAAGTTATATATTGAAATTTAGAAAATAGTTAACCTTAACCTTACTTTGAATAGATGAATATTTCGAATGACATGCAAATTATGTGTAGTGGGAAAGTTTTTTATTATTTATTTTGCATCATTTTCGAAATCACCAATCTAAAGAGCATAAAATGAAGGTAATTCGGCATGAAAATCTTTCCCATACGAGTCGTAGAAAAAAACTAAGCTGTTAGTTTCAAACCATAGTTACGCTCGAGCAGTACTGAGAGTTTGATGCTAACAAAACTGAGAGTTCTATGTTTGGAAAGGTGAAGAGTGCAATTTGCTAGCATTGGTCTTTTGTATTTTGAAAATGAATATACAACAAATTATTAATTCTAATTAACTCGTGGAATAATATTATTAATGTATTATCTGTTATGTCTAATACAATAAACCAAGTTTAAGTTACCAAATCTGTTTGGAAATGATTGCGTTCTTAAATAAAGAGTTTGAAATAATTGGTAAAGGGTATTCAAAAATAATATTAATTTGTATATGTCCCAATTAATTTAGAGCTTAGTATAATATGAAAATTAATACGTTCAATATACGAGTAAATGTAAATATCCACATACGCTCTTGATAATGTAATGTATATTTAACCAAATATAGCTAGATTTATTACACTCCTTTTACTATTATCCCAATTAAAAATTGCTTTAGACCTGAGAATTCTGCATTTACTTAACATGCTGGGTGTTAATAATGGAAACGTTCCGATTGCAGGCACTAATCCATGGATTACATAAATCCTCTTGCTGAGGAAACCTAAAAGAATGTTATCTTTCTATTACCAACAATTGAACTTCGATTATCTGAGCTGCCTGGCGTGTTGCACAACTACTAGTTTGCGACTGACCTTATTTATAAGAAAACCAAATGAAAACAAAAACGATCCTCAGAGCTCGGCAGTCGAAGCCGGAAATAATAAACGGAGTTCTGTAGTGAGCGAGAAACTTCTCAATAAACTTGTGCGAGATTTTGGTTTCTCTGTTTCTTTTCAATACACTGCCTAAACCGTTAGTCACAGAAAAAAATACAAGAATAACGAAATTTTATTTATCTATTTTTAAATACAGTGGTAATATAAAAAAAGTTCCTTTCTTCAAAATAAAAAGTTCTACCACAGGTCATAAATTTCAATACACGATTTTTAAATGACAAAGTTTAATTGCACTTTTTAAATAGTAAATTTCATATACTTATCGTTAAACTCATAATGTTTAAAGCACGTTTCATACAGAAACCAAAAATATACAATTTGTAAGACATTTACTGTTGCGTAAACGCAGTTTGAATGATAGGCTGCATTTTTAATTCAAGCCGTGACGTCATCTGGTGAAATGCGCAGACCCGTTCAAAACTCGTCTCTCTGAGTAGCACACCTTATCTATTTACACCATGGTGACATCAACTATTAAGCAGTTTAGCACAACCACTATCAACATTGATCCAGTGGTTATTATTATATAAGGTGCGGGGTACCTGTCATAACTTGAAGCTATTGCAACATTTACTTAATATATTGGTAAATACGAAAATTTAACCAATCAGACTAATTCTATTTAAATTTAACGTAATACATATTCTAAACAGCTGAAAATAAATCAATAGAAACATTCAGCATATTGAGGGTTCTCCTGTGAGAGTTTGTGAAGGACCCTTTATGCAAAAGACATATTTAAAAACATACACAAGTATTAAAATCTAAATTACTAATTACCTTGTTTAAGGATTGTTCGGCAGCATCACCTCAAAACAAGGTAATTAATTATTAACAATCCAGTTATGCTGTAAGCACAATAAAATGTATTAAAATCTAAGTGAAAGTACGTAGTCAGTTCAAAGCATATAAAAATAAAATTAATAAACATTTCTTGTCAGTTTATTCATGAAATTAACAGAAATCTCCTCATTTTATCTTATTTGAGCAAACTATTAAACAACTATTAAACAAACTGTTTCTTATTTAACAAACTGTTTCCTTTTCATAACTACATTAGAGTCCCGCTATTCCGAACCCCGTTATTCCGAAAATCCGTCTATTCCGAAGTGGGTTCAGAAAAAATACCGATTTTTTTAAACATAAAAACAGGAGAAATCAAAAAGACGTTTGTGAAAAAAAGTACTTTTATTGTTACAGAAATAGACGTTTGTGAAAAAAAGTACTTTTATTGTTATACAAATAATTTAAATAGAGACATACATAGAGCCTAAGCTTGATGAAAATGCCTGAAACCAAATTGGAATGAAAGCTGGTTTTGTTTCTTTCACATTTGCAGAAAGAAAGTTACCACAACAAGCATTCGGTGAAAAGGATACCGGGACCGTCAGGAAAAAGGAAGAATTAGATACAACAGCTAGGCACTAGTAGTGTTGTTGCCACCCTGCGTTCATCCATTTTTTTCCTCCTTTTTCGTTATCTGGAACAAATTTAAATTTTTTTCAAGACGATGTGGTACTAACGGACAGACTGTGGGATAACAAAACAGAGACACTTTGAACAACCGATCCCTTCCCTTCCGTTTTTAGAAGAAAACAGAATCGTAACGCAATGGAAGGAAAACAACGGGTGGTATAAACCGACACCAAGGGGAGGTCAAGAGCATTTGCCGCGTTACATGTGATACTAGTTCAGTTTGAGGGTTCACGAGCTGATCGACGCTGTATAGAACTGACTCCAGCAGATATCCCCGCACTTTAACAAGTCAATACGTTGATATTATTCATGAAATCTGCCTATTCCAAATTCCCGCTAAACCGAACGGTGTTCGGTCCCAATTAGTTCAGAATAGCGGGACTCTACTGTAATAGATCATTTTCCCAGGTAGCTCAATATTTCTTGCTCATCATGCTCCACAGAATTATTCCTCTTTTTAGAATTGAATGCTATTGTTCAGAAGAAATAACAGTAGTTGACAAACTTATAGGTATGAATTTCATTGCAGTAATTTAATCTAAATTGTTCACAAGAATCATTTGTTAATACTGTCTATTTGAAATTCTCATTTTGAAGAAATAAGTTTTCCAAATTTCATTGTTTTGGAAATGCGGTGGTATATCTGGTGACTTTAATCATTTTGCTGGTTATAGATCCGACACTAAATATACTCCAAAATGTATCCAATACTTATTATTTCAATTATTTGGTTGATGCACCATCAGATGTCGAAGTTGTACACTTTTGAAATATCACTAAGGAATTGGAAGAAGTAGTGGACAAAATTACTGCAAATTAGTACGAAATATGGAGGAATGGGTTATTATATTTATTCTCTTTGGTTTATAGTATTTATTACTACTATTGTTTGTAAATGTGATACTATTTTGTACTGTGGTTATTAAAATTTTCTCACAGTTTTTTATTTCATTCCATCTCAACTATTTGCACTTCCATATTTTAACAGATATAAGATCTTCCCCAACTTTATCCACTTCCAGCAAAACCCCTCTGGAGAGAATTATAATTGGTGGAGAGACGGAAAGAATTTCATCGTATTCTTCTAATTCAAGTAGATTGTCAAATGAAGTCCTACAAAAGTTTGATGGAAAATCACGAGAGGTAAGTGCGATGAAGTGAATTAATTCTCAATTGTTAAGTAATAAATATCAGCTCCTTATTTAACCCTCCCAGTGGCAGACTGCCCAAAGTGACGTTCTCTCAGGCGCAAGTTGCAGCTATTTCGACAATTAGCGAGAATTTGCATACATTTGCATTTTTGATTAATTAATTCACTTAGAATCATCCAATCGTAATAAAACTGGCACCATTGGAAAGGAAATGAATTAAACTTTAATTTTTGTATTTACAACTTTTTTGTAAAACGTATATTTACATACGTAATCATCGTTTTAAAATATGCACATCGGTCTACAGCTCTTTCCGTGCACGAATCTGCATACAATTGTACTGTTATTTCCCACTTCTTCAACGTTTAAGACCATCTACACTAATATTCCTTTCGCGATTATAACGATACCATTGGATTCGTCAAGATTTTATCTTTCTGTTGGTGTCTTCCAATCAGATGTCACTATAAAATCATTATTTTCTCCAAGATTACTGTAAACTCTTGCGATTGGACAGTTTTTCAACCAATGAAACAGCCCATTTGTCAACCGATATTGGGAAGGCACTGCCTTATGTTTTGACAGATTTCTTTACACCATTTTGTACAGCAAAGTCTGAAGTTTGTAACGGTGTGAAGTAATCCAGAAATAACCGGTTTTTTGTCTGTCTACGACAGTTGAAATATACGTTCTAGTGAGAAACTCTAGCACGTGGGTTCCCACGTTATTCAAGTGTCCCGTCCTATAGGCAGAGCTTTAGGGTAGCGGCTTTTCATTAGATTGATGTCATTTTGTTATTCAAATAAATATAACTCAAACACTTTTGTGAACTAAGGAAAGACAAGTATACCGTTCTTTTCTTTGATTTATCCTCTACACTTTGTTATAATAATATTTCATTTTTGGGCAAAGCATATATTAGTAAATGACGTTACAATCTAGGCCTAGGTTTGTTACCAGTCGTGTATTTGGAACATAAAAACTGTTTTTTTTAAATACAAAATTTGAAATTGATAAATGTTTTTATACAGTTCTATTTAGAACTAAATTACAAAACTTTTTTACGCTTACGAAATAAATACAAAAAATGTTTACTACTTGTTATGTAGGCCTAAAGTTGAACTTTTTCCTTTCGTTACTGAACATTTTTTGTTTCTTGAGTTAATAACTTTTACAATTTTACATCAATAAATTTTTTAATTGCATATAATATGAATTCTTTGAACCTTTCTCTACAAAAAAGGTACAGAACACTTTTGACTTGGGATAGAATTACTATTTTTGGCAAATTTTTTAAAATATGCTTGCAAAACACTAAAAACCGACTCGCCAGTTTGAGCTATAACCAGGGCAGGTTTGGCTAAGGGTAATTTTGTAAAATTCAGGAAATTATATTATAGAAAGCCTAGCAAGAGTTCAACTTCTTGTGGGTCATGTTGTGAGTCCATGCAAAGAAAAGGTTAGCAAGGAACAGTGATGACATAAGGGTAGTTCTGTGCAAAAGGAGGAGGTAGTCCAACCGGGTAGTTGGATAATAAATAACATCTTACATTTATATTTGTAGAAAAAACTATGACATCCCAAAACGTGTTCTGGGGACCATGATCAGTGTGCATTTGCTACTCCCGACCTTGGGTCTTACCATAAGGGCCACTGCAATAGCTCATTTTTCCTATGGAAATTCGCTAATAAACACCAAGCCCATCATATAATCCTCTTTTTATGTCCTTAGATATCTGTTCTCAAGTTAACATTGAGTTTCACCCTTTAACGTATGAGATTTTTAGTAAGAAATAATGCCTGCTACGTAGTCTTATGTTTTTACACTTCTATCTTTATCACAACCCTCCCTTCCCAGTGTAAACTGGAGTTTACACCAACTTTACTGGTCATTTCTTAGTTAGAGATTTATTTTATTTCGCATCTGTCTATTGTAGACTATAGTTTACTCTGTAGTTCAATATTATGCCACTATAAGTCAGGATAAGCTGCTAAAATAGATTTATATTCAGCTGGAAGAACTGTTGTCATCTGTTACCAATACACAGCTTGTCCAACAATGTTTGGAAAGTTATAAAATACTTATTATTTACTTGATTTAATTTTAAATATACATAAACGTACTTTACAAAGTTAAAACTTTAGTTTAGAGTGCATAACCATGTTATTCAATTCTTTGGGTAATTGTACAGAGCTACCTAATATCTATGTAAACTGAGGATCACATTGGTCATTCATGGTAGTAAGAAAGTATACATGTGGTTTCCACTGAAGAATGTTTGTACCAATTATTTTATTCAATTTATACAACTTTAATCCAATTTTAAAGTTGATTTAATTAAACTTATTAATTTTACATACAAAAATATGTCTAACCTTTCTATTTAGGGCAGGAAATTGTTATTTGTTTTATAATAGGCCTATTATTTATGTTATGCCTGTAGGCCTAAATAGTAAAGGAATTAAACCAACCAACTTTACTCTATTGTGTAATGTATACAAATATGAACTTTAAAATATATTTCGACAATTAATTGTTTTTCCTCTATTCATTTAGTTGAAGAGTTTGAAAAAAAAACCATATATATTATTACTATTATATTATTATTATTATTACATATATATTATATTAGAAAATTGTTTTTGACCTAAAATTGAGTTAATATGTGTATTTTATCAATAAGAAATTTGAAATTGTTAATGTAGTTACTTATTTTCCTAATTAATTTCATAGCACTTTATATTCTTCAATACCCAATGTAAACTCCAGTTTACATACAAGTTTTTGCTAAACATGGTGTTAAAATTATGAAAAAATTAACAGTTCATTTATAAGGTATTTTGACCTAAAAAAAGTACACAAATATTTTTTCGGCAATTTTTCCTAAATTTGGGAATGGAAGGTTAACTAAATCTCTTCATCTGGCCATTTGTCTGTATTGTTATATCTCTAATATGACCATAATTGTTTACACGTAACCTCAACGATTCGCTTATATCTTTCCAAAACAAGAGAATGAAATTATAAAAACACTGGTGCAAAAGGCAGAAACTTTCTCTTGTCTAGCACATTACAGCTGATTACACTTGTTTTCAGAATAATAAAAAGCTCTGGGTTCATAAAAACTGCTTTTCAACAAGTTCTGAGTACAGATTCATGCAAAACATGTTGGAGGGTCAAATCGTAATCAGACTGCTTTTAAAACCGGATGTCTTACCCAACTTATGTTTCCATTTCTTCTTGGTGCTTTATATCATTTTGTTGGAGTATTTTTATCACTGCTGAAAATCATGTAACTTAATATTAAATAGAACTAGCTGACCCGTGCGAATATTTCGCAAGTTCGGAGTAGGCCTACATTTACCTGATTTAACACGTTGATTTAATTCAGTTAATTAAGTTTATTTATTTACATTGGTTTATAAATAACAGTTTCCCTATACAATCTTACAGTGTAAACAATCTAACTAACAGCTGTCATGCTAGTTAAACAGATGGTTAGTAGATGGCGCCTTTCATTAGGAACATACAGATTATAATATAAAAGTTTTTTAAATCAATTTTTGTTATTAAAACATGAATTTTAAGCTGTTTGTCTATTTTTCCCATGTAGTGGTTAAGGAAAGCTTTAAAATGATGCCTCATTCATGTAATTTGATGATGTATTAAGGAAGTTATGGCGTACCGACAAAAAAATAGTCTTGAGAAATAATATATGCGATAATTAATTGTATTGTTAGAATATTTCGATTGATGATTCAATTGTCGTTGATTTATGGAAGTGTGTTTTATACAAAATGTTTTACTTACAGGATTTGGTTGAAATGATTGTTGAATTGCAAGCACTGATATTCAATCAAAATCGCCAACAGAAAGATTTAGAAGATTATTTAGATAACTTGTTACTACGTGTAATGGAGACTTCTCCCCGCATCCTACAGACTCCGTATAAAAGGAAAACTTAAATGATGACGTTTTTGCCAATTGTTAATTAATTATCTATTTATATATTTTACAAATAATTTTGTTTAAATACTATATATTTTTATTACTTTATGCCTGTTAGTGTGTGTTTATACAGGATGTCCGGTTTCGACTGTCGGAAGCTTTACGGGGCTATTTGTCATCTAAAAACAAGCAATTAATACAATATAACATCTGTCAGTCCGTCTGTATATGATTTTTACTAATACCTTAATATCTCAGAAACGGTTAAAGATATAATCATGAAAATATTTTTTTTAAGTAAAATGTATTTTTTTAGATCATCTGAATAGGGTACATTTCACTTTAAAAACATATTTTCCTGCAACAATATATTTCAAAATGACAGCAGTTGAAAATTTTTAATGTTAAATATCTAGAAAACTATATATACATTTTATAAAAAAAAAATTTAATGACACCAAGTTTTTAGACTATTTTAAGCCAAATTCAACGATATATGGATTTTAATAATTGCGTCATAAATAAAGGTGATAACTCAAATTTAGTAGTCGAATGCAGGACTGTTCAGGTGCTGAAGGTTGAAAGGGGTGAAATAGTAAGAAAAATCCCTACATTCGACCACTAAATTTCAGTTATCTCCGTTATTTATGACTTAATTATTAAAAACCATATATCGTTGGATTTGTCTTAAAATTTTATATCAACTAAAATTTAACCTATTTAGAAAACATTCATACCCACTATCCTGATTATACAGTAGAACTCCAGTTATCCGAATCAATTGGGAACGGACCTTGAACCTTTTCGGGATTGGCTTTGCGTTTACGCGACTGCAGTAAACTATCTGCACATACTACGGTCGCGTATACACGTTTTATAACTTTAACGTTTGAGTACTATCATTGCGTTAACACGTTCAATGCTAAGGACGCACATGTGAGCTTGACACTGAACACTATGAGAAGCGGCCGACGCACAGTGCATTGCGTGCTTCGCACGCCAACCCGCATATTGGGAGTATTTTAAA
>JAGFPH010000397.1:142500-164046 GCA_018207615.1 Philaenus spumarius | reverse complement strand
AACAACACTACTGCATTTGTTCCGCCTTCTACACGGTGGGACTGTACTGCCTCGCCAGCTATGCTTCAGCCACAAACACCACTACTGCATTTGTTCCGCCTTCACTTCTATTGTGCTGGTACTCTTGCTTTTGTTCGTCTGCTTTGTTATCACTGTGTAAGCTGAGTGCTACGAAGCGTAAAAATGTTGTTGTGACAATGGACAAAAAAAATGGAAGCATCGTGAATAGATAATGGTGAACCGTCTAAGAAGTTTGCTGCTGAGTTGGGAGTATGGACTTTGACTGTTTTTTGATTGGAAGAAGAATGTTCTACAGTAGACTTTAGATAGTTGTGTTACAGTTAAAGTATATTTGTCTTGTGTAAATGTGTTTCTAATAATATTTGAATAACAATACAGTACATAAAGAAGATTTTCTGTAAGTACATGTTTTATTTAATTGTTTTCTCCACAATCTCTGGTTAACACGGAGCGGCCTTCGACCTACTTGATCCGACTTAATGAGGTAGCTACTACTGTAGCTGCAATTATTTTTTTGCACCATTGTATATTATAATTTTCTAGATATTGAGAGCTAATCTTCCATTAGCCTAATGTTAACCCATTTATCATTGATTTTTCTTCAACTTTAGGCCTAATAAGATTTTAAAATGTCAATTTTTTATTTTAAAACTCTTTAAATATATTATTTCAGTGCGGAAGCTAAGAAAAGTTGTTTTTGTTTTACTATTGATAAAGCAATACCAGAATACAACACCAATATAGAAGTTAAAATGTCTAATGTTTGGCCTTTGTATATTAATATTTGTTTATTAAACCAAATTTTATATCTATAATACCACTTTTTCCCAGGTGAGGAAGACTCGGGCGAGCAGATACTTAAGCCAATACCAATATCTAGTGTGATGAAATTGCCCAAGGAAGGTAAATATGTACCTCGATATAAGTAAAGAATTTGACATAGTTCTAGTTTTAAGTTAGTTTGTTATAAACATATTTGTAACGGGATTGATATAATGAAAGTCTAAAGTTATTTTTTTAAACTATTTGTGGGTTGTCTACATTTTCCTCATATTAGTATCATAATTTTAATATTGAAAATATAGACATAGACATTCTTTATTTGCACAATACATTTTTTTTTATGTTTATGCACATACAAAACAGGTGCATCGTCACTTATACAAACATAGAATCAGATACATGAAACAAGTACAGTCAAAAATAGTAGAACACAATACAAGTTAGACATAGTAAAAATGAACAATTTCCACCAAGAAGAGGAAAATCAGTTCCAAACAAACTGGTCATACAAATAAGGGACTGTCAAAATATTCCTTTAATGAATAGAAAGCTCTGTTAATAAGCTCACTCTTTAGTTTTTCCTTAAATAATTTTACGCCCATGGACTTATAAGAACTAGGTAATGCATTGTACAATTTCAATCCTGCATATAAAGGGCTTTTTTCATACAGAGTTAAACGATGGTTAGGTATTCTAAAACCATATCCATTCCGTGTACTATAATTGTGTTGGAATCTGTATAAGTCCGGTAATTCATTCTTTATAGAGTGTACATAACTCAAAGTTTCATAAATATATATTCCTATCAGTGTTAAAATTTTTAAGTTTTTAAAATGTGTTTTACAAGAGCTTTGTGGGTGGGAATTGGTCATGATACGTAAAACCCTTTTTTGCAATCTGAAAACCGCACCAATGTTAGTCGCCTGTCCCCACAAAACAATGCTATATCTCAGAATTGACTCTACATACGCATAATACACTACTTTAATAGTTTCCAAAGGAACACAATCTCTCAAGTGCAAAAATACAAAAGATATTGATCTAATCTTTTTTTGGATGTTGTCCAAATGTCCCTTCCAGCTGAAATTTGCATCAAACTGAACTCCCAGAAATTTGTGTGAGTATACCAAATTTGGGAAATTACTTTCTACCACTGTGTTTCTGACCGAAAATTTGATGACTTGAGTTTTGTCAAGATTCAGTTTTAGACCGTTTTTCTTAAACCAATCTTCTATAAGCTTTGTCACCTCAGAAAGAGATGTAAGTAACTCTGTACTGGAATCATTTTTTACTATAGCGGTCGTATCATCAGCAAACAAAATCAATTCTTTATTTATTGCTTTGGGAAGATCGTTAATGTAAATCAAAAAGAAAAGAGGACCCAAAATTGACCCTTGAGGTACTCCAATGGTAATATCTTTCCATTCAGACATATGTTTCTTACTGTTAGATAATATTATAGTTCTCTGTTTCCTGTTCAAAAAGTATGACTCTACCAAAGAAAGACAACTTCCTCCCATTCCATAATCCTTCAATTTAGACAGCAACAAAGAATGATCAACGCAGTCGAATGCCTTGGACAAGTCACAGAATATCCCGGCTGAGGCCCGCGACCCATCCAGCGCCTCCAAGACCTCATCCATGAACTGTATGAGAGCTGAAGCCGTGCTCACACCCCTCCGAAACCCAAATTGTTTATCATAAAATAAGTTATTAGTTTCAAAGAAGTTCACTATCCTAAAATTTACAATTTTTTCAAAAATTTTTTAAAAGTTGCTTAACACAGAAATAGGACGATAATTATTTATATTTGTCCTTAAGCCTTTCTTAAAAACTGGCGAAATTTGCGCATATTTAAGTTTATCCGGAAAAATACCTTCTTTCAAACACTGGTTGATAATTAATGCTAGAGGCTCAGAAATTATGTCTACAGAGGATTTGATCAACTTTATAGGTATTTCATCCCATCCAACCAAATTCTTGTTTTTCAGAGACCTGATAATTTTTTTAATTTCCTTTCCAGTTGTAAGTTCAAAATTACAGAGCGATACACTATTCTTAGCACAAATATCTTTTACAGACCAATGAACTCCTAT
Source organism: Philaenus spumarius (assembly GCA_018207615.1). Classification (NCBI taxonomy): domain Eukaryota; kingdom Metazoa; phylum Arthropoda; class Insecta; order Hemiptera; family Aphrophoridae; genus Philaenus; species Philaenus spumarius. Next base: position 161,146 of record JAGFPH010000397.1, on the reverse strand, counting down.
AGCGGTGGCTTTTTCTACCTTAGTGTTATGTGCTATGTTTGAAAAAAATTCATTTAGTGTTTTAGCTACATCAACCGGGTGAGTTATTTTGGTATCATTTTCATCTTTCAAAATAATTCCGTTATTTATTTTAAAACTATTTTGATGGAGTTCTTTATTAACAACATTCCAAGCGGCCTTCGATTTGTTTACTGATTGATCAATGTATACACTGTTCGCCATTTCTTTAGCAGTTATAACTACCCTCTTAAAAATACTTTTATATAATTTCACATAGCTTAAAAAATGTATATTCTTATTTGATTTCGTTTCCCAATGCAATTCACGCTTTCTTTTACTTGAAATCTTTATACCTTTATAGTAACTAATCTTAAAAACTTCAACCTCATCATATATATTTTAGATCTTTAATTTGTACTAAGTGGATATATCTATCGTAAAAACAGGAAGAAAAAGAGAATGTGGTTATATTTTTCATTAGTATACTTAGATTATAAGTACTATCTTTTGAAACAATATTTGTTACACCTATCTGAATTTTATGATAATAAATGAAAACATCGAAATAAAAATGGTTAGTTAATGCTAAATGTAAAATGCACCGTTGAAAAGAAAGTGTATATTTCATCATATAATTGGCATCACAACACATATTATTGGTTGTGTTTACTGCTTCCAACTAGTGAGGTTTTGCATAACTGAATTGCCAGATTTCTAACTTGCTTTCTACACTTCTCTAAGTTTTTAATTTAGTTTCAAGAGATTATCATTGCAAGTCGGACCTAAAATTATGCATATTTATTAGTATCAAGTCCGGATTACCCATAAGAGAACAATTTGGGATTACCCGTATTATAAGCCATTGCCTAGGGTGCAGGCTTGAGAGGGGGTGTTGAGGAGAGTCTAGGGGACGGCGGATGACTAAGGCCCTGTTTATGCACTAGCGGTCGACCGCAGCGGCGCGCCGCGCTACTTTTATAAGTGCATTGAGTTAAATGGGCACGTTTATGCAACAAGAAGCGGAGCGGCGAGCCGCAGCGGTTCACAGAAACAGAGCGGTGCACTTACAAACCGCAGTTTTTTGCGGTTTCAAAATGCATTGGTTTAAATGGGAGCGTTTATGCACAGCGGCTCACCGCTTCCGCCATGTCAGTGCTGCCAACCTACCCGGTGTATGATTACATTTTTTATAACACTTTTTCAGACTGACAGGACTGGAGAACAGTTGGCAGCACTGGCTCCCCCACCACAGTGTTTAAAAACGAGTGGATAGCCGCCGCGGTCAACCGCTTGACAAAATTGTCAGCGGTCGACCGCGGCGGCTCGCAGCTGCGGTCGACCGCTAGTGCATAAACGAGGCCTAATGCCACGATCACGTCACTGCCGCCACCCCTCCCTCCGCCTCACACTAGTTACTTCTGTGGTATTACCACTAGTTACTCAACACTTTCGCTCTTCTTAGCGTTGAAAATGAAGTAACAAAAACATTGGATTTCACTAGCACAATTCAATCATTTGCCTGGTCCAAAGTCAGAAAGAAGAAATTTTAAAACTGGTCTATGTACATATTTTGATTGTCATTAGTAAATACATAGACAGTGTTGTTTATTTAGTAGTGTGTTTTATTTTTCAACATGCTTCCTTTCTAGTCAATATCTGCTTACTACAAATTACAAGTACGTATTGGCTCTTTATACATTTTGGAATTCGCTTAATTGATATTGTACATTTTTTCTTGAAAAATAATAAAAAATGCATTCAAAAGGGCTAAAAATAAAACTGTTAACAGCTCAAATAGCACCAGAGAAGCTCTAAAACATTAGTTTTACAGTTAGTTATGAAAAAAAAAAACATTCTACAGACCCCGGAAGGGGCGTAATTTAGAACTTTGGCCTAGGGGCGTAATTTAGAACTTTGGCTTAGGGTCGTAAATAGTTGTTAATCCGGGCCTGATTAGTATATTAAAAGAATTTGATTATTTCTGCTCCTTAAAACCTTCTAAATCCTAATCATAGCTTGTAATAAAATAGTAAAAGAACCGTAAAAAAAGAAAATTTGTAGTCCTACAATTGTTCACCAGCTCCAAGTTAGCAGTATATAGTAGAGCGTCGAAAATCCGAACTAATTGGGACCGAGGGGGGTTCGGATTTTCAATTTGTTCGGATTTTTGAAAATAACCAAGAAAATGCTATTTAGGCTAAAATATATGCCCTTTAATCGATTAAAGTGGTTAAACAGTACAAGCAGAAAGTAAGACTACTTATAGTCCGGTCAATTTAGACATTCGGTGCTACATAAATTCCCACCAAGCTGAAAATCAGTAAGATTGTTTAAAATATGATTAAAAATAAAATTTGAAAGTTCCCCATCTTTCCCCTGTATGGAAAAAATTTTATTCAGGGTCAAGGGTCAAAAAAATGAGTTTTTCGCGATTTTCAGCAAAACGGTAAGTTTTATCATAAAAATACTTCTGAGAAAAATTGTAGATCATAAAATTATCTACAAAAAATGTATCAATACTTTTTTTCCTACGAGCCACCGTTTTTGAGATATAACGATTCAAACAGTTGTAAAAGTTGTAATCGTCATAATATGCACATGTTTCCACGCCACCTATGAGGTAGTGTACTTAGCGCGTTTTTTTGACGTGGTTTCCCCAGTAGGCCTATTCCACGGGTCTGTTGTGATCCTGTTTAATTTGAAACTATTGCAAAATAAGGGATATTAGCAGAGATTGAAAAGATAAAAGCAATTTAAGTTAAAAAAAAGTAGTGAAATTTAATCGTCCGAGTCGTAACTTTCAAATTCTTCTTCTTGATGTTCTTGTTCGTCTTGTTCTTTTTGTTCTTCTTCTTCTTCATTTTCATCCTGAGTACATGTAAGCTGCGTTAATAGCGATGTATCGCATGTCGCCTCGTAGGAATCAAACGGATCCTCCACTGTTGGTGATTCAATATTAGAGCACGACCGGCCTTGACAATGTGTACATGCCAGAGAACAAAACAGTCCGACTTTTTTGCAACCACATTTAGCACTGCACCCCTTTTTGCAGTTGCAAAAAAATGTGTTCAGCAGTTTTTCCGGCGCAGGTGGAAGTAAAGTTTGGGCTGGTTCTAATGAGTTGTTGACCAACTTCCAACCCCAGTCTGTAGGGCCTAGCTGATAACCTCACTCTTGAACTTGGTAATATACCCGAAAAAGATGTTCATGAGCAGCAACTGAGGTTGGAGGAAGACAAGCTAATTGTACTTGTTTTTTACTTTTAGTATTTTTAACGAAACATGCATATCTATACTTATCTAAGCAGGTAGTTTTTTTTAGGAGCTCCGTACATAGAAAGAAGAAAGCGAATGCCGTTAGTGATAATTTCTTGTCGAGTTAAATTACTATTTTTGAAAACTTCAGCACATTGAACTAAATTTTGTTTTTCATTGGAACGTAATCTAGTACGAGGAGGACTTACTGTGGATGTCTTGTGGAACAAGAGCTTCTTGTTCTTCACGTTGTCTTTTATTAGCTGCAGCAATAGAAGACTTTCGAGTATAATTTTTACGACAATTTTCATGTATTGTCACAGATTTCTGATTTTTAAGATATTCCGAAAATTCATCTGCTCTTTCGACACTTGCATTTATTAATGTCTTCATACCACAGTTGTTCAACAGTAACAACTTCACTTTCAGTTAAAAAAAGTTTAGCACAAATAAAACAACATTCTGACATTTTTGTTATAAAACTCAAAACAGCACGATATAGGTTAGGATAAACACGTGTTTTCACTACCGACTGGCGTTCAAGACTAATGGTATTTCATTTATTATTGCAGGTATAAGACCCTAGCCACACACACACACAATTGAACAAGGGACAGATGTTGTCTCAAGGTTACAATGACGTATAAATTAAGGGACTGGGTTTCATTTTACCTGATATTTTTATAGTTATATCTTATGTATTACAACGGTACACGTACACGCTGTTCTGCCCCACGTTCGGGAGCCAATCTCTACAACGGTACACGCTTACGCTTTTGCAAAGTATCAACGGCCCTTCTGCGGGTACGCCAATCTCTACAACGCTTAAGATATATCGCCGGTGAGGTGACTCTGTTTTTTGAAATCTAGCTCACTTTGCAACGATAATCTTACAACTGTACACTTTTGTATCGCCCTGTAGGGTGTCAGTCTTTTTCGACCTATACGACACACCTCAGCGAACGTGTACTGTGTAGGATAAGTTAAAATCACCCACTGGAAGTACAGGCTATCCTTTTTCTTTAAAGGGCCTGGGTGATTTAACTGTTTGTCTAATATTACTCTGAATATTTTGACTAAAAAACTACAAATTACACTTCCAGTAATCTTAATAAAACTCAGCTTTGAGCACAAGCAAAAATAGAATTTACTATCTGTATTCCTCGAGGAAGTGAATACAGTGGAACTGACCTTGTAAATAATTTTATTTGTGCCTTGGATAATTATATAACGTAACACCTTGATAATATTTCTAACACTAGGAAATATAACAATGGAATATTCAACAATAGGTAAGTGAACGTTAGAAACTTTTTTATACTGTAAAATAATAATCATCCATTTATTAATCTTAAAAAACACAACTCAAAAATAATACCTTTGGATAACTCTTTTCCAATTTATACAATTTGCAACAAAAGCAATTTTCTTTAACTCTTGCTTAATCTAATAAGGTAGAACAAATTTTAATATTACTTTTAATTATGCTTTTAATTAATATGCTTTGTTCCAAGCTTTTTATTAATTACTTATTTTTAATTTATTTAAATTATGAATTTACTTTAATGATTTTTATGCTATACGACTTTAGATATTATAAAAACATTTCACACTAAGAAAAACAATTTCCAATCCTACTAACCCAGTATCTGTAATAAATTAAATTTGAATTTAATCAGGCAAATTGTGGGGAATAAACGTAAATTCGCTGACACAGACCTCAAATTTGTTGTTTAAGATGGCCGTCTAACACGGGGCTGATTGTTGTTTATGGCAGCAGAAGAACCTGTAGGGTAAAGTTGCTCTCTGCGCTTTTGGCGATGTACAATGATGACAGCGTGCTGTTCTATTGTTGTCGTGAAGCTGCGTCAGATGTTCTTCCGTTGAGTTATAGTTGCCTGTGGTTTGTAGTAGTCCTTTATGTGTCCGGGGATCGTCCTGCTAACTCTTCCACGTTAGATACTCATGTCCAGTTGTCCGCCAAAACGTTCCAGAAGTCCAGGTCCCTGAAGTTTCTTAGCTACTTCATTGATAATATAGCCTTAGCAGTATATTGTATTCCTGCTTATATTCCTGTAGTCTTCCTGTATCGCCTTGTCAAACCGCTGATCACTTCACCCGTATAATAGCAAACTCCGTACTAACTCTTAAAAATCCATAAACAGAGAGACATACACTCCGTGTACTGTCGATCACAAAATCACTAAACAGAGTGACATACACTCCGTGTACTGTCGTTCACCCAATCATCCCTTTGAAATTCCCGTCCAGGGTTTATAAAGCCTCCTTCCATCTCCACTTTCGCGATTTTTCCGCGAAAATTCATTTTTTCACATTAAAGTGATTTTCTTACACCTTCCTGTGTGTAAAATCATCCTTTGTTTAGCAATACATTTAAATCCTTTATTTTTATCTTGTTTATCGTAGTTTTAAGGCTTAAACTTCTTAAATTATTTGAATGCCACATCCTTGTTCCGGCCGCCAAAGCTCCTCTCCGCTCTGATTGGCTCAGCGCTTTACGTGGTTTTTAACCCTTCCTCTCCTACTCTACTGCGCGAATTTTCAACTTTCCTTTCTAACTCCTCGCGGTTTTATGGGATTTTCCCGCGAAATAGCTTTCCTTAATCTGTGATTTTTTCCTGTTTTTTAGAAACTTGAATGAAAGTTGTAGGACGCTCCATTCTCTTCCTAGGCCTTCCCTAGCGTTTTCCCTATGCATTTTCTTTTAAAAATTTTCCATTTTCATTATTTTAAATTTTAATTTTCATTTTCCTGAAGGTCTATTGTTGTTGTGACAATAGCCGAAGTCTGATTTCTATAATAGGTTTTTTAACGAAGTTTTTGCCATTTAAAAGTATACGATTTTCCAAGTTTTACATTTACGTTAAATACCGTTAATTTATTTAAAATACTGGTTTTTACAATAATCAATTTACCTCCCTTCTTTATTACTTTAGATTAATAGTTTAAAAAATACAATTTTCCCTACTGACTTAACCGCCAGGTGTGAAAACTCCTACCATTCATAATAATTATTTTATTTGAATTTTCTTTTGCTTTTCCTAAGCAACTAATTCTTCTTAATACCATGTACTCATTAAACTTTATTAAACTTTAACTTTAATTGACTTTAGCGTCAGTGTTTCTACCCTGATTCGCTAAATATTGAAATTATGACTTTTTGTCATACCACCTTTTTTATAGGCCTTATTTTGCTCATTACAAAAATACCTCCCTTCCAGGCTTTTGAGGAAATTTGAAATTTTCCCTAGACTTTACTTGATTGTTACGTCATCACCGTTTAGTATTACGACCTGAGTCTCATACGTACAACACACCCGTGATTAGCGTAATGTGTTCCCGCCATAGAACCCAAATACGTAATAGTCCTGGATCCAGGTGTTCCCTAAAAATCTTTGATTTTATTCTAAGTTCATTTTACAATCCCGAACAAGCTCGGGTTCAATAGTTCCATCTTTACGATAACAACCACCTCGCCGGGACTTGTTCAAGGCCGCGCTACATTGGGTTCATCCACATGGTCGCCCAGAAATCTTGCATTTTACATATTTCAATAAAATTTCAAAATCTCCGGATTTACACGGGTTTTGCCCGTTGTAGTATATTTTATATTATAAGTGTAAGTTACAATGACCGATAGAAAAATATTTTAACATATATTACAACTATAGTGGCGTACTCATGCATATTATGACGATTACAACTTTTACAACTTTTTGAATCGTTATATCTCAAAAACGGTGGCTCGTAGGAAAAAAGTATTGATACATTTTTTGTAGATAATTTTATGATCTACAATTTTTCTCTGAAGTATTTTTGTAATAAAACTTACCGTTTTGCTGAAAATCGTGAAAAACTCATTTTTTTGACCTTTGACCTTGAATAAAATTTTTTCCATACAGGGGAAAGATAGGGAACTTTCAAATTTTATTTTTAATCATATTTTTAACAATCTTACTGATTATCAGCTTGCTGGGAATTTATGTAGCTTTACTCTTATTTTTTGGTCTAAATTGACCGGACTATTACATATTATGATTTAGAAGAACCTTCACGTCATGATTACGCTTGGAACTCTCAATTACAATACAGTATGTACTGTACATGTTTAAAAATTGACTTGTACATTATAGTTAACACACACGGAAAATAAAAAAATTATTATACAGTACACTACTGTATGTAAAACACACTGTTATAATGATTACACAGAGAAATTAATTTACTTTCTGTATGAAAAAACTAAAAATGTACGAAAGACAGAGCAATGATATCTACTGTCCTGTAGACACTGACTGACTGAGGGTGGAAGTGATAACTGATAAAGAGATAGACTGAGTTAGTGGGGCGAGCTAGTGTAGACAAAAATAGACAAGCCAAGGTTATTACCCCGCCCCGCCCCGCTTTGTTCAACTCCGAGACAAACACGATATTTGTTTACTGCTAGCGCTAAAGCAGCTTATTAGCGTGACAGTGAAAATACTGACAGCCAGTCTGCTGTGAGGGCGTGTGAGAGCAGGTAGTATTAAGAAGTGTTTAAAAAGAGATACTGTAATGTAATGTCAAACTGCAGTGAAGATTTTTGTGGATTTTTTAACGACGCAATTGAAATTTGCGAAATAAAATTTTTGCAGGGGCTGCCTCGGAATGCGTTCGGATTTTTGACGTTTCGTATTATTGACGTTCGGATTATCGACGCTCTACTGTACATTTTTAATAAATCAGTCAATAATCTATTTATAGTTATTGATAAATGAAAAGATATTATTAACATGTTTGCTGCTGCATACTATCCTCCTTATAGAACCTTCGTATATGCAACAAAAGCATTCAACTCACTTCTTTCTAAGTGCTCGCCTTCTTATTCTAAGATGAGAAATAGGTTAGGTTTTTTATAAATTTTGTAATTTTTTGATAAAAGAGGTTCTTTTATTGATTCTTTCTGTCTCCATCATTTCATACAGGATGACAGACTAGTTGCACCCTGGCCCGGATTAGCAACTATTTACGCCCTAGGCCAAAGTTCTAAATTACGCCCCCTTCTGGGGGGAGTGGATTTTTGTTTGCATATTTAACTGTAAATCTCATGTTTTAGAGCTTCTCTGGAATCTATTTGAGCTATTAAAAGTTTTATTTTTTAGCCCTTTTGAATGCATTTTTAGTTATTTTACAAGAAAATAATTTATATCAATCGCGCAATAACAGCGATTGAAATGCCAAAATGTACGAAAAGCCAATACTTGTAATTTATAGCAAGCAAATATTGTCTATTTACTAAAAAGAAAGCATGTTGAAAAATAAAACACACTACTAAATAATAAATAACAATGTGGTGTATAAATAATAGTATAAATTAGTATAAATAATAAATACTAATGACAATCAAAATATGTGCATCCCGGACGCTCGTTACTCACGCTCGACTAGAAGCACAACATTTTTCGTTTCCCCCCACGATCTGCAGACCTGCGGCCCTAGGCCATGGCCTAGGTTGGCGTTAAGGGTAATCCGTGCCTGGTTGCACCTAATAAGAGGAGTTTGGCTTCCCTCAGCGTACCTGAGTCAAACACTCACAACTCTCACACATAAGTCACATACTTAAACTTTTATGTCACCTTCTCTTTTACGATTTTGTTTTTTTTCTACGTTTCTTTCTTGAGCAGAATTTGCTATTTCGGCAACCAATTGCCACATACTTTCCAGATGTTAAAACCATTTATGAGTGTGAGAAAGAAAGTGAACCGTTCTCATTCCTATTATTGTCTGGGCGTGGTGATGAACCTTGATTTCCTTGGCAGGATCAAGTACGTGGACCTTCATGTGTACTTAGCGATGTTAGAACCTCTAATAGTGCCAGTTTAGGAACCGGCCACCTAGATCTGCTTGGCAAACAGTGAAGCCCATAACTAATGCATTGAGTCAACAATAATCCATTTATCATGAGTGGCTAGTCAGCAGTTACCTGGACACAAGCATACCTGAACTCAATTCTAAGTCTGGAGTGTTCTGAAGAAATTTACATTGCCCCCCCCCCTTAAATTGGGAACAAATTGTTTGATTGTTTAAGATGGACACCTTTTTTTACCAACTTTAACCCTGGAACTGGCAGAGGGTCATATATAACCCTCTCTCAGGCGCAGAACGCAACAATTTCAAACATTAGCGAAAATTTGCATATATTTGCATAATCAATAATTTAACCCACTTAGAATCATCCAATCGTAATAAAACTGGCACCATTGGAAAGGAAATGAATTAAACTTTAATTTTTGTATTTACAACTTTTTTGTAAAACGTATTACATACGTAATCATCGTTTTAAAATATGCACATCGGTCTACAGCTATTTCCGTGCGCGAATCTGCATACAATTGTACTGTTATTTCCCACTTCTTCAACGTTCAAGACTATCTACACAAATATTTCTTTGGTTATTATAAAGATACCATTGGATTCGTCAAGATTTCATCTTTCTGTTGGTGTCTTCTAATCAGATGTCACTATAAAAATAGTATTTTTTCCAAGAATTACTGTAAACCCTTGCGATTGGACAGTTTTTCAACCAATGAAACAGCCCATTTGTCAAGTGATTTTACACCTACCATATCAAATGTTTTGACAGATTTCTTTACACCATTTTGTACAGCAAAGTCTGAATTTTGTAACGGTGGGAATTAATCCAGAAATAACCGGTGTTTTGTCTGTCTAGACGACAATTGAAATGTACATAATTACTACGTTCTAGTGAGAAAGTCTAGCGCGTGGGTTCCCACAGTGTTTATATGACGCATCCTGCCCGTAGTATATCAACCGCCGACTTTTCATTAGATTGATGTCATGTTGTTATTCAAATAAATATAACTCAAACACTTTTGTGAACTAAGGAAAGACAAGTATACCGTTCTTTTCTTTGATTTATCCTCTACACTTTGTTATAATAATATTTCATTTTTGGGCAAAGCATATATTAGTAAATGATGTTACAATCTAGGCCTAGGTTTGTTACCAGTCGTGTACTTGGAACATAAAAACTGTTTTTTTTTTTCAAAATAAAAAAATTGAAATTGATAAATGTTTTTATACCGTTCTATTTAGAACTAAATTACGAAACTTTTTTACGCTTACGAAAAAAATACAAAAAAATGTTTACTACTTGTTATGTAGGCCTAAAGTTGAACTTTTTCCTTTCGTTACTGAACATTTTTGTTTCTTGAGCTAATAACTTTTACAATTTCAAAAGAAACTAATTTTTAGTGGCATATTTTAATTCTTTGAAGTATCTTCTACAAAAAAGCTATTGAACACTTTTCGATTGGGGTTCATTTACTATTTTTGGTGATTTTTTAAAAATATGCTTGCAAAACGCTAAAAACGGGCTGGCCAATTTTAGCTTTAACACTGCCAGTTTAAGAGTTAAAGTATCCATGGTCTTTGTGTTGAAGATCTGTTGTATTTTAATCCCTTTGGAGGAGATTGAAACAAATTAGGTACTGAATTTCAAGTTGTTGTCAGTTGCATTAGTAATGTTGAGGAAAGTCATAGGGTTCCTTAATAGGCTTAATTGTAACCTTCGGCACACCTAACATTTCAGACTTCATTCATGTCATATACCTTCGGTTAGCAGTAAGGCCATACTTAACTCTAAACGTCATTTCAAATGCCAGGATTATGGCACATGAGTTCTACGTGTGAGAAGCCTAAGGGATATGAACTATGTGGCACAAAATGCCACAGTAATCTAGATTTTTGTCAGATGTCTTATCTGTTCTAGCAATCGCATTAAATGTACCTTCAATTATGAATTTAGGCACTACATAAGATCAGTTGTACCATTTTAAAGCTCAAATTCTTTACTACATACGCCATTGTGTTCAAACATTTTTCTGTATTTCAAAAGCCCTAGAAGAAAAAGTAAATTTGTCTTACTGGAAAAATTAAGTTCTTTACATTTATAATTAATTGCACCCTATTTTGAAAGAAAATACTCTAAACAAAACTCTGCAAAACTCGTATTGAGATGATGCTGTTTGATTTGGATTTGTTTCTTTTCAAGGATGGTCCCCCTACTCACTTATTGACATTTGCAGGTGCTTTAAAGTTGCAGTCTTGTCCTCCTGTACTTCTTCTACAGTTATAAAACTTGAGTTGTAAGGGATCATGTACCAATTATCATATATTTGTGTGGCTCTTTATACAGTTATAAACATATACCCAGCTGACGGATATTGAAAAAAGCATAAGTGCTCTGGAATCCATCTAGGATATGTAGTTGTTTACCTTTTAAGTTTTAGGATATTTAGAACCGAATGCACAGATTTTACCTAATGGAAATCGTACTGACTTGTCTCTGATCTTATTGGAACAAGCGGCAACAAAAAGTCCGATCTATAACTAAAAAAATGTCTCTAGACAGTGAGAAGAAGAATAATGCCAAAAAACAAGAAGAAATAAACAATATTAAAGAGACAGACCATGTTTGGAGTTCTGCCAGTCATTTATGTCGCCAAGAAGGTGGTGGTTGTTGAATCAAAATTTTAAATTTATTTTCCAGCTAGGAGACAACGTGGTGCACTGTATAAGCTTTGTCATTATTATTTTAACATCATATTAAAATGCTTTAGTCATTCAATAGATGGAGCCACACAAATTATTTAAAATAAATGTTTAAATCTAAATATAAATTTTTTATAAATCTGTTCCATTATTACTATTATTTTAATTTTATGTGGAAGACAATTGTGGATGTTCGCCCCCAGAAATTGCTGGTGATTTAGAAGTTTGAACAATCCTATTGACTACTGAGATTTAGCAATTTGTGCATCAGACATTCCATGCCTAGTCTTGATTTTCTGGAATAAAATAGAGACCTCTAGTTTTCGTCATTTACATTTTTGTATCAATACCTTTAAAATGAGGGGTCACAAGGTAGGGGTTTGTATTTTAAAATTTTGAGCTGCCCCCAAAATTTCCCATTTTGGAAATGGTAACAACGTTGTCTTGTCCGTAAAAAAGTACATCTTTATACCTAGTAAACATTACCCGAGTTGGTTTTTCCCCCCAATTACTCACTGAAATGTTAAAGGGGTGTCTCCAGACTTTTAGTTCACCCTGTATAGTTCCTATATAGTTTGTTGTTTCCTTGGACATTTTAATCGAAACTTGATATCACTAAATGTATTTCTTACATACAAATAAACATATTAATAAAAAGTTAGTCTAATTTATTTTTGTATGCACATGTTTTACCGATTAGTTTTTTCTTTTATTGCACTACATAAGCATAGTGCTCCAGGAAATATTTGATTTGGTAACTTGTGCTTGTGATTGGTCTATGACCAGATAGTAATCATCATTAAGATTTTATTTAGGGGTGAAGTTAGGACAATCCGGTCCTCTCTTCCACTCAACACAACAAAACAAAAAACGAAAAATACAATAACTTTTTCTATACAAAATAAAAACAAAATATGAGAGAATAAAATTTAAACGAAGGTAAAATCAAAATAAATTTAAATACAAACAATTCAGATTATAATAAGCTTAAATCCTAATAAGAACTTTTTATGTTAAATCAATTTTTGGCATCAAGAAAAAAATTGTAATAATAAACTATAAAATTCCCAAATACTAATAAGATACTGCAATTAGGAAATAACAACAGTTCCTCCTTAACTAAAACTAGCAAACACAATATTTATAAAAATCCAGAACCTAGCATTTAACCCTCCGACTGCTGATTATCGCGAACACGATAGGTTTGGGTGCGTTTACAGTGCTATTATCGCGATCGCGATAGCATTAAACACGGCTTACTAAATCTGCCACAAAATCGTCAAATATCAGCTGAAAGACACAAATCTTACATAGTTATATTCATAATGAAGTAATCTATCAAATATACACAGATGAAACTTCATTTCTTGAAGTGCTGTTTTTTTTTATGTTTTTTATTTTTAGTGAACATGTGTTTTTCAATAAAAAGTCCCGTTTTGTACATAGGGCAACATGTTAGTTTTTCATAATTTCTGTGTCGCTGAATAAAAATAAGTGCTAAAAATGAACATTTCTTGTTTTATTACAATATTTGGCACATTTTACTAATAAGGAAAAATAATGTATCTCTTTATGGAATAGAGCTGCGAGGTCACTAAGTAAGTTTTTATATTTTCGAAAGAAAAAATTGTTACATAAACATGGAAAAGACATCAGCTGATAAGGAATAAGTTCATTTTTTATATTTTTTTATTATTCTATGCTTATGTCTCTAAACACTGATATATAATACATCATGGTTTGTGTTTGAATTACTTATGTAAAAAAAAAACCTTATGTCTATGTCTGTGACCCCTAATTTGTCTTAGCAGCACTGGGAAAAAAATGATCAGCAGTTGAAGGGTTAAGCACAGATTCGCTAACAAACATTCTATAAAATAACAAATGGAATGCTCTGGGTATCAAATTAACCCTACAACTGTCCATGCTATATTTTTGCAATGCCAAGCCATTTCGGTGCGTGTCAAGGTCGTAGCCAGGGCGGGGGGGGGGGGGGGGGTTAGGGGGGGAACCCCCCCGAAATCCCAAAGTAGTAAAAATTAGTACTAGGTTTAAAAAGTGCAAATTAAATTATAAAATAGACAACACAACAGAGGATCCAGCAACATATTTTACATCATTGTGCATTGCAGGCGTACTGATATTTAGATTTAATTGATTAAACTACCATGTACAATACACATGGATGCAGTAGGTTACAGCCTTACTTGTGAGCTTGATCTTATATAAAATTTTAAAAAACTATGAAGGTTCAACAAAAATACTTTACTTTAACAAAACGCGCAATGCATTGTGAATTGAAAATTCTCCCAATATGGAGGTTGGCATGCGAAGCACGCAGTGCATTGTGCATTGAAAATTCTCCCAATATGGGGGTTGGCGTGCAAAGCACACAATGCATTTTGTGTTAAAAATACTCCCAATACGGGGGTTGGCATGCGAAGCGCACAGTGCATTGAAAATTCTCCCAATATGGGGGTTGATGTGCGAAGCACACAATGCACTGTTTATAGAAAATACTCCGCACGCATGCTCTGTGTATTGAAAATTCTCCCAATACGGGGTTTGGCGTGCTAAGCACACAATGCGTTGTTTATAGAAAATACTCCGCACGCATGCTCTGTGTATTGAAAATACTTACAATACGGGGGTTGGCGTGCTAAGCACACAATGCATTGTGTATTGAAAATTCTCCCAATATGAGGGTTGGCGTGTAAAGGAAGCAATGCATTATGTATTGAAAACTCTCCCAACACGGGGGTTGGCGTGCGAAGCAGGCAATGGATTGTGTATTGAAAATAATCCGAAGAATATTGGGTTTGTGTGCATCGGCCGCTTCTCATAGCACAGTGTCGAGCTCACATGTGCGTCCTTAGCAGTGAACGTTTTAAAAGTTTTTAAATTCAAATCCCCGGGCCTGACCTGACTCCCCCCCTCCCGAAAAGTTTTCCTGGCTACGGCCTTGGTGCGTGTGCAAGCATATTTTCAAAAATTTGCCAAATGTAGTAATTATAAACCAATCCAAAAGTGTTCCATAGATTTTTTTGGTGAGAAAGGTTCAATGAATTCGTATATGCCAGCAAAAAATTGATTGATGTAAAATGTACAAAGTTATTAGCTCAAGGAACAAAAAATGTTCAGTAACGAAAGGAAAAAGTTGAACTTTAGGCCTACATAAAAAATAGTAAACATTTTTGTAATTTTTTTCAAAATGAATAAAAGTTTTGTAATTTAATTTTAAATAAAACTGTTTACAAATATTTATCATTTTCAAATTTCTTATTTTGAAAACACCAGTTTTTATGTTCCTACTACAAGACTCCTAACAAAACTAGTTTGATTAGTAATTTAGGAATATATGCTTTTCCCACAAATGAAATAAGAAGAGAATAAATCATAGAATTTATCTGTATATTGTAAATTCTCATTTTAAAAACTCATTTCACATTGTTTTACTTGTTTCACAAAATTAGAATAAACTGTCAAACCCTCTCGCGGATCAAGCGAATCCAAAATGACCGTTACATCGAGCGTGAGAACAAAGCCTGCTATGAGTTCTCCAGGGGAGTTTTGAATTTAACAAAAGTCTGTATTTCCCACTGCTGTACGAATAACATCTTACTAGTAAATCTAGTTTACTTTACACTAAACGAAAGATTGAAGTTTGGTCTATAAAACGGTAAAAACATATCTATACAAATATATCGAATTGTAACAGATATCTCGAATGCAAAATGTGCTGTTTCGTTGGTTGAAAACTGTCCAATTGCAAGGGTTTACAGAAACCTTTATATTTTTGATACTATAAGAGTGACGTCTGATTGGAAGGCAGTTTTAGAAAGTTCAAATCTTGACGAATCCAATAGTATCTTATATTATTGTCAAAATATTTCCGTCGAGCGATATTGAGCCTAAGAGAAGTGACATATTTGTGTAATTTCCTATTGCTTTCTTGCACCATCAATTGATTTGGAAAACTACAATTTTAAAACGATGATTACATAAGTAAATATACGTTTTAGAACAAATTTGTAAATACAAAAATTAAAGTTTAAATCACTTCCTTTTCAACGGTTTTTGTTTTATTGCGATTGGATGATTTTTAGTAGGTGTAATATTCAATACAAATTATAGTTGTCAATTGAGTAGTGCTAGACCTAGGCCAAGCGCCACTAGTGCTCAAATTGAGCACACAAACAGTTGTAGGGTTAATCCACATTCTGAACCTTACTTTAAATATTTTAGGCATGGCATTACATTGTTTTAACAAAAATCCTGCATCGAGTTCAATAAGAAACAAGTTGTCACGGTGATAACTTTCTTATAAATGCCCATCCTGTCCTTTGGAATTTTAAGCTGGGTTGACTTTTTTAGTGCTTTTAGCATTGATGTTTTAGGCAATGCCAAACCATTTTGCCAAGTACATTGGCACTCCATTTTTCAGAATAGAATTTAATACTGTTAGAATGTGACAAGAAAATTTAAAATGTGTTAAATCTTCCATTTTCTTAACACGTTCAAAGGAAAATTGTATAGAACAAGTCCCATTTCTGTCAACAAACTTCTAAAATATATATTTTAAATTTTAATGCCTGTGATGAGTAACCCTCACTGACTATGATGACTAACCAATAATGTTGCAGTGAACACACACTCAGTTCTACACAATGAATCTACACTCAGTTCTAATGTGTAGATGTGGCAAGGTATTACTTAGGTTACTCATTTAACACACAATGCTTGTTTCTGGACAGCAGACAAAAAGCATTCATACGTAGAAACCTATTTCTTAGTAATAGTTCATTTTATTTGTAACAGTTAGCTCTTTTTGAAACATATATACAAACCTTAAATGTAATAAATTCATATTTGAATTGTTCTATTTTTTCTAGATATGCGGTTGTTTGGAGTGTGCCCAGAAAGGGAGCCCTTTTCAGTTATAGTTTGTGAGCTATGCTTGATAAGTGTAACTCCACAAGGACTCTTGAATCATATGGGTAAGATGATGAATTGATTTTCTAATTTTAGCTTCATCACTTGTAATTTTACAAGTGTCCAGGCATTTACTGTTGTTTGAACTATTTTGTGAATCCAGTCATGAAGCAGTATTCAAGGAGTGTATTATTTGTGGTAAAAGAATCAAAACCAGGATATTTAGGAGCATGCAAAATCTGAAAAATCATATTAAATAGTAGATTAATTCTTGGTTTTCTCAGTTCAAATTTACTGATTCATTTCAATAGTTTCAAGTTTTATTTCGAGTCTTTAATTTTTATTTGCTTGACACTTTTCTTGTAAATAGTGTATACTTTCTTCAGTATGTTCTGCCGTTTTCCATTCTGTATCAAAGTTAGTTTATTCGAGATAATCACAGTAGCCGCTCGTTTTTGCTTCTATACACTCTGTAGTCTGTTAAACCAATTTTATGGTTCAGTAAAAATACAAAAATTAAAACACTAATAATATTATGTCAACGTACAGTAGAGTCTCACTATACCAAAAATCCGCCTATTCCGAAAAGAGTTCAGATAAAAAAAACGATTTTTTTAAACATAAAAATAGGAGAAATTAAAAAGATGTTTGTGAAAAACGTACATTTATTGTTATACAATATTTAACTGTTGTTAAATAGAGACATACATAGAGCCTAAGCTTGATGAAAATGCCTGAAAGCAAATTGGAATGAAAGCTGGTTTTGCTTCACGTTTTCCATCCGTTTTGTTGGAAGGAAGTTACCGCAACAAGCATCCGGTGAAAAGGATACCGGGTCCGTGAGAAAGAAGGCAGGATTAGATACAACAGCTTGGCACTAATAGTGTTGTTGCCACCTGCCAGTTGCTTTCATCCGTTTTTCTCCTCCGTTTTCGTTATCTCAAACGAATGTTTTTCTCGATCTTTTTTCAAGACGATGCGGTACTAACGGACAGACTGCCGGATGACAAAACGGACAGTTCGAACAACCTAGGATTAAAAAAGTCAAAAAAGCTGTTTTTTTTTGTTTAGCAAACACAGCTTGAAATACACGGATCCTCGAACTACTGCGACTTGAATTATTGAGGTTCTACTGTACTTGCTTAGTAGACATAATATTGAGGCTGTTCAATTTTTAAAAACTTTTATAAGTAGTATAAAAATCTTTTGTCTCTCTAACGTTTTTTGTATAACTGCACAAGAGGAAAATAAATTTATTTAATATTTTGCTTGTGGGAGTAAATGATGTGAACTTTGAAATCTACCAGCGTCTATAGGCTGAACCGTTTTTCCAAAATTATTTTATGTGCTTTAGGGTTTCAAACAACTATTTGGAAAAATCATCTACTCACGAAATCAATGAATAACTGTGTGTACGAAATATATTAGTAGAATTTGTTTGCCCCTGAGCTTCCAGCTTCGACTCACGCGCTCCTTCGTACCACTCGCAGTGGAAAATGTCGCTTTGCGAGTTTGCACCTCGACCTTGTGCAATTCGCTTTGCTCACAGTGTATAAACTCGGCCGTTGGCCTCGTATGAGAATATGCCACCACGGTAAAATCCCCCACGTGTATTTAAACCGTGTACTTTATGGTATTTTGGTTTTGATCGATTTTTGGGGAACCAAGCGAGCTTAAGGTCGTGTAAAAAAAAACTAAATGTGCAGAATAATATTATACGTTTTTTTTATATAAATCCCCAAAAAAATTTTATTTTTAGTAAGAAAAATCTAAACAAGTAGGTTCTTTTTTTTTGGGGCTAATGAACTTGTTTGAGCGACATACAACCAACGTATTGCAACGATCTACCACCCCCCTTCTACCTGTTCTACCTCGCTTTTCGCAAT
>JAGFPH010000397.1:121934-142490 GCA_018207615.1 Philaenus spumarius | reverse complement strand
AAAAATTATTTCATTGAGCGGATATGCCTATTTCTTAATCCGTCTCAGTATGTACCAAATTTGGACCAAATCGGACTCAAAATGTGGCCGTTAGGGTGCGAACACATATTTACATACGTATATAAAATTTTTGGTGACATCCCAAATCTTGTTCTGGGGACTATGATCGGTGCTCATTTACTACTCCTGGCCCTAGGTCTGACCATAAGGGTCACTGCAATAGTTCATATTTCCTATTGAAATTCTCTAATAATTTCAAAGCATTATACATTTACAAAGTTTTATTTATATGATTGTGAATGGAACAAATTATTTTTCTTGTTTTGCAGAATTACGCCATAAAAAGCCTCCACAACCTGCAGTGGCTTCCCCTCCTCCAACTATGGAGAAATTACCAACTAAGCTTGTCAAACCTATGAAGGCTACTACTCCTAAACTGAAATCAAAAAAGTCAGTAGTAAAAGACATCAGTGCAACAAAGAAAAGTGTTGACAGTGGCATTGCTAATCCTCTCAGAGTACCTTTGGTTCTATCAGTAGAGGCTGCCCTTACCCCGCCTAAAGAGGTGATATCGGCAAATTCCAAGGTAAGAGTTAGTCTTTGTATTTGAATTGTTTGAAATCTATAAAATATATAAATCCCAAAATTAGGTTGGTAATAAATCAGATTGCTATGTATAACAATACAGCCAAGGTATTTATATTTTGTTCATATTTGCAAAGATCATATTGGGTAATGCTGATTAATTTGGAAATTTTAGGCCTTTCGGGATAAAACACAGGCAATTTACAAATAAGTGTATCTGTCCGTTCTTTTTTTTTTTTTTTAACAAATTGTATATTCCTTAGCTTGATTTTTTGTATAAGGAATAGATATTTCTATACTAAAAACATCCTTTAAATTGAGACAAACATGATAATTTTATCTTCTTTTATTTTTAATAATAATAACAATACACTAATTCTCACACACTTACGTTTAATGATCAAACGCGTTTCAACGACAAAGTCGCCATCTTCAGTGATGCACAAGCTACAATAGTCAAACTATAACTGAGCAAAATTGTAGCTCGTGCATCATTGAAGATAGCGACTTTGTCGTTGAAACGCACTAAACGTATTAGTTGTGAGATTTTCTTTTCAAAGTTTTTTCTATTAATGATAACTATCCTCAAAACTAAATATACTCTATTTATTACTTGGCAACATGTGTAAATGTGGTTGTAAACAATTGGGTAATCGCTCCACTTGCCTCAGATGGGGGCAGTCCATAGTGAAAATATAGTAGCTATAATATATTAAACTAAAATATTTCTTTTAACGAGACATTCTCTGATTTTAAACAACGGATATTAGAAATAAATGTTTCTGATAGCTTTTTTATATAGTAGATACCCGAAATTCCGCCTATTCCGAACAGAGTACAGAATAAATACCGATTTTTTTAACATAAGAACAGGAGAAATTAAAAGTTTGTGAAAAAACGTACATTTATTGTTATACAAATAAGTTAAATAGAGACATACATAGAGCCTAAACTTGATGAAAATGCCTGAAAGCAAATGAGTCTTCCTGTGATATGAGTTCAATTTGAGTGTTCACCTCCTCCTCCCTTACCTCCGAGCCGATCAACACTGTATAGAACTGACTGTAGCAGATGTCCCCGCACTTAATTTACTCCTTAACAAGTCAATACGTTGATATTATTCGTAAAATCTGCCTATTCCGAATTCCCGCTAAACCGAACAGTGTTCGGTCTCAATTAGTTTGGAATAGCATTATTCTACTGTACTCTTAAAAATTTTAATTTATTGTTTAAAAAATACGATTTTTTACAATTTTTGAACTAAAAAGCACAAAATCTGGAAGAATATTATAAATGTAAAGGCACATTGAATATCTGGCCTGTTTTCATTTTGTATACAGGCAAATATTTACATGTACTCAAATTGCCTACTTAACATGTTAACCCAATAGCGGGCAATGTTAATGTCCTTTACTGGCAGCTGTATTTTAGCCCTTCCGCAGTGTTGTAAATATACATTTTTCAATTCTTTCATAACTGCCCAACCTATATGTATTATAAATCATTTTATTCAGAAAATCATATTTTGTTTATGCATTCTTATTACAAATGTCGTAAAAAAAGAAAGAAAATCGTCTAATATTCCTTATTGGATCTAGCTTAGGAGATATGTGATATTATTTCAGGAATATACAAACTATTCAAAATTTTATACTGAAATACGGAAATAATAAGTTATATTTTAGGCCCTAGAAAAAAAGGTATAACCATTATAGCTGACCAATACCAGATTCATAGTACTCTAGATTTCCAATAGGTAGGCCTAACTTTTCTCTAACAAATAAAACAAATTTTTTACACTGTAAAATATTTTTATTACCAAAGAAAATAATAAAAATATCTCCAATAACTCACCATAATGCTATTTACAAAATGTACAAGCATTCCTTGTCTAACTGTGACAGCTTACATCTGTGGCGTCTGAGACAGTAAGGAGGTAAAAGTAGTTTGTATCGAAACTATAGAATGTTATCACTTATCGAAAGTGCTTTTAATCAATAGCTCAGTTCTTCCTCTTTAAATCGATATATGAAATAACCTTATTTGATTTTATTTCCTACATAAAACATCGCTTATTCGGTAGGCTTACCGTTTGCCGTATATCCGGCGTTGCCAGTTAATGAAAGGCATCTATCGCCGTATATCCGGCGTTTGCCAGCTATTGAGTAAATTCTAACATTCATCCACAATATTGCCACTAGCATCTTTAATTTTTACATTCCTCATCAAGAACATTTCGTCATCAGAGTTTTGTAACTGTACCAAATTTCAAGTCAATTGTTTAAGTAGAAGAGGGTGAAACTTATGATTGAGATTTGTGTACATTGTTATAAGCTAAACTAATAAAAGGATTAAACAAATAAAAGAGCACTGTGGCAACAAAATCACACTGATTTAAATAAAACCCGAACCACAAAACAAGGAACAAAAACAATAACTAAACAACTAAAATGTAAGTTATGTTTACTTCGTTACCCTTATGTACATTTCGATGACATGGTCATCATCCTCAGAGGGTCGAAATGTACATAAGGGTAACGTAGTAAACATAACTTACATTTTAGTTGTTTAGTTATTGTTTTTGTTCCTTGTTCCTTGTTTTGTGGTTCGGGTTTTATTTAAATCAGTGTAATAAAAGGATGTTAAAAAGTAGCTAAGCGAATTTTTGGATAAATCTGAATCTACGAGTTATGCTTGCAAAGTTCTGGGAATTGAGCTATAATTTTTATTATTTTGTTAATTTTCGTCAATATTACAATGTAGTTTTTCAACATAATCTCCATTTAACCAAATACATTTATCCCAACGATAAACTAATTTTTTTAAGCCGTCCTCAAAGAACTTTTTCGGTGTCTCCTCAATCCACCTGTTTATGGTACGTTTTATGTCAGTTGAACTTTCAAATCGAACACCCCGTAAGGATTTTTTCAAATCTGGGAACAGATGATAATCGCTGGGTGCAAGATACGGGGATTAAGGTGAGCGCGGAAGCAATTCCCATTGTAAATCGTTCAAAACGTCCTTCGTTTTTCTTGCGGTGTGCGGTCTCGTATTATCTTGTTGCAATAACGGCAACATTCCAGGCCGTTTTTTTGACAAGTGCCTGTCGCAGTGGTCCGGATAATAAATTCAAATAATATTCTGCGTTAATTGTAGTACCTTTCGTCAGATAATCCATAAAAATAATCCCTTCGCAATTCCAGAATACAGTAAGCATTACCTTCCCAACAGACGGAACTGCACGCGCTTTAAGTGGAGGCCCTTCTTCAGGTTTGCGCCATTCTTTGGATTTACTTTTGGTCTCAGGATTGAAATAAGGAATCCACGTTTCGTCAGTGGTTATTATTCGTTGCCAAAATTCACCACCGTAACAGGCTAACAGCTCTTGAAGTTAACGACAAGTATCAGACCTATTGAGTTTCTGTTCTGGTCCCAACAGCCTTGGCACCCAGCACGCCGAAATCTTGCTAATGCCCAAACAATCATGCAAGATGTCATGAACTTGTTGTGTACCTATCTCTAGGATTTCACGAATAGTCATTCGTCTGTCCTTTTTCAGTTAGTCTTCGACGGCAGTAATGTTTCTTTCAGTTACCGACGTACTTGGGCGCCCGCTGCGTGGATCGTCTTCTATTGATGTTCTACCGGTTTTAAAAAGATCGTTCCACCGATAAACAATACTTTTGGATTCTGCAGACTCACCAAATACTCCTTGCAGACGCTGAATAATTTCTGATGTTTTCACGCCTTCTTTCCACAAAAAGAAAATTATTGCTCTTTGAAATTTTGCTGCGTCTTCCGTGGTTACAAAAACAGTGCTATGAAAAAGCGTCTTTGTAAGTCGAACACCTAAATCAGACTGAACAATATTGCACTAGATAGTCGCATAAACACGTCAAGACTTGTCTGGCACCAATAACATTGCCTACAAGTTCTGCGTAATTTAATTATAGCACAATTCCCAGAACTTTGGAAACATCCCTTTTAAATACAGTAATAATTCACAACAAAATTAAATGCAGTTCTGTGCTTGTGTAGCGGTCCGGCAGCCACATTCTCACTGAGTAATTAGTATATCATCCTTCGGTGTCAGTTGTAGAATATGTAGCGAGTTTTCTTTGTATTTTGCTAATCTTAATTTTATTATAATAAGTTCTCTTTACTGCTTTCAGGAGGACCTCCTTCAACCCGTGGTCGCGCTCACACCTATCATTGGGCCAGTATCTCCCACAGCACCTGTACTTACCAAACCTTCTGCTCCTCATCTAGTTAATCCTCCTAGTGCTTTGCCTGTATTAAGTTCATCGGCTACTAAACCGCTTAAACCTCCTAGACCAGATAGAAAATGTGTACCTATCAAAGAACGGGAATACGATCCCGATAAGCACTGTGGAGTCGCTGGAGTCAATACCAGCGGGGAATCGGCTAAGCCGTGTACTCGATCTCTTACTTGTAAGTCGCATTCTATGTCACTGCGAAGAGCAGTGACGGGTCGGAGTAAGTCGTTCGATCAACTCTTGGCCGACCATAGGCAAGCGAAAGAAGCGATTATCAAACAGAAGAAACTTTTAGAATCACAAATTACACCTTTAGTTTCAAAAACTCCTCCTTGCATTGTAAGTATTGTAATAGTTAATTATACTTGTATGAGTTTAAATTTGGTTTTTAGTTTAAATACATTTTGATGTCTAAAATTCCAACCATAAGTCGGATGTAATATTTTTAACAGTTTTGGTTATATGTAAAAACAAGACTAGAACTATTTAATGATTTTTAATACAGTAGAACTCCGATTATCCGAACTCCAACTATCCGAACCGCTTTCAGAATTTTAGGAAAAAAAATTAAGACGAGAACTGCGATTCGCAAAATAATGATTCTGTCTACGTGCGCTATTGTCCTTCCCTCCGTGAAGCTAGTGTAGGCCCCAGGTGTCAAACGGATGAATACAGTCAAACAGTTTACTTTGACCGAGATGTTCAGCGAGCAATGACGTTCATTTACAGTACGGACTGTACATGTGCTTAGCATGTACAAGTGTTGCTTTTTCATTTAGGTAATTAAAAGCTCTTTTTATTTATAAATACAGGGTTTGTTCTCCCATTTTCAACACACATACAGTAATTAATTAATCTTTTCGGTACTAACATACTCTAAATCCTAATTCTTACTCAGACTAGGTTATTTCAAGCATGGAACAATGCATCTGGTTTTGTATGCCTATCACTAGCGAGAGGTTTGTTTTACTCGTTGTAATTTAGTGAACATTTTCAAGTAGGCCTATACAGTTCAATTCTGTGACTTATTCTCTTCAATTATTTAGTTATAATCAAATTTATTTTTTTATAAAGCATAATTCCTAATTCATTTTTCAAACTAGGCTTTGACAAAACGTAGTAAAAGCGGTCTGGCAACATGATTTTATTCTCCCTATTTTCTACTGTTAGCTACCTCCTATTGATAGTGAACTAATTATATTAGTCGGGTTAACGCGATGATAGTACTCAAACGTTTAAGTTATAAAACGTGTATAACGACCGTAGTCTGTGCAGATGGTTTACTCCAGTCGTGTAAACGCGAAGCTAGTCCCGAAAAGGTTAAAATAGACCCTTTTTCCGGAAAAAATTCAACAATCCGAATTTTTGATTGTCCGAATAGGGTCCGGTCCCAATTGATTCGGATAGTTGGAGTTCTACTGTAAATAAAGCATACTATACAACAATGTCAAAATCAGTTTATTTCATATATAAATGTATATTTGTAAAATATTTAAGTAGACCAAAACAACTGGCATTCGTATTAAAGCACTAAAAAATGAATCTTTAGAATCGAGTCTATAGTTTTTAACCTGAATACTAATCGAGGGAAGTCATTTTTTTTATCAGGGGGTAAAATGTCTGTATCGTGCAACTCTTAAACAAACAGTGGCTTAAAAAATACGAGTTAATCCTGTTACCTTACCTTAGATACAATTTTCAAGGTGAGTGTCCTGTTTTTTTTAAACAGATCGAAATTCCATACTGATGGAATAGAACTCTTCAGTTTCTCCCATCCCTAAAGAGGTGGAGTTACAAAATTTAACGGTACACTGTATTTGTTAATCTATTATTATATATAAATGCAATTATGTATTTTTTAGGTATTGACTCAAGAGAAAGAAAAGCCTAAGGAGAAAGGACATCCGACCTTGATAGTGACATCAACAACTGGAACAACAACAGTCATAGGTAGCTCTTTTAGACCTGTCCGCGGGGACGTAGGTGTGACAGAAAATGAAGCACAAGAAGTTACTATTCACATGCCGATCTCGGTCTCGTTACTCAGTCCTGTATCGATTCCTTCTCCTGGACTACCGGACCTCAGTATCGATGTTACGGCTGAAAAACCGACTCGTTTATCTTCTACACCGAAATCGTTTATTTTCAAACATCAAATTTTAGAAAGGATTTCACCTCTTACAATGGTCGGTACACGAAAAGTACAATCACAAACGGATATACCTCTGAATAGTAGCCATCCGAAGTCTTTAAGTGTAAGTATAATAGTATATTTTGCCTAGGTTGAAACATAAATTTAGGTTATTTTCATACGCTTCAATTAAAATATGAAACATTATCGAACCTGTCATGACATTCAATTCAATTTATTATCCTTTGTAGACACAACAATTGTATAAGGCAAGTCATATATATAATTGATAATAAAATAAATTAGTGAGTATGTACTTAATCACAATTAATACACATGACATAACAGGGTTCATACGCGTCCTCGAAAACCTGGAATTTCATCTGTTGTCCTCGAGAACCTGGAATTGTCCTTGGATTTTCTGTGATGTCCTTTAAAATTAGGTTTCTGTCCTGGAATTTTCCCCTCTATCCCAGAATATTGATTTCATTTCTTAATTTTATTGACTGATCTAGTTTTAACCATTCAAACCTAATAAAAATTTAAGATGAGAGAATGCAGGTTGTTGAAAATTCATAATACCGGTATACTTTAGTAGTTTTTAAATTTAATTGTTAGACTTTCTCCACCAGAGCTCTATCAGAACCGAAGCTGCTATTTTCTGATTACCCAGAGTCAGACTTCAACAAATTTGACAGGTTTAAAGACATGTTGGATTCCTTTTTCTATGACCTTATTGGAACAAAGAACCAATATTGTCATCTTTGGAAAGTGATCAAGTTGATCTTGACCTTATTCCACAGCCAGGCTTCAGTTGGAAGAGGGTTTTCAATGAATAAAGAAGTTATTGTTGGAAATCTCAAAGAAAAAAGTTTGATTGCTCTACGTTTAGTATGTGAAGAACTAAAAAGTATCGATGTCCATGAAACTGTCATAAGTAAGTAACTTCTTTCTTACGCTTGATCTGCACGAATGAAATACCAAAATCACCTAGAGGATCAAAAGAAGAAAAAGACTGAAGATAAAAATGCCAAGAAAAGATCTGCTTAAGTTGAGGAACTGAAGTCATTGAAGGAAAGAATGTTAGATGTATGAAGTGCTATCCAGACAATGACAAAAGACCCTGACAGGTTGGCACAAAGAGCTGAGAACAGGACAGACTTTACTTTATTGGCAAAGTCGAATTCTTTTAGAGTAAAGACAATAGAAATGACCAAATATGTAGAAAAACTAACAAACAAAATGGCCATACTGGTCAAAGAATCTTAAGCTGTAATAAACTGTGCTTTGTTTTCCCCATGAAAAGTCAAGTGGTTTATGTATTACATAGGTTAGTCTCATACATGGTCTAATGTTTTTTTTTAGTAATTCAATAAAGTGAATTGTGTTTAATAAAAATATATCTGTACCATTGGCCAAACCCCATCCAGGAACAATATTTCAATGACTCAATTTCATATATTCTTAATTAGAACTCTCACTTCACGTATTTCAATTATGCAATTATTTAAAAATATAAATTACAGTTCATCAGTAACATCAGTACTTGACAATTCTGTAAAATAATGTTCTTAAGTTAAAAAATTCAGTGTTATTTACTATTTTTTAAAGAGCATTGAGGTTTTGTTCTCATCTGGCCTATTTTGGTTGGGGACTTTTACCGTAGAATTATGTGGTTTAAGTGTCCAGGAAAATCAATATCTTGTCCTGGAATTGTACTGGAAATGTCCTGGAGATTCTTTTTGAAAAACCTGTATGAACATTGTATGAATATACAAGCCGATATCACATAAACAAACACAGTTATATACAATTTAATACCTAATAAATACAAATTTTTCAGCTTCTGAGATGTCAAATATAATAAATATTTTATTGCTATGGCGGAACATTCTGCAAAATGTGCATCGGCATTGTAATGGAAAATATAATTAACTATAAACTATATGACATCTTACACCAATAGTATGTAAATTATTTCTTCTTTCATAAAATATTAATAAATAAAACAGTTAATACATTTAAATGTCTAAACTATATGGGCATTTATCTAGTATAAACACATGATTATCAACAATCAAACACATAATTATTACAGATACCAAATAACACACATGACAAAACAAAACTCATAATAAAGGCAAAGACATAAACTCAGCCACCGAGTCACGCCCCTCCGGATTAAAAACATTTTCAGCCACGATTTAAAACCATTAGGATTAGATATCTGCCTCAAAGACTCTGGAAGTCTGTTAAATAGCGGAATTCCAGCTTGAGCTGGGAGCCTTCTGAAGATGTTCAGTCTATGATTTTCACATCTGAAATCACCACTTTTTCTATCACCGATGTGAGCTGTTTGACTCTTAAATCTACAGCACAATATTACCTCTAAAACGTATAAGCTGGGGAATGTTAGGATATTTAAATACTTAAAAGCTTCTCTGCAAGTCTCTCTAGGTTTCAGTTTTAAAACAGCTCTTACAGACTTCTTTTGTAAAGAGTAAACTCTTTTGTAAGTGCCGTTTATTAGAATTTCCCCACAAACCAATCCCATAACTTAAATGAGGCTGTATTAGACCATAATAAGCCTGTTTCAATAAATATATATCACAGTGTTTTGCTAAATAACGGAGCAAAAACACTGCTGAAGTTAATTTATGACACACACTTTTATCCGATTGTTTTGTCAGTTACACCATCCGATAGGGAATCAAAAGGGCTACAAAAAAGGTGCCTTGACATATTTTGATAAAATGTACAGTTTTTGAGTAATTTATGTTTGAAATTTTCAAACGGCCGCCATTTTGAAATGCGTGATTGGATTTATGCGCTTATTTTTCTTGAGATAGATGATTGTTAGGTTAAACTTCATGCCAAGTTTAAAGTCAATCAGTCAAACCGTTCTCTAGATATGAATTATTTTGTACAAAAAAACAAAATGGCGGATATCTGGAAAACGAAGTGTTTCGGGCCTATTTTTATATGAACTTTTTTTCTTATTTTGACCCATAGAACCATTTCCCGAAGTTTGGCGCTTTACATGGGGCACCCTGTATTGTATGAAGATGAAGTGCAGCCTTTTTTCAATTGTAAATACTAAAAGTTATTGGTTGTGTGAAGAATGTATTCTCCAAACGTTAAGGGTTAAACATACACGTTTAAAAAATATGTTTATCTATAGTCACAATCAAATTTATTCATTTAAATACCAGCAAGAAAGTATTTACTTTGGGGGTTTAAAATCAAGTTTCGTTCTAATTTCCGTTATTATTACGGAGTCTTACCATTAAGTTCACTTACTTTACTCAATTGAAGATGAATTTCTATCTTCACCTAAAGTTTTAGTCAAGTGGGTTTAATGTAATGTCATGTCTGCTTATCATGTTTGTAGGTAGGCTACTGAGATATATGTTGAAATTTAAAGATTGAGTTACAACTTTACATTTTAATATTCTAGGTCATGTTTGAATAATAAGTACTTTGGTAAGCTTATTTTTTTCAGGTTTGTACATTTTCGAGCCACAAAATTGGAGGATTAATTTACACAAACAGGCGCATGCAAGTCGCAAGGCAAGGTTTAGAAGGTGCTCTCCATCGCGGTAATCTTGGCAATGGCATTTATACTCGTGAACTGTACGCAAATATGCCTATAACAGGAAATAATACGTCCGCGATTAGTAATGTTTTGAACAATGTAAGCACAAAAGCGTTATACCAACGATCGAAAGGCATTACAAGAACTAAAAATTCCGATAAACCTTCGAAAAAAATTGCTCTTATGGGGCTACCCAAGCAAGGCACCAGTATCTTAAATGTTCCTCTAAGTCTAAAATCGGTCGTTCCAAAGCCTTTTACAGTACCCCCTAGTCGAACTTCTCTACCACCGCCTACGTCTACAGCCTCTCTAACTGTGAAAAATAATGGACAATTTCATATTCCAAACATTCTCGGAGGGGCGTTGAAGAGGGCTGCGGATACAGGGACTTCGCCTACGACGCAGCAGTTGAACACGGCGCAGATAATCGGTTCATTGTTATCCAATCATACGAAAAATGGTTTGCCTCAGAATAAAAACAATATGCCTCTGGTTCGAGTCGCAATTACCAACGGTCTAGTGGATGGAGATTCAAAGGCTATATATAGTACCAACTTAATAGGAGAACTTTCTAAGGCTGCAGATAATTCGAATTCTAATATCACAGGTAAATTAATTTTTATATTCTATTTCATTAAATTAACATTTTGTAAATATGACACGTAAAGACGCATTTAGAATCAGTTTAGGAACAGTAGTTTTTAGGGGTGTGCAAGATCTCGAAACTCTCGAGCAGTAACTAGAAATAACTCAATATCGTCTCGATCTCGTTGTCAAGAATAAAATTCATTTCTCGGTTGTACTTTTCTCGATTCAGCCATAAATTTCTCGATACGTTTTTTAAATCCCGAGTTTTAGATTTAGTATTTTCATAACACTTACAATGTTACATTAGGATGAAAAGAAGAGAAACGGAAGCTGTCGAAACAACTCAACAGGAGTATTGGGAGTATTCTCAATACACCGTGCGTTGCGTGCTTCGTACGCCAACCCCTGTATTGGGAGTATTTACAATAGACAGTGCATTAAATCGAAAGGACTTAATTATTAACTTATTAATAATAAACTTATTCCCATATACATTAAATTTTTAATGATGTAAAAAGTCATTGATATTTCTCTCTCTGAGCTCAAAATTAAAGTTTTGGTACATTCTTCTTCCTAAATACCTATTTTTGTTTTTCTCGATCTCAATAAAGTGTATTAATAATTCTAGTTTGTTCCTAAAGCTCAGCTCTAGTCTTTTTCTCGATCTCGATAAATTGTATTTAATAAACTCTCATTTTTCGCTTGTTCCTAAACCTCTGCTCTCGTCTTTTTCTCGATAATTTCTATTAAATAAAATCCCGTTCTCGTCTCGAATTCAAAAAGTAAATCTCTAACAGATGGTTAGATAAGAAAATAAATTTTTTAAACAATCACTTAGATTTTCTGTGGCCGAGAAACTCTGGGCTATTGAGTATGGAATTAGTTTATTTTGCATTCAATTTAAATTGTATTAACATAATGTTTCTAGATTGATAAACAGTGTTCATATCATTTTAATTAGTCACAAAGTTCAAAACTAAGTTTTTTTTTGTTCAATGATTAAATGTAATCACTAATCTGATACAGTAGAGTCCCGCTATTCCGAACCCCGCTATTCCGGAAACCTTCCTATTCCGAACAGAGTTAAGAAAAAATACAGATTTTTAACATAAAAACAGGAGAAATTAAAAAGATGTTCGTGAAAAATGTACGTTTATTGTTATACAAATAAGTTAAATAGAGACATACATATAGCCTAAGCTTGATGAAAACGCCTGAAACCAAATTGGAATGAAAGCTGGTTTTGTTTCCTTCACGTTTTCCATCCGTTTTGCGGGAAGGAAGCTACCGCACCGTCGCGAGGTGAAACGGATACTGGGTCCTTCGGAAAGAATGAAGGATTAGATACAACGGCTAGGTACTAGTAGTGTTGTTGCCACCTGCCAGTTGCGTTCATCCATTTTTCTCCTCCGTTTTCGTTATTTCAAAGGAGTTTTATTTTTTTCTCGATCTTCTTGCAAGTCGATGCGGTACTAACGGACAGAATGCGGGATGACAAAACGGACAGTTCGAACAACCTATCCCTTCCCTTCCGTTTTTAGAAGAAAACGGAATCATAACGAAACGGATGGTGTAAACCTACACTAAGGCGAGGTCAAGAGCATTTTCCGCGTTACGTGCGATACCAGTTCAGTTTGAGCGTTCACCTCCTCCTCACTGTATAGAACTGACAGCAGATGTCCCGCACTTAATTTACGCCTTAACAAGTCAATACATTTATATTATTCGTGAAATCCGCCTATTCCGAATTCCCGCTAAACCGAACAGTGTTCGGTCCCAATTAGATTGGAATAGCGGGACTCTACTGTAGTTGCGTTTAACTTTCAACTTTCCAAACGCAAGTTTTACTAATGCGATCTATCTTTCGATGATCTATAAATGCCGGTTATTTGTGTGCCCTCATTTTTGCGTTTTTTGTGTCATGAGTGTATGCAGATGTCCATGTGAATAATTCAGCATCGACAGGTAAGAAAAACATTTTTTAAGTACCCACCTTTTTCAAATTGGTCAATGTATATTAATTTTGTTTGTAATATAGGGAGAAAATTTCCCAATTAGTGCAACCTAGAAATCTAGAATATATCATAACGTCAGTTTAATTTCAGCTTCTGCTTCGTCGGAGATTATTGATATTATCATTGATTTTTACATTCTAAATGCTATATTTTTAAAAGTAGTCATTGCTCTAATATTTACAGAATTTTAATATACGTAGTTGAGAAGTTACTTAAGTGAAAAAATATATTAATGGAAATTACTTGTTACAAAATATTTTCTGGTTATACGATCACTCTGGTATATGGTGTGCAGAAGAAAGATATATCAGTTTTGTTTATGTGTTATATTTATCACACCACACAGGACAATGTATGTTTGATTTATTTGACTGTTTCAAACAAATGTGACCCATTCCTTTGAGTAATAAATGATGATAAAAGCGAGTGTACGCCCGTATGTACGTACGTGAGTAACATATAGTATAACAGCTGGTTTCACCCATCATCTGTAATACTTAAACAAGCCCAGTGTAGATCATAGTTCGGGGTTATGTTTACAACTTCAAT
Organism: Philaenus spumarius; assembly: GCA_018207615.1. Taxonomy (NCBI): domain Eukaryota; kingdom Metazoa; phylum Arthropoda; class Insecta; order Hemiptera; family Aphrophoridae; genus Philaenus; species Philaenus spumarius. The sequence goes on along the minus strand of JAGFPH010000397.1, from coordinate 128,750 downwards.
CGTTATAACTTCTTGTGAAGTTGATTTTTTTTTTAAATATGAGTTATAGAACTAATTAATGTATGCTATAATATACGTTATAATATTTGCTTTGAGGTTATAAAATGTATATAAATATAACCTTTTATCATCAGTATATTTGTTTATACAAATTTAAAGAAGAGATGCCTATTCAGAAACATTCTTACATCTTCGTATAACATATAAACATATTCGATTATTTATTTCTTCACTATAATACTAATAACTTCTAAATCATTTGATCTATAAATATGAAATAAAAAGCAATTAAAAGATAGTATTTTTATCTTTCTTTAAATATACAATAACGTATGTAAATAAAAATGTTTAACAAATAGGCCTACAGTTTTATAATCCTTATTATTGTACACATTTACCGAGTTAAAAATCCCTGTCAGCATAGTTAGGTAGGCCTAGATAAGTCCTTAATGTTGTTTTTAAATAGTTTGTTTTTTAAATGATGTATTTCTGATGTGTATCTAATTAATCAGCCTGTGATTTTTCACAGGGGCTTTACTAGTCATTCAATAAATTATACGATGACATCCATTAAGGCGAACAAGTTATGTAGGCTATGAATGTTTAAAATATAATTTTCATTACTGAGACTATGTTTACGCATTTAACTGAACAATAGATGGATAGGGAACTTATTGTTTAGCACTAGTATACTATTCTTGTTTTTTTTATTAGTTTTGTTTAGTTATAGCAATATTTATTTTTATATTAGCAAACATTTATGATTTATTCAGAAATTGAACTCCTTTTCTTCCTGTATCCTCCATGTCCTTATAAAGTCAAGATATCAGTGAAGTTATACGGATCAACAATGTAATGGTGTAGTGTACGTGCGCAACAGGTAACAACAATCCTTTTGCTTTCTTTTTGTTTTACCTATTTCCAGAAACTTACTATTTTCCATGCAACCTATTTTACACCTATTAAATAAAACTAGTAAAACTCCAACTATCCGAATCGCTGATTATCAGAAACGTTTTCAGAATTTCAGAAAAAAAAAATTAAGACGGGAATGTACTGCGATTTGCAAAATAATGATTCTGTTTACCTGTGCAATTGCACATAGGCTTAAAATTGTATTGTATTGCACTACGCAATTCTCTGTGTATTGAAAATTCTCCCAATACGGGGGATGGCGTGCGAAGCACGCAATGCACTGTGCGTCGGCCGCTTCTCATAGTGTTCAGTGTCAATCTCACATGTGCGTCCTTAGCAGTGAACGTGTTAAAGCGATGATAGTACTCAAACGTTAAAGTTATAAAACGTGTATATGCGACCGTAGTATGTGCGGATAGTTTACTTCAGTTGCGTAAACGTGAAGCCAGTCCCGAAAATGTTAAACTAGACCCTTTTTTTCGGAAAAAAGTCCAACTATCCAAACGGGGTCCGGTCCCAATTGATTCGGATAACTGGAGTTCTACTGTATATATACATATTCAATTTCAATATAAAGTATTTACTTTTGTATCTGCTAGTACATTATAAAAATAATACCATTTGAATGATGCGTTTACAAAATAATGTAGGCATTGTGTTATTCCTAGTGAACCAAAATGTTCGACTAACAGCTGCACAAAACGCTAACCATGTTGTACCACAGATCACATACCTGACCACTGCACCAGTCACTTTCCAACAGTTACCTGTACTCAGTTCTCAGGTAAATTCTTAACTATTGCACATAACTTATCGATCCAGTTTTTCGCAATGCAAGCTGGTGGTTAACCTACTCCTAGGAATTAATGTGACGTTACTATCTCTAATTATTTACCAAATATTTATATGTGTATAAATTGAAAACTTGACATTTAAATTCATTTTTTTTTAAACAAATACAAAATTATAACTCATTTAACATCCTGGAAGTATTTGTTCTAGAATTTTAATTGTCATTATAGGATGAAATGAAGATTATGATGATAAATATAATGCTTTGAAAACTAAATAAGATCAGAAGTCAGTTAATGTAATAGTAAAAAAAAACTTTAAATATTAATTATTTTGTACCCCTAGTACTGCAATTTGTGTGAAAAGGTCACCAGTTGAAGTATTTTGTCTTTACATGTCTACTTAAATGTAATAAAGTGATGCACTTATACTTTAGAGTAGATCAAGCTGAAGGTGCTTAAATCTTCTCAACTAGTAGGAATTTTTAATGTTAATAAGATTGTATACTTGTTTATACAATTTTGTAATATGTGGGTAAAATAATTAAATAAGATTTTATTTTGTATAAGTATGTATTGGAACTTATTTTGTATTTGCAACGTTAACCCTGTAAATGGCAGACTGCCCTTTGGGACGCTCTCTCGGGCGTAGAACGCAACAAGCTCGAACAATAGCGAGAATTTGCATAAATTTGCATATTCCGTTATTTAATACACTTAAAATCATCCAATCGTAATAAAACCGGCACCGTTGAAAAGCTAATCAATTAAACTTTAATTTTTGTATTTAAAACTTTTTCGTAAAATGTATATTTACATACGTAATCATCATTTTAAAATATGCAGATCCGGTTACAGCTGTTTCCGAGTGCGAATATGCATGCAATTGTACTGTTATTTCCCACTTCTTACATGTCCAAGTCCATCTACAGAAGTATTTCTATCGAGATTATAAAAATACCATTGGATTCGTCAAGATTTTATCTTTCTAATAGTGCCTTCCAATCAGATGTCACTATTTTACCCGATTTTTGACGACGATTTCTGTAAACCTTGCGATTGGACAGTTTTTCAATCAATGAAACAGCCTATTTGTCAACCGAGATAACGCCCACTATATCACATGTTTTGACAGATTTCTTTACACAATTTTGTAGAGAACAGTATAACCTTTTTAACGGTGGGAATTAAACTAGAATAAACCAGTTTTTGTTTGTCCAGACAGCAGTGCAAAGTACATAATTAGGGCAGTCTGGTGAGACCGTCTAGCGCGTGGGTTCCCACGTTATTCATATGACCCTTCCTGCGACCGGCGACTTTTCATTACATTGATGTCATTTTGTTATTCAAATAAAGATAACTCAAATACTTTTGTGAACTATGGAAAGACAAGTATACCGTTCTTTTCTTTAATTTATCCTTTCTACTTTTTTGTAGAGACACTTTGTTATAATAATATTTCATTTCTGGGCAAAGCATATATCAGTAAATTACGTTTCAATCTAGGCTAATTTTGTTAGCAGTCGTGTATTTGGAACATAAAAACTGTTTTTTTCAAAATAAGAAATTTGAAATTGATAAATGTTTTTATACAGTTCTATTTAGAACTAAATTACGAAACGTTTTTACGCTTACAAAAAATTACAAAAAATGTTTACTACTTGTTATTTAGGCCTAAAATTGAACTTTTTACTTTCGTTACTGAAAATTTTTTGCTTTCTAAGGTAATAACTTTTACAATTTTAAAATAAACTAATTTTTAGTGGCATATTTGAATTCTTTGAAGTTTTTTCTACAAAAAAGCTATGGAATACTTTTGGATTGTGGTTCATTTACTATTTTTTTAGAATTTAAAAAAAATGCTTGCAAAACGCTAAAAACCGGCTTTTCAATTTTCGCTATAGCACTGCAATATGTAGGGTTAAGCGTTGCAAGTAAAAATAATATATTGTAATTGAATTTAATTCTACTAAATTTAACTTGATATCTTGAAGTTGTGGATACATCGACCTAAGCAAGCATATGAGAGGATTGGTTCGAGGCAAATGACGCAATCTGATTGAAATTAACCTTCAACATTTATTGAAATTATACTCGGATGGAAAACATATTGAAACAAATCTGTACATAAACATAAATGAGACAATGAATCCAACTTATGTTATCGGAGAGCGTGTAATTTAAAATGAAATAAAGCCTAAGTGCACATTTACGTACCATGTAATTGAATTACTTATTAAAAACACCGTTTTTATTTCTCGCAAACCATTTGTTTCACTTTGGATGAAGATTGATTGACGGATGTATTCAGATAAAATTACAGTCGTACTCCTAGTGATATATCGTGATGGTGTGGTGTGACCTTCTTCTGCAGTTTTCTCATAAATCGCCTTGAATGTGCAATATATGCGCTGTCTTCTTGTTATACGTGGTGTAGGTCACTACCTAATGCTGATTATTATCACCACTTGTTCCTTTACACTATTTATAAAAATAAAACTGATTAATCTCAGAGAACATTGCTACTCTCAACTGTCCAATATCAAAGTCTAATAAAGAAGTAAGTTAGAAGGACTACACCCTTCCGTTTCAGCAAAAATAGTTATTTTATTTATTCGCCGTAACTCAAATTACAGATAAATCCGTTCAAAGTCTCTTGTGATCGATTGATTCTGTGTTTGTCATAGATGATTCACTATATTTCTAGCACATCTCAACTTAATCTGAGTACGGATTGATTAAAAATGTCTGGTTACATTTCAGATTGTCTATTTTTAAACTGTCCTGTCATAGATGAAGTTTATTCAAACACTTTGTATTTGCTTGGTTTTAAATCGTACCTTTTTTAGTCTATGTCCTTTACGTGAAATACTTTTAATATTAAGCTCTCTTAAATATATAAATTAAATTAAAATGAAATGCTCTCTTGAAATAAAATTGACTTGTGGTCGTAATGTGATATGATAATTATTACTTTTTAAAGTTGATGATGTTACATATTTTAATATAACTATAACTACATATTGTTTTTATTCCAAATACATATATGTAATGTCATATTTTTTATTTCATTTTGCATAAATACATATATGTAATGTCATAGTTTTTATTTCATTTTGCATATTTAAATAAACTGTTATTTCCACTTCTTAACATTAAATTTTAAACAGTGTTCTGGAATTGGAAAATTTTAAGGCAACAATTTGAACTTGATAATTTACTTCATTCACAAAAGTAGCCACACAAAACATATAAACACCAATGTAGCACAACTTTGATTCTTCCACTGTAATTATTTATGTATGGACCGATATTTTTGAATAGAAAACTACCATACTAATTAACGGTGTCGACTAAGTTACAATGATTCTTAAAAGAATGTATTACCGGAATTTTAAATTTAGGGGGAGCTGTGCGCGCCCTATCTTTCACCAAACTTATGAAAGTACATTTTTCTCAGAAACCAGAACAGCTATCTTCATGATTTATTTTTTCTTTGAAACTGTGGGTTTTGGTGGTTTTACCAACCAAAAGTGTTTGCCTTAGTGAATAAGTTCTTGACAGCAAAATTTGTTAAGTAAATCTTGTTTAAGATTTGTTAAAAAGTAGTTTTACACCCCCCCCCCCTCCAACAAAACTATAGTTAATATAGTTATTATGTTTTTGTAGGTTCCACATGCTTACCGTAGGGTCAAAAATAACGGGGAAACAATTCAGCTCTACCTCAATTGGTTCCTGAGAAAAGTGTACCTAAACTTGGAAAACTCGAGTTTCAGCGAAAAACTAACACATAAACAAATAAACATGATTTATTATAAGGCAATAGCTCCTGAACATAAATTCTTTAAAAAAAATTTGGAAAACGATTGACCCTAAAGGCCATCCCTGTAACTTCCTGCTAAGTTTAATTACAAAAGTATGATGAAAGTTTGATAAACACTATTTTTGGAAATTTTGAACTGCCATAACTTTTGAATGAATCAACCGATTTTTATGTGATTTGCGGCAATCGATGCAGTTTTTTAAGCCCATTGAAAGAATCAACAACAAAAATTTTTCAGATGAAAAGTTTCGGAGAAATACTTTTTTTTACTTTCTTTCGTTCACGAAATCTCGCGAATGAATCAACCGATTTTTATGCGATTTGCGGCAATCGATGCAGTTTTTCGAGTCCATTGAAAGAATCGACAACAAAAATTTTTCTGATGAAAAATTTCGGAGAAATTGAGAAAAAACACTTTTTTTTATTTTCTTTCGTTTACGATATCTCACGAACGAATTAACCGATTTTGAACGGACTGGTAGCGATCGATGTCGCTTTTCAAGGTTAAAAGCTGATTAGATTTTGGAATTGATCGGTAAAGCCGTTTAAAAGTTATTCCAAAAAAACCTGATTTGAAAAAATTTTATTTCTTAGTTTTTTCGAAATTTCTCAGAACCTACCGGTCCGAATTAGTTGAAATTTTCAGGAAATCTAAGTTTGATGGAACTCTTTAGAACACCGTTTGGTAGGATCCAATCGGTTAAGCCGTTCAAAAGTTATAAGCGGGTCACATACTTACATACACATACACACACACACACACACACACACACACACACACACATACATACAGACAGGGTGACACCCTCTCGGGAGTGGTCAGGGAAGATTCCTAGGACCTCAAAATGTCGAGATCTGATGTATACTCGATTTTCGAAAAACGGGGTGAAACCAATAACTTCCCGATTTTAGAAAATTTTAAATTTTCTTAGCGGGAAGTTAAAAATTAAAAATACTTACCTATATCGTAAACAATATTCAAATATACCTTTGGAAAGAGGAAGGTTTAAACTTTATATTAATACAATTAAAAAATTTCAATTTTTGGCTCAGGTCACCCCTCAAGGAAAGTCCCATCAAAGTTATGTGTTATGATATATGCGGCGGCAGTGTCATTTCACATAGATGACAATATTCATATGTGACTGAAAACACACCGGAATGATCTAATACCAACTAACATGGCATATTTTCACAGTATTATTTTTGAACAACCTTTCAGTTAAACTAATGAAGGTTATTTTAAAATCGGGATTGTTTTTATAGTTTTGACAGTTAAACAACTAA
>JAGFPH010000397.1:90536-109467 GCA_018207615.1 Philaenus spumarius | reverse complement strand
TCCCTTCTCGGATGAATAGTGGCTAAATGGATGATTGGATCTTGAATTTGACGGAAAATCTTTTGTTTGAAATTTAATTTTCTACAACTTTCGTATTTAACATTGTTTGCTATCTCTTACCGATTTCTTACAAAACGTGCTCAAAGTAAAAAAATCTTTCCCGCCCAAAAGGTGCTTCCAAAATTAAAACATGTTAAATTCTGGCAATTTTCCCAAAAGTTTCTCGTCGAGAGCTTTAATTCAAGTATAAGGTTGAGGGGGGTACGATTACGGGAAGCCTTATAATTAATGTCAGTGTTACCGTCTAGCTTTATATAAGTAGAAGCCAAATACCACTCACTCACTCACTCACTGACTCATCACAAAATCTCAAATACTACTGAACAGATTGGAATGAAATTTGGTATGTAGCTTCCTCTAAGGCCATAGGTGCTAACTAAGAAAGTTTTTTGAAAAATTCAAAATTTTTGGGGGGAGACAAAGTTACTAAATCACGATTTCTCCAAAACTACTAAACGTATTGGAACGAAATTTGGTATGTTGCTTCTTCTAGAGCCATAGGTGCTAATTAAGAAATGTTTTTAAAAAAGTCGAAATTTTAGGGGGGGGGGGTTTGTTGGGGGGTCAAATTTATTAAATCACGATCTCTCCAAAACTACCAAACGGATTGAAATGAAATTTCGTATGTAGCTTCCTCTAGGGCCATGGATGCTCGCTAAGAAAGGGTTTAAAAGTTCGAAATTTTAGGGAGTTTGGTGAGTCAAAGTTGCTAAAAATACATAGTATAAAATATTTATTGATATATTGTTTTGGTTAATATACATTTAACTTTGATTTCTCTATTGATCCATGTAAATCCGGATCGGGGCATCTATCTATATATTTTGCTGCCTCGATCTATATATTTATCATCATATCTAATGAACGATTTGTCTAAACATGGTGAAATCTCAAACAATATAATATACTATTTATGAGATAGATATTCCAATTAAACAAAATATTATACGTATAAAAAATATAAAAAAATTTTTTGAAGGGTTTAAAATATTGGTAAATTGGATTTTTTTAATTTTGTTGCCTACAGACTGATCAATATTTCTTAAAATGTAATAAATATAGCCTTGAAACAAGAAACCTGGCACAAATAACTGCACCTTGCCCCTCCCTCACTTTCACTTTCTACTCACTGATCACAAGGCACTGGTGCATCAGATGGGCTTATCATTTTGATGTTCTCATTCCTCTAAACCCCCCCCCCCCTGATACTCCCGTTCCCTCTTATATTGCGGAGGATAATATTGGGGAAATTGGGCAGCTTACAGACAATGATCCCCAAAACTCTCAGTCTCCGTCGACAGAACCGTGTTTGTCATCTGATACTGTTGAGTCGGATCATTGTTCCATTGTTCAAAACACCCAGAAACGTGGGAAAAACGGCGAAAACGTTTTTCTAATACTAATCGTGCTAAAGCACATAGGGAGTCTGTCAAAAGATACAATGCAAAAAATCCCGCTGTAAATCGCAAGGCTGTCAAAAGATACAATAAAAAAAATCCTGCCATGCATCGTGAGGCTTCCAAAAAGTACAGTCAACAAAATCCCCAGGTCAAAATACAGTTCTAAAAGATGTCACATGAAGGTGCTTCCATGGTCTGAAAAATCAATGTCAGGGTTTCACTACAACTGCAGCACCAATTATGACAAAGACAAAACAGTTGAACTAGGTCCTATGAGGACATGTAAATGGTGTACAGCTATGAAGTGGTATAAATGACATGGTTTAGAACCTACGATTCATATCCTTATGACACACAAAATTGCCATCATTTGTCGCATTTATTTCACCAAAATAATTATACAATAGCGAAGCATTGCCGGGTCAGCTAGTTTAGTATATGAAACACTATATGTGATGCGGAATATGATAAGGGACCTCGTGTGCCTTGTTCGAGTCGGCTATTTCACAACATTTTGCATTATTACACAATGTTGCTCCACTTTCTGTCTTCATCTTGGGCTAGTAAATTCTAAACTATTCTAAACTTTATTTTAATTATATTTGTCTATATTTATTTCTTAAACCTACCCTCTAATCTTAAATTTATAAATATGCTGAACAGCATTCAATTAATATTTTCAGTTAAAATTTTAAGTTTTGGAAATATATATAACATAATTATTTCTTTAAACTGTTTTTTTTTTAGTAAATTGATTTTTTAAATAATTATGATTGTAGAACATACCTCTTCTTCATTTTTCAGATTTTAATGAAGATTTTTTCCATTAAAAATTGCAAAACAGCCCTCATAGTTATGCAAGAAACATGTGCACTAGTTACTATCTTCTACTTTGTTTTGGTTTGGTTTTAAGTAAGATAAAGTGAAGGCTTTTAAAAAAAGTGTCTGTCTGTTTTCCTCAGTTTTAAGATGGGTTTCAGAAAATTATTTTCTTTGCGAGTCTCAAGTAACATAAGAAACTTTAGTGACAAATGTCACTTAATAAGTTCACAGGTTTGGGACTTAGTGAGTGGTATTTCAATGTTTTATTGATATTGCAAATTAGGTTTAAGTATAATCTATTATCTAAAATGACCCGCCTACAATAGAAGTGGTGTCAGAATTTTTCCGGTAAAGTGTTAGCGAAATTTTGAAAAAACAATTCCTAAAAAAAAACCCTTTACTAAAATAAATTTATATAACCCCCAATCGTAGGTTTGGCAATTTTTTGCTATTAAACAGAATCCAACAGGTTAGAAACATTCATTAGGGACAAGATAAATGTGTTTTAATGGAGGGTTTCTTTCCAAATTGCCTTTTAGATTACTTTAGGGGGTTTGAAAATTAAAATTCGACACCATTAAAAGTGTCCTCTCAATCATAAGTCGAAATTCGTGTATTTTTTATATTTTCCTGTTGTTTTTATGTAGAACAGAAATGTGTTGTCACCACTATTTAATTACATTACATAGTTTTGAAAAAATGCAGATCTGCCGCGGGTGTTTTATTTTGAAATCATAAATTAGGAAATTCTAAAATTATGTGCCTCTATCGGTGAGTGGTAAGCAAATAAATCATCTTACCACTCTTCTTAAAAAAAATAAACAGTACCAGGAACTTGCACATACTTTCTCACAAACACATTTAAATTACTAAACAGATTCACTGTGACTTGTAGGATGGGGTAGGAGAGTTTTTTTATTAAAGTTGGAGATTAACTAATAAATATTATTATTATTATCTAGAGAGAAAACTATTCGATCGATTTCGAACAAATTTGCACCAAACACGGCAATTAGGTCTTTATAGATGCACATAAAAAGGTTTTGAAAAACAACCCCCTTTATGACAAAAAAAACCCCCAAAAATTAGTTATTATTATTATTATTAGCTAAACGAGAATTTTTAGAAAGATAACGTGTTTTTGCATATGGTAGGGCACATTAAAGGCTACAAATAAGCCAAATTTGATCAAAATCGTTAAGAGCAGTTTTTTTTATAAAAAAATAATAACATATTTTTTGGGGTTTTTTGGCCAAAAAGGGGGTTGTTTTTCAAAATTGTTCAAAACCCTTTTTTGTGCATCTATAAAGGCGTACTGGACATGTCTGGTGCAAATTTGGTTGAAATCGATCGAATTGTTTTCTCTCTAGCATTGTATACATACATACAGACAGACATTTGTAAAAACCACTTTTTTGGACTCAGGGGGTCCCAAAACGGATATTTCCACAAAAATATCAACATCGATTTTTTTGCGATCACTATACTTTCTCTATACTATAGTATAGTGAGAAAGTAAAACTCAAGAAGTTATACTCGCACACTAAGGGTTTAAAATCACCTGCCGACCCGAAAATTTAACTACGATTATATTAATAACAAAACATTGTAAGTATAATCGGCGATATAACAATGGCTAGAGTATCAAACATTGGTGGTGAGGACCAGTGAACAGAGGTGAGAGTTCTCAAGCACAGTATTGCTGTTTACTTCTTGAATGAAAAAGTTTGAATTTGTATATACTGAATATCAGTACCTGTAAACCACTATTTATTTTTCTATTATACATAGAAGGGTGTGGATTTCCAGCAAAAACTATTTTTCATAAAATTCGAATTTAGTTTTTCGTTTATGTAAACAAACAACAGTTTTCAAAATATTAGGTGCAGTATTTTCAAAAATAAGAGGAGAGAATGTTTTTTTAACAACATTTTTGAAAATATATGGAAAACTTCAACTGTTTTGATATGGTAACCTTAAATAAAGCTTTATCAAACATCACAAAATATTAATTTTTTTATGGTGCGGAACTTTGTTGTCAAATATTTTTTGAGTTCTGGTTATCGTAACATTTCCAGGTTAGTATGCTTTATAAAACTACAAAATTTTATTGTGATACACTCTAGAGAAATGCTATTGCAACCAGAGCTGGTCTTAGCAAAAGCGAGGTCTGGTGCAAAACAAAAAGTTTTGCCAGACCTTTTTGAAAGAAGACTACCCCCTCCCCCAATCAACATTCACAAATCATCATCCCTTCTTACTACCACTACGTACACAAATGTCACTAGATTTATTTACAGTTTGTCTCAGAAGTAGTTAAAAAAAACTATCATCAATTATTGTGTTCTTGTTAGAACTTAAATAATACCAACCTTAAATAAACATTACTGTCATTTTAAAGAAACAATCCATTTTTCATGTTTTCAAGTAAATAAACAAAATCGTAAATATAAAGAAGGTCACAAAACAGAAAGACATAATAAGGATATTTTTAATGGTATTCTAGACTTTTGTATCACATACTATAATAATTTTGTCGAGGTGGCGCGTCACATCCACGTGACAACACACAATCAGCTGTTCTCGGCACTGATTATGTTGCTTTTCTTCACGTAGCGTGAGGCCTCGCGTCTTGTTCGCATCCTACCCCAGGGTGCTTTAACAATAAGAACTATTCAAATATTGCATGGTCACAATAAGCACTTTTAGTCCAAAATCTCAACCTAAAACTATTATATAGCGCGAGTAGGCCTAAGGTCCCGCAGCACCGGGCCTGGATCGAGACCGTTCCACCCTAAGGACGGCTCTGATTGCAACAGACAAACAAGTTATCCAATAAGGGTTCTGTTTTTTCCATTTAATTTATGGAACTCTGAAAGATTTCATGATTGGTAGCGCTGTATCTGGCTTTTTCACTAAATCTTTGAGTCTAGTTGCTTTTCCCTCCATCGGACACACAAAATATATGCTGTCACATGACTTGCACATTTGAGATTTATATAAAGTTGTTATCTAATTGTATAATAAATTCCTTCTAACAATCTACACCACTGTCTACAAAACAGCAGTTTTGCATTGCGATTATTTCTTCTTTGTTATTTTAGGCGTCTTATTTTAGATACCTAGCAAAAATGGTAAGCATCTGCAAACATAAGCCTCCCTTCACTGAGGCCATAATTTTCATATATTTAGCAGCTGCATAATTATTGAAAAAAATCAATTTTAACACTACTATAAATATTTTACAAGATTACACCAAGTTGCAAGACTATTTAGTTGAAAATGAAATAAAATGTACAACTACAAAAAATTACATTAACACTGGAAACTGACTTACTGGGTACCCCTGAAATGACAAAATCAGGACGTATGGTCAATTGGTCACCCTACTAGGACGAGTAGGTACCTTCTAATCGAGAAAAATTACAGTCTCTGTAAGTATAACAACATACATTTTGTGCTACTGGAATAAGTTATGTATTTCAAGACAAAAATAATGATTACAAAATGCTTGAAATAAAATTGTTATTTTTTAAGGCACTGTAAGGCTTTTCGATTTTATGAATTTATTTTCACCATGTCATGCTTTGTGCAACCTTCGGATGTTTATTTTAATTTAGAATTGAGTGTGTAACAAATATGCATATACCTTTTTTGTTGGCTCCACCAGAATTTGACAATTAGGGTTCGTTCCTCTTGGCTTGTGAGTGTACTTCAGAGACTAGGTATCAATAATTACAGAGACGTGTGAGTTTCGAAAATCTAAATGTATTAATCAAAATCCTTCAAATATTTCAACTACAAATGAGTGAATAATATATCACCAACTCACTTCCTTCGATAATTAAATTCTTACAACAATTAAAATGCCCTGACAAATTACAATCGTACTCATTATTTAAAACATAAAATAGGCCCTCCAAGCTGCCTAAACAAATCAATTCCTAATAATAAAACAGCGAATTCATTTAACACATCACTTAATTAATCCGAATATACTAACGTATTGACAAAAATGTTTTCCCCTCTTTCCTAGAAAATGTTTATCTTTAAATTGGTAACTGGCCCCAATTGCTTTACAACTCTTGGATTAGCAGCTAATTCTAATGGCTCAGTTCCACTAAACTAAATACATCTTATACTAACTTAAGTCTAAAATCAAATGGCAAGTATATGTTTTCGTTCTTTAATTCAAAAATTCCTACTCCCGGAGATCTGTCTTCCAATTAGGAAATAATTAAATCTACTTGCATTTGTTTAAACATTTTCCCCCTCTCCTTCTCCTCACATTCACTTAATTAAATTTATGTGGATATTTTATCAAAATTTGGTCGCCCGCACTTTATTTTACACTGGTACACTTCCCGACACTTTCACCATTTTAAATATCGTCCAGGAATGATTTTTTTAAGACTTGTTTAATTAATTGATACTGAATGTAGATCACGAGATGTTTACTTCTTGATGGAAATTTTGTAACAGACCACGTTTTTCACGCGCTGCTGTCCCACCTTCTTTTTTTTTGTCGTCTTTACTTGGCTCACCCTGGTTAGTCCGTTTGAATATTGGTTCCTTATGATTGGCTAACGATTTTGGTAAATTTGACATTATTTCATGCTTTTACAGATTTGGCCTACGTGCTTGTAAATGCTGCCACACGCTATCCTCAGGTTGTGACCTTTTACTGGGCATCTGTTTTGGACTTCCGCTCTATGATGAATTGCCTTCTAATTTAACTCGGTCTTCTTTTGTAAATTTATTTCTTTATAATTATTATTTTACTATAAGTTGTTATTGGTTGCAGGTATTTACCAACAACCCTGACAGCAGTTCTAACAGATTGTAACTTTGAACTCCAAGTTGTTATAAAATATAATTTAGAAAATTCTGCTCACTCACATTTTCACCCACTTTTTTTTTTGTTTTTTTTAGTGTTCAGATCACAAAATTTTAAAACAAGTTTTTTAGTATTGTTTCATATTATACTACAGTACTTCAAATGTACAATAAACATGTTTATAATTTACTTTTTTCAATATTTTATAAATTACTTAATTTATTCCGAATGTTCATTAATTCAAACAACTGCAGCCCCAAATAGTCTAGATTACTGCACTGTCTAAAACCATTTTAAAGCTCTCTGGAAACAATTTATAGTATTACACCTGGAACCTAGAATACTGTCATCTGTAAACGCACAGTTTACCGCCAAAACTATCTATGCTCTACGTCATGTTACACTTATTACATTATATTTAATCTCACTCATGAATTTTGGGTTCGATTACTGTTGAAGTACTTGGAGTGATGAAAAGAAGTAAAATTATCATTTACTTGTTCCATTTTTTCGCTCAACAAATTATAATCAATAGTCAAAACAATAAGCAATCATGCTGTCAAAAATCCAAATAAAACGCCACAATTCACTTCACTTTCGTTCCACAGCCCCACGTTGGGCGCCATTTGTAACCTTATAGGTTACATAAGTAAAATATAATTGTTAAAAAAATGTCAAGACCACAAATGTTTCTAAGTCAAAAATATTTAAATTTAAAAAATCATGTAGGATAAGAATTTCTTATTATGCTTAAATTTCAAATATACTGAACACCTCATCAATCTTAACCACAATTACAATACAATAGACCATACCTTAAGAATACTCCACCACTGCGAAAAGGGCAAATTATTAAATGCTTTAGAACAATATGAAATATATAAAATGTTTAAAACTGAACCGCATACCATACTTAATGAAAAGCTTGGATTTGATTCCAATATTTTATTTGATACAATTATAACAGAAACAGAGACCAAATAAACTCCCCCCACCACGTAATTGATAACAATCTATTGAAAATTGCAACCTAGTGAACTTTGATGACATCAGTACAGTGCGAGACAGTGGGCCCACAAGACATGTGATTTCTTAATAGTAAATAATTTTTTTTTGTGTTTTTTATAATTTATTGTGAATGTTTGTGTGTAAATGTGTATATGATGTGTGACAACGGATTAATTCATCCAACAAATTTTAACTTGAAAATGGCAGAATAAGCTGAAACGGCCGTCGTTTGAAGAATTTATACGACAATTGACTATTGACGACGGTAAGTTGTAATTATATTTTAGATAAGAATTTATTTAATTATTATTGTACTTTTTTTACTATTATTTCAAGCCATTTATTTTGTTAACAATCTCAAAATAAATTGTTTACAAGTGCCTAAATGAAAACAAACCTTGTGACGTAGCAAGATGGTGATCCACAGCGTTCTTGTGTTACAAGTTTAAAATCCTCTTACGTCAGAATCGTAAATATGTTATTTAGCAGTTTAATTGACTGGCCACTTGAGCTTCACAGATTGACAATTCTGTCATCCGTGAAAGCACAGTTTACCGCTAAAACTTTCTACGCTCTAAGCTTTGGTTATGGACATGATTAACAGGTAGAGTCCCAGAGTAAGTTTGCTTAGATTAGTTCATATTATCCCATGTGCATCATACATTGTGTTTCCTATAGTCCGTGTGTATCAAACCTACTCACTAACTTTTGACATGTTTAAGGCTTTATGAATCGTATTGGCTTCATGCTTTCAGCCTTTTAATATGCATAGCTTTATTGCCTGGGTTATGATCAACATAAATATTTTGTTGGGAAGGTTTTTGATAATCCTTTTCTCCAAACCCCTTCCAAAATTAATTGTTTACTTATGCTGTTTTCATCTCGAGTGTTTTGTTGAGTTTGAAAACAACAACCCCAATGAAAATCCTGATGAAACATCCAAGGCTAAGCAAAGAACACTTTTCGGGGGTCAGGTCAGGACCGGGGACTTGAATTTAAACCCTTTTAACACGTTCACTGCTAAGGACGCACATGTGAGCTTGACACTGAACAGTATGAGAAGCGGCCGACACACAGTGCATTGCCAACTATTGGGAGAATTTTCAATACACAGAGCATTGCGTGCTTCGCACGCCAACCCCCGTATTGGGAGTATTTTCAATAGACCTAGCCCATCTAGTTCCTCCAAAAAACTTTTATAAGGTTTTTTTATGTCAATCAAGAAGGTAATTCACCTCATGGGCAGGGGGGACCGTGGCTCCCAGGGAAAGGAAAATATGTATATTATTAATTATAGTCAGATACTTTTCTTTAAAGAGATTAGCACTAAAATGTGTTTTAAATGTTATTTGCCGTTTGATTTTACAATACTTATTTTATTTTTTACAAGAGTTCAAGCATGAGCTGCAATGCTCTGTGTATTGAAAATACTTCCGATACGGAGGTTGGCATGCGAAGCACGCAATGCATTGTGTATTGAAAATCACTGCCCCACAACAAACGGCTCTTGAGCACTTCTCACAAAAGAATCGGGTCATTCTTCTCTTATCTGAAAGGCAGAATGTGCACATCTTTTGTTGTTGTGGTTTTGGGCTCTCATTTGGAACTAAAACTGTCTCACATTGTTCAGGAACATAGTCCAGTTCTGCATCAGTATCATCTAAGTCTATATTTATATTCCAAATGGTCTGAAAGTTCACCGCCATTGCACCATCACCACTAAAGTATTTCTAAAAAAACCTTCAAAATGCGTTCTTTTTCGCATACCATGACAAAAGTGTATTTAATATATTTACAGGTAATAAAAAAAAAAAAACTACAAAACAAACTATATGCACTCCAAACAAATCTAAACTAAAGTTTAATCTGCCAGACTATGAGAATTTAAAAATAATTTGACCACGCAGCTGAACCGCTGACGTGAGTTGAGCAAATTTCCAAAATTAAGTCTATAGGCCTATGTTTTAGGGTTTCAACCAAAAATTTGGGAAATAGGTATATTTACAACGGTGCTGAATAGCTGCAAAATGCTTCGCACGACATTTCGCATGTTGGGAGTATCTTCAATACACGAAGCATTGTGTGTTTCGCACGCCATTCCGCATAATGGGAGTGTCTTCAATACACAAAGCAGTGGGTGCTTCGCACGCCAACCCCCCGTATTGGGAGTATCTTCAATAAACAATGCATTGTGTGCTTTGCACGCCAACCCTACAGTAGAATCCACCACATGGGTTTGAACCGGCTACTTTTATGGTATTTCACGTTTTGGGGGAACCAAGCGAGCTAAAAGGTCGCTTAAAAACACAAAATGTGCAGATTAACATCCTACATTTATATTTGTAGAAAAAAACTCTAAAAAAAACATTTATTCTCGTAGGAAAACTCTTAAAAAAAATAGTTACTTCCGGTCAAAAAACGTGCTTCCGGTTGTTGGACTTTTTTGGCTAACAAACTCGTCCGAGCGACATAGACAACCAACATGTGTACAAAACTTGGACCAAATCGGACTTAAAATGCGGCCGCTAGAGTGTGAACACATATACATATGATTTTTAATGACACTCCAAAACGTGTTCTTGGGACCATGATCGATGCTCATTTGCTACTCCCGACCTTGGGTCATACCATAAGGGCCACTGCAATTCGCTGACTAGAAAAAAATGTACGTACAGACTGATCACATACTCAGCTAGTGCTCAAATGAAGATACACGCAGTGGTGGGCCGCTCGGTGGAGAGGAAGTAGAAAAATCGATAGTTCACATTCGTCTGTGTTCTAGGGTTCATGACTTTGCACTCACCTAGCAACAAGTTCACTATTTAACTCAAACGGTGACTTGCGCTTTTACACCTTAGAGTCCAGTTGATGACCGAGTAAGATTGCACCATCTCACTTGTTGCGTCACTTCCTTTTTTTATTTACGGAATCTTGCATAGTTTTTCTTCTAGAACAGTTTGAAGCCGAGTATTTAACTTTTAAAACTGTCACTTTGTACTGAATTTATTTTTTCGGTTATTTGTGACACTTTATTGTGTATGTCTGCTTAAAAAATTTTATTATTATCCCTACAATAAAATTGTTCTTAAATAAAAAAAAACTTTTTTATTATTTCAATTTGTTTATATATTTCATTCTTTTAATTTAAATCCCTTTTTAGGGCAAAATCTTTAAATCTCCATGAGATTGCATATGTTACAGTGTTAAATGATATGCGAGTGCAAGACCAGAAACCTATTGTATAAAATATGTAGTAAAAATATTACACTTTATTGAAGAATATTAGTAAACATACCACTTGACAGCCTCTCCAGCTCTTCCCTGTGCAGTTTTATATAGCTTTTATTCAGGCAAAATTGGGACAGATAAAAAAGAAAATTTTGAAATTGAAGTGCTACAAACAGATTATTTTATTTGTACTAGCTGTGTTGTGGCTCGGTTAAAAATGTGAATTGGATGCAAGAGCATGTTCTAATATCAGAATAATGTATTGAACATTCTATAAGTTGATTTTAGGCAACAACAGCCCAAAAGCGTTTTTAGCCTTGAAACAATATGTCAAATGTTTTTTATATTAAAAGCGAGTACATAGTGTGTAAATATATTCCAAACAATGGAAGCAGAAGGCACAAGGACAATTTTCAGCTAATATACAATCTCTACTCATTTCAAATTTCGTGTCCGTAGAATTTCCAATGGGACATCAGCACAATTTACACTATACAAGAGGAAAGAAGAGGACAGTGGGTGATTAGATTCTCCGCATGGCATAATATGTAAAATGCAACCAAATTTGTGTACAAATATAGTATGTAATATAAAATATAGTGTATGTCCAGATGACATTATAAAATATATGATATAAAATTCCACAATGGTATTATTAAATTTAATCAAACAAAACAAATATATATTTTAATTGCACTAAAAATATAATCTATTTTTATATTTTATACAATAATCTCTCCATGTTCGCAAGGGTATTAACAATATTATACAACAAGAAGGCAACATTTAATAGTTCAGGAATGTTGCACACATTTAATCTGCTTTAAGTGTTCATGGAATAGTTTTTTTTTTGTATATATGTATAGACAGAGTTTAAAAACTTGAATACAAAAATCAATGCTCGTTTGCACATAAGCGAGTTGCACATTAAATTACTTTCATTTTTATTTCTAACTATTGCAGAAAATTTATTTAAGAAAACACCTAATGTACACATTTTTATAATTGTCTCTGTAAGCCCATTTAATGTGCTACCTCGGACGATAGATTTTGAGCAATTTTATTTTGGTAATATGGATTACATTTTCTGCTATTTTGTTTTTTTCCTGATCTTCAACATATTCTAAGTTACTTAGATGAATCTAATTTAAAAACATGTTTGTCAAAATCGGTCAAGACATGATAAAATTACATACGTACGACGAACATACTTTATATTTAAAACGCAAAACAACTTGTATCAGTAGCAGCTTTTAACATAGTAATAAATTCAGTAAGGTACTATTTAAAAAAAAACCTTAAATTATGCACAAGAATACAAACTTTGAAAAGCATTTATTTAAAACAAGTTTATTTATTTATTTATTTATTTATCTAAACAATATATTTAGATTAGAATCAACTAAAATGAAATTGTATTTCTTAACTCTGAGAACGAGATGTGGTATTAAACAATAACATAAGCTAATTCACAAAAGTTAGAGACGTATTTTAATAGCATAACAATGAGAACATTGCTATCAATCAGTTAAGCTGGGTTTTCCTAGCTTCGCACTTTTTGCGGAGCTCACTGCGCACCACGTCCAGCGCACTGTGGAGCCTACTCAACAACATGTAATTGAATGAGGCCGTTTTCCTAGACACCTCCGCGGTCCACAGTGCGCTCTGCACAACTGGACGACTCCTCTGAGAGCAGTCAAGTGCAGAGCACAACAGAGCTATTTTTGGGCACTAGTTTTAATTTTACAAGAGAGTGCTGTAGTTGTATGAATATCATTGATATAATATCTACAATGTCTAAAAAGTTTACGGCTAGTGAGGATGAACAGCTTATCGAGCTCGTCGGTGGTCATCCAATACTGTGGAATATGGCCGATAAACAGTTTAAAAACACCGTGAAGAAGGACCTTGTATGGAAGGAGATTGGCCTTTTGATCGACAAAAGTAGGACGTAATTCTTTTTTGTTCTTTATTTGAAAAGTTATGATGAAAAGTAGAAAAACAATGGGGTTGGCTGCCTGTATTAAGACTCGCGTCCCTAAATTCAAAACGGCGAAGTTGGGTACAATTTCAATCCCTAACCTAACCATACCTTCACTTTTAAGCATATTTTTGTGTTATTTTCGTCAAAAAACAAAAACTGTATTTTTTTTCTTAAAGTAAAATAGATTGTGGGTGTTGATTGCTAAGGGTTTTTGCAATATCTCTTTCTGCAACTGAGTAAAAAATTAATAAAGTTTACTATTTATATCATACGTTTATCAAAACAAAACAACAGTTTTTGAAAATGTATACGGCAATCAACATCTGCATATGACTACTTCAAAATGAAACCAAATTTTTAAATTTTTTTCTCGAATTAACGGAAAAAATTACTTATTCTGTAGCATTGCTCTTATGGGAATCAGATTCAATATGGTAGCCCTTAACCAATCCAAAATCAACGATAAACAGATAGTAAAAGGAATATATTTATGTAGTAATAATACACTACGCTAAAATCTCGGCTAACTGAACTAAAGGGGGGGGGGCGTTTCGGATAACGACTTTTCATCTAACACTACAGTTTTGAAAGTCAAACTAATTAAAAAATCTCTTTGTAAGCTAGGTACACTTATGTTCTTTATTTAAGTTAAAATTCCATTTTTAGGATTACAGTACATCACAATATACTCATTAAATTGACCGCAACAGTTTTCAATAAACTTCCATTTTCGATTTAATTGATAGCAGCTAATTTATCAGTTAAAGTAATCACAACACGCTTCCGCTTATTGATAGCCGCTACAGCACAAAAATACGCTCGCAAAGGAAATAAAAACCACTTGTGTCATGATATTAGGAGGGGTGGGAGAGTTGGTAGTGTTGTTATAGTTTTAAACTGATAAAAAGTCAAATACGCAGCGCAACTGCGCAGCTAGGAAAACACTAACGCTCAGCGCAGTGCAAAATGTGCGGAGCTAGGAAAACCCAGCTTTAACCACTTTATTCGATCATAAGGATGGAATGTGGAAGCAATAACATTTGGTAACTCCCAAAAATTACAAGTTTTAAAAACAGCAATGCTTTTGATTATTGAACACATTTGTTCAATCATGAGACTGGAATGTGATATAAATAACTTCTCGTGATTAAGGCAAATAATCCATAGTGATTAGTTATGCTAGAAAATTTCCAATTGAACTTGTAATCGCTTTATGCTACAATTTAGAATAAAAATGGTTGCACATATCATATTGGTTGCACACGATATAATAATGTCTTGTAATAGGAAAAAATTCTTTGAATGTCAATTTATTCTTGATTTTGTCATTCAATTCATGCCGACTGTTTCAACTCTTTTTTTCATTATATGCGTCTAAAATGTCTACCCGGTAATACATGCGGTACCTAAAATAAGTTGGATTAGTTGACATCCAGAATTTATAAAATCGCTAGTCCATGAGCTATAATGGAATTCAAATATGTGCTTTGGTTTTTTTTCACCTGTGAATTACTTTGAAATCTGTAGTAGTAAAAATACATAGCAGAAAGACAGTAAAAAGAAAAATAAGTTACATTAATCACAAATAGAAAATGTCACCACACTTTCCTCAAATAAAACATTAGTTACAAACAATGACTCTATGAAGAGTTAACTACAACTTATAATAAATCAGTGTTTTCTTGAAGATTTTCTCAAGTCAGCTAAAATTTGCAAATGTAATACCAAGATGTTCTAGACAACTATAGACCTGTGCCAGTTTTATATAGTTTATAAAAAAAATTGATAAAACAGCTTATGAGCAGTTTGAGTGGTTGTCTGAATGGTGAGGGGATTATTTGTAAAAATCGATAAGGATTTCAATTCATTGGCGGATCCTTTGGGTTATTATATTTTTGTTTTGTTTAATCATTTAAGAGGTAGACTGCTCAATTCAGTAGTCTCTACACAACACAATTTGTATCGAATATTTCACCCACTAAATATTATCCAATCTCAATAAAACAAAAACCATTGAAAAAGGAAATGTTTTAAACTTTAGTTTTTGTATCTACAAATTTCTTCTAAAACGTATATTTACATATGTAATCATCGTTGTAATATTGTAGTTGTCTAAATCAACTAACACCGCGCGAGAAAGTTCAAGCAAATGACTCAAACTCGTCACTTTTGAAAAGCACATAACCGTTAAGACAGACTTGTTTTAAGAAGAAGATAAAAACACCATTGGATTCGTCAAGATTTGAACTTTCTACCACGATCTTATAATCATTCGTCACTCTTATAGTTTCTTAGATACGAAGTTTTCTGTAAACCCTTGTGATTTTACAGTTTTTAAGCAATGAGAAAGCACATTTTGCATTCGATGTAGCTATTACAAATCAATATATTTGTATAATGATTTTTATATCAATTTGAAGTGCAAGTTCTATATTTTCGTTTAAAATAAGGAAAACGTAGTTTAGTGTTCCGAGGCTATTCGGGTATTTCCGTGAAATATGTACATTTTCAACGCACTAGGCGAGCCGTTACCTTTTCCCATCCGGCTGGAACTGTATACTATATGTTTGTGAGAGTTTTATTTAGTTATTCTAATCTAGTAAACAAAGTGAAATAAGTTTATAGAATAAGGCTATTTAAATTTTTCAAGTGTATAGATTAATTCTATGATTTATTCTCTACAATTTGTTATAGGAAAATTCCGTTTTTGGGTAAAGCATTTAATCCCTTATCTATTCAAAATGGGTGCTCATGAAATAGTCTCAAAAGTCGTTTTCAAGCACTGTATTCCAATAAATTATTCCGATTATTATACTGATCAACAATTGAAAATGTTAACTTATACTGTATTCAGGTGTTGATAAATTCACCATTTATAAAATTAAACTAACCTTTTATTTTAGTAAAATTTTATTATCTGGTTCTATGGTGCCACATTAGGCTAAACTGCTGTTGTTCTAACATTGTTAAGTCTCTGGATGTTTGAATAACGGCTGCCAAATAATTTGTATAAATAACAAGGTTGTTAATTTATATTTAGACTCTAAAAAAATATATTTTGAGAATGGAGAAATTTGCTTTTATAAAGAGATTTATTCTAGAAATACTAATGCATTTTTGTTCATAATTTTGTAGTGAAAGTGGACAGATGGTCTATTTTGAAGAAATTAATCTATTGTTCCTCTGTTTTTCTCATTTTTTTAATAATAATTTATAATAATACACAAAACCCAATAAAATACCACAAATTAAAAAAAAATACATTAGCTTTAAGCTTCACAATATAATTTTATATAAAAGTTTACATTATTGTTCTCAATAGCTTTCTAGAATATAAATGTTTTTAGGTCAAGAGACATATATTTTACATAACTTTGCAATATATTTATATATAAATAATAACAAAATATTGTACAATGTATTATATTATAAATAGTTTAAATTATAACATACTCCATTGTTTGTTTAAACAAGAATTAATCTGATATAAAGTTTAAAAAAATATACCTATGTTTTATAATAACCATCTTCTAATTTGAGTTTAATTTAGACCATATAAGTAAATCTTATAGAAAATAACTGAAAGAAACTTGTTTTTATTTACATTTTACAAAACTCAATTTTCCTACAAAGAATTAACTATTATAATGAAGTCTTGTTGGATTTTTTTGGCAAATAGTGTTTCCTTCATTTATTGACTAAATAATTTTCTCATAAATGACCTATTAATAATGAATTACTTTTACAAGTGACTCATTTAGTTCATTAATTCATATATTATGTAACTTATTTTATGTACTCATCACAGATAACGATAGAGCTAAAACAAACTAACAGCTTGTAGAGGGTTGTGTCACCTATTTTCTAAACAAGACACTAAAAAACTTGTACATATTCACTTCTACATTTAAACACATTTCACCACGCATAAATTGTAATATTTTGTATTCAATAAGTGTACATCTATTTTCATCCTTCCTTTTTGTTATTCATTCCTACATTTAAACACATTTTACCATGCATAAATTGTAACATTATGTACTCAATAAGTATACATCTATTTTCATCCTTCCTTTTTGTTATTCATTTCTACATTTAAACACATTTTACCATGCATAAATTGTAATATTATGTATTCAATAAGTATACATCTATTTTCATCCTTCCTTTTTGTCTCTTTTTTTTTATAGTGTCTATTTCAATATTCGTTTGATGTCTTTGGTCTGTCTCTGGAGCGTAATTTCAGATTTTTCTGTTTTTACAAGGATGTTTTCCAATAAGTCACTCTGGGAATCAATTTCATTCCCTAAGCCATGAGCCAAACCTGTACAAATACATACACATTAAAATGCATTTTTAATAAACTTGGA
Organism: Philaenus spumarius; assembly: GCA_018207615.1. Lineage (NCBI taxonomy): Eukaryota > Metazoa > Arthropoda > Insecta > Hemiptera > Aphrophoridae > Philaenus > Philaenus spumarius. The sequence goes on along the minus strand of JAGFPH010000397.1, from coordinate 91,758 downwards.
AGCAAAGTGTAAACCAATAGAAAAACAGTCTGAATAATAACAATACTAAAAAAATTTCCCAATTGCAATATTATCAGCATTTATATAGCTAATAGTGTATATTGCATTATAATATACTATATAAACTTAACATCACAATAATAAACAACCGCCTAATCCACGTGCTACTCATAAACTGACGGGTTGGAAGCGGGTTCTAATTTTGTTATTAGAACTGTTTAAAATCATAACAGCCTAATAAGAAAATCTGCTTTTTAGTATTCAAATAGAGTAAACTAAAGTGAAATGCCTTATGTATATTGTTTGAACTTTGTTAAGACAGGCAAGGTTTGTCTTTGATATAAGCTGCACAGACAAGTATAAATGGCAACTTGTAACTATAAAATATAAAGTATAAAATATAAAAAATATAAATTTTGTAACTAAATAATTATAGTTATAGGAATAAATTAAGAAAATGTAAATTTTAGGAGAGCTATACAATAATATACTAAGTACACTCCAAACACGTAATAAACACAACGATCCAACTAATAAAATATCAAATAAGAATAAATGGCGAACACTCCGCGTCCGAACAAGAAATATAACTAAGCATGGGACCATAGCCCCCCCCCCCAGCTCCTAGGGAAAGGAAAATATGTATATTATTAGTTATAGTCAGGTATTTTTCTTTAAAGAGATTAGCACTAAAATATGTTTTAAATGTTATGTGCCGTTTGATTTTACATATACTTATTTTATTTTTTACAAGAGTTCAAGCACGGGCTGCTTGGTCACTACTTGGTGCGGCCTCTAGGAGTGTTACAGGTCTTTGTGTATTCACTGACGGTGTAAAGGTACAGACTCGATGCTGTGTGGGTTAATATTTCACCTGAACAGCCAAATTGGCTTCCCAAATTTTAAAAGTTTTCTTGGGAAGGTCAAAAACATCCCTGGACTCCTTTTGCTGAAGGAGGGGAAGGTACTCCTTAACACGTTCACTGCTACGCAAATTTCGTATTTCCTATGCTAGGAGCTGACCTTTTATTTTTTGTATTTATGAGTAGAAATTACTTCATTTTTTAATCTTTCTACGTAATAATCACTAATATTTAAAGCGGACGCACATGTGCGTCCCATAGCATATATGCTTAAAATTCTATGCAATGCTCTGTATATTGAAAACACTCCCAATACGGGGGTTGATGTGCGAAGCACGCAATGTACTGTGTATTGAAAA
>JAGFPH010000397.1:49793-85237 GCA_018207615.1 Philaenus spumarius | reverse complement strand
TTTTTTTCAATTATTGTAGTAATGGGTGTTATTTTTATTTCAATTAAGTATATCACAGAACTCCAAGGTAAATTGTAATATATAATAGTTCATTGCAGTAATGACTGAAGTTACTGATATACATGTTATTGTACACAAGATAACGGCCGCCATCTTGAAGACATAATTTTTAAAACTAAATGAATGTAAAATGGTATGTTCTACTAATTAAAATTTTTTTAAATTTCTCTCTATATGTGACATTTTTTTTTGCTCCTCAAAATTGCTTAGCTGGTTCTGCCGCATCCTGCTACACCGAAATGTTCGTTTTGTAGATCTGTTGTTTTCATAATACGCCCGTACGGCAAACCCACGATGTGCACCGGTCGAAACCATGTTGGCTACTGAAATGGGATTGCCAACGGAACAACAACAGACTATGCGCGACTTCCTACCCCCACCACAGCCCGAGTGGTAATCGATAGAAACTGCTTAGTCGGTTTTGCTGCACCCTGTATTAAAGGTAAAACAATAACCAATCTGTGTAAATTTCATCAGAATAAGAATAATAGATATGAGCTATGTTAATTTGAAAAATAATTTTGAAATAAATGCAGATAAAAGGAAACAAAGTGATTAAAGTAAAAGTCAAGCCAATAAAGTATGCAATAAATAGCCAATGTACAACCAAGCAATGTAGTTATGATATACAAATAACAATTACACGAAGAAGAAACGAATGATCTTAGAAGAAGCATAACCTTTGATAAAATCTACAGAAATGAAAAGTAAGAACAAATAACTTTAAACCTGAAGAACTAATCAAGAGACAATCAAAGACCATTTCAAATCAAAGTTAATTAGGAATTCCACGCAGTTTGTGAAAATGGAGTAATTTCAGAACAAATCAATGTAAAAATATCATCCTAGTTTGTATCAATCAATTACATCAAGAGGTATACAACCATATATTTAGAATTAAAATTGGACCAGTCATAATTGAGATTTAGACAATGGGTAAAAATAATTCCAATAAACCAACTTTTCCAGTCTAGACATGTCGAGTTTCGGCTTAGCGACAGAACCTAACGCTGTGATGTCACTACGCACATCAAACTTGGCAAAGTACAAAAATTATACTATGGGAAAAGAAAAAGCAAGTTTAAGGTACAATGAGACATTTAAATGAGAATTACCAAGACAGAAAAGTGATGGAAATTCATCAGTAGCAATACGAATGCTAGGTTAATCGAATCTTCGAAAATAATTGTCAAAATTCAACTATCATTTGAAATACAGGGAAGTCTAATATCACAGACGTAAGCAGTACAATAATTCATTTCAACACCAACACCGATTCAACTCTTTGGAACTACATACAGCATGCCGTTTAGAGTCATCATCGTTGTGAGGTTCAACAGAATTCGTCGAAGTTTCATCAACTTGGTTGAGCGTCGTGCAAACTTCAAGAAGTGGACAGCCGATATTCTAATCCATTTGAGTAAAGATAAAGTACAGTAAAACTCCAATTATCTGAACTCCAACTATCCGAATCGCTGATTATCCGAATCGCTTTCAGAATTTCAGAAGAAAAAATTAAGAACGTACTGCGATTTGCGAAATAATGATTCTGTCTACGCGCGCTATGGCACATAGGCTTAAAATTGGCGTGCAAAGAACGCAAAGCTCTGTGTATTGAAAATACTCCCAATACGGGGGTGTGCGTGCCAAGCACGCAACGCACTGTGCGTCGGCCGCTTCTCTTAGTGTTCAGTGTCAAGCTCACATGTGTGTCCTTAACAGTGAACATGTTAATGCGATGATAGTACTCAAACTTTAAAGTTATAAAACGTGAATAAGCGACCGTAGTATGTGCGGATAGTTTACTTCAGTCGCGTAAACGCGAAGCCAATTCCGAAAAGGTTAAAATAGACCATTTTTCGGGGGAAATCCAACTATCCGAATTTTTGACTATCCGAATGGGGTCCGGTCCCAATTAATTCGGATAACTGGAGTTCTACTGTATACACTGTTATACATTTACTTGTTAAAATTGTTTTTTTACAAGAAACATTTTTTTTAAATTTCTGAAAGATGTAAGTAGCTGCAGAAGCTGAAATAAGCCAGGAGTTTGAAAAAAATCAGCCCACGAAAAAATAAGAAAATATTCTCATATGAAAATGAAGATGACGCGCTAACGGATCCAGAAATGTTATTCAGAATAAATGTTTTCTACTCTATATTAGACACCATTATAAACTCAATACAGACACGCTTCACAAAACTTTAACACAACTACAATTAATGAGACTGGGTTTTCCTTCTACGAGTTGAATAAGATCGATGAAAATTTTAAGAAAGCATGCCTAAACTTGGAGAAAAAACTAACACATGGTCATAGTTGCGATATTTCGGGATTGGAGTTTTCAAGAGAGATCAAGTGTTTGAAAAAGTTTTAGATAGGTTACCCGAAAGCAGTCCTTCAGATCTTAGCATTAAATAATTGGCAAGATACATTCCTTAATATTTGGACAGCTCTCCAGATTTTCGTAACTATTCCGGTTACAGTGGCTAACGGAGTTTTAGCAAGAGTAAGCTAAATAAAACCTACCTTAGGTCGACTCTTGCAGAAGACAAGGTTTCTGATCTAGCCTTGATGTCCATTGAAAATTATATAGTTCAGACATTATCGTATGAGATCGCACAAACATTTTTAAATGCACAAGTGCATAAGCAGAAATTACTTAAAATTTTTTCTCCACATGATATAAATAGTTTATTATTATTGTTATTATTAGGAGATTGTAATCTAAATATTTTAGATTTTGTTTTGTAGCCTCATCAATGAATGTTGACTAAATTGTGTTTTGTTAGTTAATAAAACAATACAAACGAATGATCTCTTTGTAAAAGTAATTTTTGTGATAGATGATGAATCTTAATTCCTACATATTTCGTTTGTCATTCTACATCAACTGTTCCTATAATGAGGAGTGGAGAGAGTGCAGTGCCAACGAGCATGGCCGTTTTCAAATCGACAAATTAGACAGAGACTTAACCTTTTGCACTCTATTTATTTGACACTTGGCTGCTCCACCAGCTCCAATTAAAATATTACTGTTTGAAGAATTATTTTTGTAAATTCGCTAAAAAATTCCTATAAATAGTAAACATAAGTTATTATATATCATTTTGTTCGGAATAAAACAGAGAATGAGGAAACATTTTTTGAAAGATTAAATAAAAAATGTTTCATTGAGTAGGCCTATTTTGAATATAATCAGTCAAAAAAATCAATTGATTATTTTGTTTTGTAATTAAATTAAAAATAAGAATAATAGAGTTTAGAGCTTTTAAAATACTTTATTACACTAAATGTGACCATAATAAATAATTTAAAAAATATTCTTGAGGTTTAACAACATTTTTTATTGAGTAGGCCTATTTTTAACATATTAGGTCAAACAAATAAATAAAAAAAAAGATTTATTTTATGAATTTAAAAGTAGTAATAAAAATGATTAGAGCTTTAAAAATAGTTTTTACAGTAAATATGTCTGTTTAAGTATGTCAATTGTATTTATATTTATTCAAAAATTTATTTTAACAATAACATTTTTGCGAAATAATGGTACATAACCCACGTTAACGTATAGTTTAAACAGTTGCCATTTCTCAACACAAAATAAAACAAAAACAAGATCTTTACATTGACAAAATTTACACAAAACTGCAAAATAATAACGTACAGTAAAAATAAATACCACTTGAAAAAGCGTAAACAAAAGTTACAAGGCACAAGATAAAAGACGATGCTATTTGCATTTCTTGATCATGACTGGCAAACAGCTGCTCAACTTCAGAGAGATATAAAATATATTCCACAGCCAATATAATCTGTCACTGGTTTCTAAACTGTTTTAACAACATTGAAGTCTCATTAGACCGAAAACCACAGATTCTACACTTGTTTAGAACATAGAAATCATATTAAAACGTGTGTCGGAATGAGTCCGACAGTGGAGCGCAACGGCAAATTAGCGATGTCGGACTGAGTTCGCCTATGGAGCGCAAAAGGTTTAAGATGTTGTCGAGATCTTCCATTCTTGCAATCACAACTGGTATATACTAGGGGCAAGCAACGGGGCGCATAATTGGATCTCGCTCCGTCCTAAAACTTGCCCTGGGCCGGCACTGAGTAAGTGGATCACTTGACGGACAAATAAATGGTATTTATAAACTTAATACTGTATATTTTAATATACTTTGTGCCACTAGGTCAAATATGAGTGGATTCAATCATAGACAACCTAGACAGTCCAGACCACGGCACCGCGTCTCATCTCTTGATGTATTTAATGCCAGGAATAAATACCACATTTACAAATTTACAAAGCTTGACGCGGTTACTTAAGTTCTATGTGAAAAACATTTTCCCTTCAATTATAAATTAACCTGACATTCACTTGAAAATCTCTATTAATGTCGAATTTATGTTGATAACTTTATTTACTCTTTATTAAAAAAAAAAAAATTATAACAGTAGGCGTTTTTTAAACAGTATTATTTTTTAAACATGTGTAACAACTTTTACCTGGATGAGTTGAACTCATTGTAGATGAAGGTGTTTGTTCTACAAAACTACTTCTTGGTTCTGATATACTTGTGCCGCTGTTTCGACCAACAGAGTTTACAGGTTCTGCGTTCTTCCCACTTAAGTAATTTTTGAGACTACCGAATACGCTCTAAAATTTAAAGTAAAAATACACAATACTTATGTTAGTTTTGATAAAAATAAAGGTCTAAAGCAGAAGATAAATGGCATTGCCAGTTGAAGTGTACAAGGCTAAAGATGGTTTGTTAACCAATATAAGCAACCGATACACATGAGCTAAACAAAATTCTTGGTGATGAAAAGCTAAAGAAAAACAAATTGTTGTTAACTTAATAAAAGGTCCAAATAAAATTCAAAACTCTTTTCACATTTTTCCATAAAAAAAAAACTCAGTATTAATATGTTTGTATTTATAAATAGGGTGTTTATAAATTAGTTATTGTAATATATGTGCCTTTTTGAAGAATACAAATTTTATAACATATCAAAAAAATCATTTTTATACAAATGTCAGCTATAAAAAATAAAAATTTAAATTTAAATAATAATCACCTTACATTACAAATTACAGTAGAGTCCCGCTATTCCGAAAATCTGCCTATTCCAAACAGAGTTCAGAAAAAATACCGATTTTGTTAACATAAAAACAGGAGAAATCAAAAAGACGTTCGTGAAAAAAAGTACATTTATTGTTAAACGAATAAGTTAAATAGAGACATACTAAGAGCCTAAGCTTGATGAAAACGCCTGAAACCAAATTGGAATGAAAGCGGGTTTTGTTTCCTTCGCGTTTTCCATCCGTTTTGCGGTAAGGAAGCTACCGCAACAAGCTTCCGGTGAAAAGGATACCGGGTCCTTCAGAAAGAAGGAAGGGTTAGATACAACAGCTACGCACTAGTAGTGTTGTTGCCACCTGCCAGTTGCGTTCATCCGTTTTTCTCCTCCGTTTTCGCTATCTAAAACGAATTTTATTTTTTTCTCGATCTTTTTTCAAGACGATGCGGCACTAACTCACAGACTGCGGGATGACAAAACGGACAGTTCGAACAACTTATCCCTTCCCTTCCGTTTTTAGAAGAAAACAGAATCGTAATGCAACGGCAGGAAAAAACGGATGGTATAAATCTACACTAAGGCAAGGTCAAGAGCATTGGCTGCGTCTACGTGTGATACGAGTTCAGTTTGAGCGTTCCTCTCCTTCTCGCTTTCCTCCAAGTTGATCAACACTGTATAGAACTGACTCTAGCAGATGTCCTCGCACTTAATTTACGCCTTAACAAGTCAATACTTTATTGTTATATAAGAACAATCGTACCAAAAATTCAAATTATCCAAAATAAAATTCGAATTATTCAATATTTCTATTTATAGAAGTTCAAATTATCCAGGTTTTACAATACATTTTTACATAGTTAAATTTGTGTTCTTTTTCATTTTCAAAGTGTTTGTCATAATTTGTAAAGTATATAAATTTAGGTATCTACATATCTGTATTCGTCAACCTGGTATACATTTGCTCTCATAATTATTGGTGTTTGATATATGTACACTCTCGTATTACTTTAAGGTTAGTAAATGGCTCAGTAACGCAAATCTTATATAACGCCATGAGAGTGGTACAAGCATTAGGTGGAAGAACAAAATTTTCTTAAACGTAAACGAAAACCCTTACAGAGAAGTTTAGCGGAGTTAAACAGGCGAACCTGGTCAGGAAATTGTCTCGTTCAAAGTGAACATTGTGGAATTAAGGTATGTGATAACTTCATGGTGGAAATGCGGTGGGGCACAATATTGCTAAAAAATAAATTCTCTGCCTACATCTTCTTGTACTTGCTGAATTAGATAATTCTCAAGCATGTTTAAGTATGAAATGCTAGTTACAGTTAGCCCGACAAAAATAATAATTTAAATTTTTTAAATGTTCAATATAGGCTACTACGTTTTTAAAACGGACATACAAGTTTAAAATAATTTTGCCTAGCCTCATACAGATTTATAACCCCATACAGATTCCTAATCCTGTACAGTTTTCCTGAAAATTTGTGATTGTGAATTTTTTATAGCGCTATGAAAATACTTAAAGAAAAAATAAGGCGCCAGCAATAGATAATAGTAAGGAGTAGCTGTTCACGTCACAACAGTTCATATATCATTAGCAGTGCAATTATTAGTGATTTAGGTGAACCAATTATTAGTGAATCAATTATCACACATGCGCTCCAAGTTTTTCGTTTTAAATCTTACAGGTATTTTCATAGCTATTAAAAATTTACAATCACAAATTTTCAGGACAATCTGTATGGGATTAGGATCTGTATAGGGTTATAAATCTGTCTGAGGTTAGGAAAAATTATTAGTCGGTTTTAATATTAAAAATTTCTTTTTTTATTTAAATTATTATTTTCTGCTTTTTAGTTTTGTGTGTATGAAATTTAACAATCGATTTTAAACATATGGATGAGATAATGACAGGGACATGTGGCGAAATTCAGGTGTATTTCATTTTCTCTTCACCGAATCATATCGAAAATAGAAAATTGTTATACCTACCTACCAATAATATAGCAATCCGTTTAATTGTTTTTCCCTGGGAAATAAAAAAAATAAATTGTACCGAACAGACAAGAAAGCGAGTTAATATTACATTGTCATCCAGTTCTGAGCCAAGTTTAAAGTCTCTAGTTCATCGAGATGTTTACTTTAAATCTACTGCAAAATTTCACCGAAAAAACAAATAGATTTATAAAAAAGCGAATTAATATTGCATTGTCATCCAGTTCTGAGCCATGTTTAAAGATTCAAATCTCTAGCTCATCGTGAAGTTAGTTTAAAATCGACTACAAAATTTGTACCAAACAGACAAACAAACAGATTTACAAGAAAGTGAGTAATTATTGCATTGTCATCCACTTCTGAGCTGTGATTTAAAGTTTTAAGACTCTATCTCACCGGGAAGTTAGTTTAAAATCGATTGCATAATTTGTACCAAACAGACAGACAAGAAAGCGAGTTAATAAAAACGAGGTAAACAAGTTGTATGTCTTCTTTAATTGCTTGATCGTCACTTCTGTATAACTAACTTATAAATGCCCTTAATTTTTGTAAGAGATCATAGGTATAGCATTTTATTTGTAATTAGCCTAATTTATTATTAACACGTGTTAAAATAACATTATAAAAACAAGTTCAATTTTCTATACATATATGTGCAGAGAGAGGGTTAATTTATTTAATCTCACCTCATGACCTAATCAGCCTACCTTTATTCCTTGTATGTGCTTCTGACTGAATCGCAAAGTTGTATTGATTTCATCTAGGCTTTTTTCAGTTCTTTCTAGTTGTTCACGTTGCCTCATCAATTCCTAAACATCATAAATAACAACATTAACCCTTAAATACTGATAAGACGCCTCTCAGGCGTGCAAACAGACTTGAATGACTGAAAAATATCGTGACTTTGACGACTCCCCTCCATACTTCGTGAATTCCTCAAGCAAGTGTCTCCCCTCACACCGGTCAACCTCTAACCTTGGTGCTGTGAAGATTTGGTGAGTAATGAACATTTTTCCAAAAACTACTACATCTGTGAGGCGCCTTGTTAGTATTAAACGTAAATTATTCTACGCCTCATACGCACAAAACGTGCAGGAACCACAAGAGGGTACATTGAAGAAAAGAAAGTATCGCAGCTACTGTGATTACGAGAAGAAAATTACCTTAAAAAATAAGTGTTCCATTTGTGAAGTCCCAGTTTGAAGAAAGCATAGCAACCTAATGTATGTGCAGTGCAAATGTAAATACCAAATTGACAAGTAATTGCTAGTATTTTGTAGAATTATTTTGTTCAGAAAAGTTGAAACAGTCGTTCCTGAAGAGATATTTTTAAGTTTTAAGATATTTTGCTAGTTTGGAAAAGACACGTCTAGTCATGTCTAGCACAGGACTATTTTTTTGCATAGACGACTGAGAAATTTAAATTTTTTTTCAAAACGTACTAATTTAATCCATCCAAACACCTTCTAGTATAATGAATTGAGTTAACTGAGTTGAAATAGTTGATAATTGTATTGTAAAAAACATTCTAGATGGTTTTTTACTATATTTACGCCTCTGAGGCGCCTTGTTGTAATTGACGGGGTCAGCTCCCTTGTTAGTATTGAAGGGTTAAGACGGCATGGAAAATTTGAAGTTAATATACAAGCTAAATTTAGATGCCCGATATAAGACAATATTTAGATTGATAATAAAATCTTACTGTTTCTATTAAATTTTAGACTAAAAAGGATATCGTACATTTAATAATCTATACAAAAACAGGTTCATAAGGCATCAAAGATCACTTTGATTTTTACTGAGTGTTTTAACAGTAGCCCTATAAATTGATTTATAAGAAATGGAACACAAGAAAAGGAAAGAGATTTGTGTCAATCAAGTCCCAGGACGCCTTATAACTAAAAAATAATAAGAGCCAAACTACCATCAATCCTGACTGGATCAATCTTTTTGAGGTCTGGTTTGTGGCATTGTTTTCGGAAAACTAAGATGTTTAAAATTATGTTCAACTCGATTTAGGCTGTCATTAAAGATTTTCTTCCGACTCCTGATCTGCCTTCCTTCTGCGGTAATAGCAGGTCGCTGACTACATGGAAACATAATTCCCGAAGTCCAATTGTGATGTGCAAACTTTCATAATTCAAGCTTTGTTTGTTCAAAAGTTATTAAAAACGATTCAAGACTTAATTGACACCATGTATATCTCTACCATATGGGCGGAGATTAGGCCAATGGTTGAAGAAGGATAAGTCGTCCTGGAATAATTGAAAGCTTGAATAAAATAGGCATATTGTTGTTTAATTTATCACTAGTTTAGGGTTACATATAAATTAAAATATTTAAAAATTTATAATCGCCAATGTATTTTATTTTGAGTGTTTTACTTCATGGATATTGTATACAAATTGTTGAAATACATTATTGCTGGCAAAACCCCTATTCTAACTTACCTAGCGTATAATGGTAAATATTGTAGCCTTTGGATTAGTTCCTTTTTCCTAGGAAAATTTATGAAATTTCATACTAAATATATCAACTATTGCTTGTGAAATTTGTATAAGATACATTAAACCTCTAAGGGAATAAATATTACTACACCAATCAACTTTTTCAAATTGTTTTTATAATATACAGATTTAAACTCTTTAAACTAAGAAATAGAGTAGCTAAGTTAGTTGTCAACACTTTATTAATTTAAAGACAGGTTATTTTTTTTTTAGTTCTCGCGTATATGTTGAAAAAGAACTAACGAAAACACACAGAAACTAATTATCGTATTACCTACTACAAACTTCACAAAAAAAAAAAAAAAACGGATTGACTGTAGAACAAAACACCATTGTCATTAGTATAAGACTGATTGAACAACACTCAAAGCTGGACTTTGAACTTTCTTATCGTTCGGTAAGCTTATCTACAAGGTTTCCGACGTTAAGTTATTTGTCAGTCTTAAATCACAGTATGTTTCAAAAGTGTAAATATATATAAGTTTTTATATTAATTTTTGTCTATATAGCCTATAATGTTTCCTACACATAGCCTAGTTATTTTGTTTTTTAGTTACTTTTATAATTATTTTGTCTAACTAAAATATCATAAAATTTGAAGTTGGCCCAATCTTTGTATACTATTATCAAATTGTGAGTTCAAACTGGAAAGGTTTAGGTTTTGTTGTTTTGATTTTTCATAAAGTTTTATTAACTGCAAATAGGCTATACTAATTTTATGTTTAGGTTGATAATATTTATTTCTGTACAATTTGTATATTATATATATTTATTAAATATGTTATATGTGTGCAGCATTACAGAATTGCAAACTAATAGTGTGGAAAGTGTTGTCACCCCTAGTAATATAATGGACTAGGTACTTGTAAAGTGCATTTATTTATTAACTGTAAATATACAAATTTTATATATTGTTTGATGTTATTAAAATTGTTTTACAATATTTACACATCTATTATAAACCTGATATGTTTTATGAAAATTATAAAGAAGCACATAGTAATATAATTGCATCACTTTTTAGCATGCAACTTAGAATGAAATCAGGTGTTTGTTACAGTCTTGAAATTATATATCTATCATTTTTCATTAGTATTTAAAATATCATTTAAATTCTAGCAAAAATTAAAAGTTCAGTGATTTGCTGTTGTGTTACATGTATGTATCTTGATATAGCCTAAATACAGTAACCTCTGCCTTAATATTTCCAGGAGGTGTGTTGTAAATTTTACCCTATATACATTTTAGTTTAAAAAAAAAGGAATTGGCATAGGTTCATAGGTTCTCAAGGAACTCTAGTACAGTAAGCCCTTGACATTCGCGGACTTGGTATTCGCAGTTTTGATTATTTGTGGTCGCTAAAAAAAAGAAAAAATACTGTATAAATAGCAATAAAGTACATGCAAAATTCGTAAATAATTATAGTGCAGCACTGTAATTATTATTGTACAAATTTAATTACATTGTATAAATACCACGTCGGCAAAACACTCGCAAATACAACAAAACATACAAGATGGTATTTCCCTACAAATACACCTCTGTGTGAATACAAGTGGACTTGTGCAAATGAAGGTCAATGGCCTACTGTGATTTAGTTGGAGACATCAATTTAGTGTACAGCAAGTCAAATTAATTTTAAAGAATTAATTAAAATTACAGTAAAATATTTTGAAAGAAATTAAGTTTTTACTAAGTTTTATCACTCGTAACAGATGTAACTAATATTTTCGATACTAACGGCGAACAATAGTTCGATGCTTTGACATGACTTAAGTTCTAAAAATAAACAAAACCAGATTTTAAACGAGCAACTAGGGATGGGGGTAAAAATTTACTTTAACTTATCAATCGATTTCTAAGGTAATTTGATATAATATGAAAGAACACATCTAACTGATTCTAAAAACAACAAAAATTTTCCCGGGAAATAATATTTGTAGGAGTTATAATGGAATTTAATCAACGTTGTCAAATCGAACAATAGGTTACTGTACTGAATAAGGTGTGTATAAATATCTATTTGAAACCTGTGTACCCTACTACTAAACAGCTGACCGCAGCATTTCAATCTCATTGGATCTGTAATTAATTAGAGAGGGTATTTCGTCATTAATATCACTTTATATAATTAGAATTAAAAAAAAAACCAGAGGTAGGCTACTAACCTATAGTGTTTAGTCACAGTATGTTGCCGATAACAGTATGATTATAATATTTCGTCGTTATTATCACTCTATATTATAATTAGAATTAAAAAAAAACCAGAGGAACTTACCTATACTGTTTAGTCACAGTATGTTGTCGATAACAGTATATGATTATAATATTTCGTCGTTATTATCACATTATTTATAATTAGAATTAAAAAAAACCTGAAGGACTAACCTATACTATTTAGTCACAGTATGTTTACTTAGTTGAGTTGCCTAAACCGTTCGTTTCTACAAAAAAAAAAAAGAACAAGAACAATCCGGCAACGCTGGGAGAACGGTGAGAAAAACATGTCGGCACTTTACAATATAAATTTCCATAACGAACTTTTGATTTGAAAGTTTTTAATGTTGTACGTGTTGAAGATGGTTAAATATTGGTTTCCCGGCATCAGTGAAGTGTATTAATAAATTAATTCTTACATGTTTGGTGTATGTGAAGTGATTTATTTTGTTATAATTACGTCGCGGAAAAGTCGAAACTTAACCTATAGGCCTACTGTATAGGCTAATTCCAACTTTTATTTCTTTCATAACTCCTACAAATATTATTTCCCGGGAAAATTTTTGTTGTTTTTAGAATCAGTTAGGCCTAGATGTGTTCTTTCATATTATATCAAATTCCCTTAGAAATCGATTGACAAGTTAAAGTAAACAAATACCGGGATGGGTAAAGATACCATTATGAGAGCACTGACCTTGAGGGGAGAGTGAGGTGACAAACAACGCTCCAATAACTTATAAAATTATCAACTGTAGTCTACACTCCAAACAACTCAGCTCAAATACTAAACCTTTCAAGGACTTTTTTTACCACGTAAAAGCTAAATTGCGTAAAGCCGGACAGCGTATAATAACGACTGCCTATATCTTATGTAAATTAATTAATTATAGGTTTAAGTACATGTTTTAAAATTTTCTATAACTTATGTCAAGAACATTACCCCCTTTTCCTATAAAGATTTAGTTTTCGCTATTCGCGGTTTTGTTATTCGCGGCAATTTGACGGAACCTATAGCGAATAGCGAGGGATTACTGTATTAATATTCTTCCAGAACTACTTTTGGCTTTAATTAGTGTTTATTTATTAACTTGGCTATCCCTATAGCTAGCCTAGTTGGCGCAAATTTACTATTCGACCCTCAGCTGACCTACGGCAACAGAAATGCAAAAATAATAAAAAAATAAAAAATAGCCTTAAGTTCTTCTAACTTATAGTCTTTAGTCAGAGTATGTTTACCTGTATTTAACATTTAACAGTAGAATGTAAAACATGTCATCTGAAAAAATAGGTATCAGCCTAGGGTCGAATAGTAAATTTACGCCGCCTAGTTTGTTTTACTAATTATAAATAGGTTAAACAAATATATAAACTAAACATACCTCTGCTGTAGCATTTCCAACTTCTTCAGAATGTCTTAACAAACTTAAAGATCTTTGAGATGACTGGATAGTTCTGTCTTCTATTTCCTTTCTTGCTTGCAACATTAACTTGGTTCTATCTTCTACATCACTGTGATTTTTCGCCATAGAACTGCTACTAGAAATATTTGAAGTTGGAATATAATTAGAATTTCCTATAGGAGGGTGCTTTAAAAATTCATCATCGTCTATGTCATCTTCAACAGAAAATAATGAACTTTTATTACTACTTAAGTACTGCTGGCCAGACATTTTCAAATGGCTAGACATATAATAAAACAAAGGCTTTATTCTTAACCAATTTAAAAATTGACAAATTCAAGACGCTCTCGACGGACTAATCACTGTACTTTGTACTAATGTAATGTCTAACTCTAACACCCCTAAGATAGCTCTAAAATCTGAAGCTCTCAGCTCTGTGCTCCTCCTCCTGTTCACTGCTGTCACTGTGACACTGCTCAACTCAAACAGCTGACTAGTTAAAAGGTCTTTTTAATATCAGGTAGGCATTGAATAATTTATTTTACTCAGAAAGATACTAGTATACAGAATGAGATCTTGGCAGAGCGCCTAAAAATATTTTTTTTACTAATGAACCTTTACTTATAATTCTAAAGTCTATAATCTGAATTAATCTGTACTAAGATGAAATTCATAAATAAATGATAGTAACAATCATGGAGCTACCGAATTGTCCTAATCTTATAATTAATTCAAATACCATACAATCAGTGCATACCTAATTTATACATGCGGGATGCTGCCAGGACCCCCATGATATAAATTTGGCCACACTATTCAACCACTATCTTTCCACAGAAAGTCAATACACCCAGTCTGTTTTTTTTCAATTCACAATAAATTAATTGTTAACTTTTATTTGGGCGTGTTTTACTCTTGGGTCCTAATACCCTACAAATGTGTGTAATTTTTTCAATTCTCTTTTTCAAGTTGTAGTTTTTAAGGATTTAAACTAAACTAAGTATTTTTTAAAACTCTTATAAAGTGTTTATTTTTTTAAATTCATATTTTAGTGTTTAAAAAGTAATTATAGGAATACGTACAGATTCCTTACTCCGGTAATGTGTCCGAGAGGGGAAGTAAAGAGGGGATTCCACGCAATGTTTGTTGTGTCCAACGTCAACAGTACAGCCTTTACAACCTCAATAAAAAAATATAGATCTCTGTTCTTCACTACAAAGTAAGGGTAAATAAAAATGTGAAAACATTTTCTTAGTGAACAGAATGTGTAAAAATTAGTTGTTTTATTTATAAATATATAGTGGGTGCCACAAATCCCCTTATCGCGCTTACAGGATCGGGTTTTATATTATGGTACATTAAAATTAATAAAAATATTCAGAATTTTTTTCGAATTCAGGTTAGTTTATTTTAGTTATTTTGTACAAAAGTATCAAACGTTAAAATAGCAATAACAGTAACTTTAGGCCTAATGCATTCACATAAATATTTGTTAAAGGTGGAGAATGCGTTCTTGGAATCGACAAATAAAGAGAGGAGGAAGGCAGGAAGTATTTCCTGAGATACCCTATTTACTTTTTCCACAAAAATCATAGTGCAAAATTGATTTCCTGTTCTTAGTTGTTCGATTCGAGTAAAAATTTTTGAAATATTACATCATTATTCAGTCAATCTTATGATTTCGTGTGAATATTTACAGAGTCGTTGCATTAATTGTTAATTTAATAATTATTACTGTTATTGTTTTTAATTGAGTAGTTTTAAATCGTATATATATTAACTAACTTTCACCAACCTGACTACTAACAATACAATCTGAAAAGAATACAAACTCTAAAACTTAAAAATACAGTATGTTTTATACAATATATTATTATGTAGGGGACCAACCAGGATCGCACCAAAACAATGTCAAACAAGCACAATGAATTCATTACAGGAATTATCTTCCTCCTGACTGAACAAAAGGTCACACAGAAAATTATTACAAATAAAAAAAGAAAACTCCACTAATTATCTACAGCTTTCTCGCAAAAAGTTTTCCTTTTGCATAAAAATAAAAAATTCTCACTTTGAATATTTGTTATCATCACTTTTATTTTATAAAAAACTTTGTAAAATTTTTCACCACAATTATAAGATTTTATACAATTTTTATGAATCAAAACCTCACTAATTTATAGATATTTGTCATAGATTTCTCTAAAAGTTGAAATACTTTGTTTTATAAAAAAAAGTTGTAAGCAAGTAGGTAAAGTTATAAGAATGCGAGAAACTGTCCATTTTCTCAGTTAAGTGTTATTTGTGGACCTAGTTTTTTTGTGGAATAGGTTGTACCGCCAAGGCAGTTTAGAGGAGAAGTAGAAGGGATGACACGCTCATTAGGTCAGACACACTCCTAGTCTGCGCGAACTGTACGTTTATTGTGGTGGAAACGAGTGGTGGTGAAAATGAAATAGAAGTTGGGAATGATATTGAGGATTAGGATATGAAAATGTAATTGAACTTTACTAATGTATGTGCATATTAGTGATATGAACATTCCGACACAAATGAAGTTGCTTTACAGGATTTTCAGCAGATAATAAACCATAGGGTATTCTTACAGATAATGGAGGTGATGATCAATTGCAAGTGATGATGAATAAAACAACAGATTCAAAGTTATGGTATGTTTTTATTTATTTTTTGCAAACTGATTTAAACACGATTTTTAGCGCTCTCGAGAATGGAGGAACTCCGAAACGCGTCGTCAAACACAAATAAAAGAGTTACGCTAGTATTTACAGAAAATTGTTCTCAAACTGATTATGTGGATCCTAGCAGACATACATTTTATTAGTATTTATACTCTTAATAGTAGCCTAACAATAGTCTTTTGGTTCACTACATACTGAACGGCTTTTACAAGTTTGCAAGGTTTTTAGATGTTCTTGTATGCTATATAATAAAACTTGTATATTCGGAGTGTCTCTATTATTTGCACTACAAGATACAAACGAGCAACATTATTGTCGTGCCGAATTTTCAGAATCTACAAAAGCAATTTTATTGGTTGATGCGATTATTTATAGTGCTCTGGGTATAGTTTTACACAGAATTTGTTTGATGGTCTATTAATTTGACAAAATATTGATTTGAAAATGTAAAGGTATGACCTACAAAATCCAATTTTATATTCATTACTGTAGCAACCAATTGCATAGAATAACAGACAAAACAGTTGATTCGGATCAACAGCTAAAGGTGCGCTTTCTGATAATTGAACTTACGGAATCATTTTTCCCCCCTTCTTTTTAGCCTTATATGGCTGCCACCGATTCATATCATGCGGCCCGTTTCTTCCTTGGGATTAAACTCTTCAAATTGAAATTAAGTTATTTCCTTTCCTGTATATTTTCCTGATTTGTTCTTATTTATTTTGAAATAAAATTGTGTGATATTAGTTAAAGGTACCGGTATGACACAACATATATGTACAGATAATCAAAATTAAATTCCTGAGTGCTTGTGTAAATTGTTATTTACAAAAAAGTGGGAAGTTTTGTACTGGATTTGAAAAAAAAATATAAATTAACTAGGTTTAAAAGGATTGCAGGACTGGTAGATAGGTAAAATTTTCTCGTCTGAAACTCTCCAGACTTTGCCTAAACCGAAAGGAATGAGTCATGAAAGAAGAAACCCACGAAATGCTAAAAGGAATCATATTTTCAGTCGAAATTGCTTTCTTAGAAATTGGACCTAAATATCAAGTTTACTGTACACTTTGAGACTATATAATTTATAACTTTGATATATAAGCAGACTAACTACTTTGTGTTAGGATGGCTGTAAGTATAAGTGATAGTTTCACTAAATAATTAATTCACAAATATAAATATATATTTTGTAACTGATATTACTTTTTAAGTATACAAATAAATAATTTTATTTTACAATAACAATATCACTTTGTTCCTGATTCACCGAACTAAAATCCATTATATAACATCAATGTCATTTTTATTATACATATATTTAAATTCAGAAAAATATATAAAATCGTATAAGTTTTCACTTTTATCGTGTGGTCATAAGCACACACCCATTTTTTATTTTTAAATGTGTGTGATTGTAAACAAATCATGAAAGGCTTAAAATATTTTTCTAAGTGAATATTCACCTTTTCTTTATTTTAAGTGTAATGCAAATAATAATAGAGATAGGAAGCTTGGTAGTTTAGTATTACCATAGAACATGAATAATAAATAGATCTTGCATCCATACGGGGGCTGTGTGCCGGAAAAGAGGTTGTCGCAAAAGTAGTACATGATCGCGCCGCGAGGTAGCGCTAGGGAGAAAGCATTGGTAGTATAGGTGTTTCAAACAGCTTCCTTCATTTCCCCAATAGATAGCGCCAAAAAAGTCGAATTTTCAGTGGAACAAAATATTGCATTGGATCGGAGTTCTATTAGGTTATTCAAATACAATGGTATTACTGAAACACATGTCAATTATTCAAGGAAATTTCACTTTCTCATTTTGAAAACAGTAAAAAAGAAACATTATCTTAATCTTGACAAAATAAATCATCCATGTAATATGAAATAGGGTTTCTAAACTATTTTGAGCACAAAAGTGCGATAGGAGCAAGCACAGGATTTGGAGTGTGAAGCTAGCAGCGGTATACCCTACCCTTGTAGTTACTATTATTTTACATTCATGATCAATATTTCATTCCCGTCCTAGGTTATAGGCTTTGGGATCTTAAAGGAGCACGAGTGCCGCCACTAGGCCTACTTAAAAGTATAGTTTCACCAAATTTTCATATTTATTGAACCGACAATAATTAAAAAAAAATATATAAAATTCCTAGCAAACCCTCGATTTTTTGCAAGTGCTACAGAAATCCCTCCATTTCCTTAATTTTTGGTGAAAATCCTTTCATTCCTTGGGAAAAGACTTATTTTTATGAAAGGTGATAAGTTAGGCGAGGAGTGTTTGGACCCAAAATTATACTTTAAAATACTCTCTTCTCGCATCAGCCTAATAATCGGAGTAAATAGTGTTGAATAATTATTGATTTTGTACATTGGTTAAAATGATTAAAACCTTGTTTTATAGAAATAAAGAAAGCTAAATCCAATTTTCCAAGTTATAAGAAAAATAATAAAATCCCAGTTAGTAGTAGCATAGATCATGAATAATAAAATAGATCATGCATTTATACGGGGGCTGTGTGCCGAAAAAAGGTTGTCGCGAAAATAGTGCATGATCGCGCCGCGAGGTAGCTGTAGGGAGAAATCATTGGTAGCATTGAAGTTTCACACAGCTTCCATTGTTTCCCCAATAGATAACGCCACTATCGTCGAATTTCCAGTGGAACAAAATATTGCATTGGATCGGAGTTCTATTAGGTTATCCAAATACAATGGTAGTAGTCAATAGTTGAATTAGTTTAGTTAATTACCAACATTATTTAATCTACCTATTTATCTTCTATATATATATATATACATAATCCAAATACCACTCACTCACTTATCATGAAATCTGAAAAACGACCGTATGGATTTTAATGAAATTTGGTATGTAGCTTCCTCTAGGCCCCTAGGTGCTCGCTAAGAAAGGTTTTCAAAAAATTCGAAATTTTAGGGGAGGGTTTAGTTGGTTAAAGTTATTAAAAATCACCATAAGAAATACATAGTGTAATATATTTATTGATAATAATATTTATAATTTTTGTTAATATACATTTAACTTTGATTTGTCCATCCGTGCAAAGCCGGATCGGACCAGCTAGTAATTAATAATTGTACTAATACGTACTCATACTTATCTTGTGTGTACTGGTTAAATATAATTGTAAAATCAAAATGTTGTGATATCATAGTCAATTATTAAGGCTAAATTGTATTTGGTAAGCTAATTAAAAACAAACATCCTTATAGTTTTAAAAATATTTAAATTTTTGCTCTCGTTTTTTTAAACAAAATTATTTAAACAAGAAATTGTAATAGAATAGATATATTAATATGTCATATGTATATTTGGTAAGCTAAGAGTGTATATAAATTACGATATTTAAACGTGAATCATAAAAAAATATTATACTATCACTTGTCTTTATTTTCATTTATGTTTCTTAAATTAAACAGCAAATGAAAACTTTTTTATTGAATTTGTGTTTAAATACCTAATTTTAAAGTGTTCGGAATATTAATGTTCTAATGGTTGTTCAAAACAGTATTGTCTTTGAATTTTTAATAAAATAAAAATACAAATGTTACATTAAAACATGGGAAGTCTGACCTACTAAAATACATAAAAACATGCTACTTTCAATTGCTCCATAATCATAATTATTTAGAATTCAAATAGGCACGATAAAAGTTTTGCATGTTTTCAACTATTTCGAACAGCAAAATGTTTTGTGTTTGGAATTTGGATTTGGAAGGTTGGTCCTTGGTCCCGCACTCCCCTCCATTTACAGTTACGGGAAACAATGTAGACTATGTACTATATATAATAATATACTGTTATACAATTATATTAGTTATATAATAATATATAAGGTATCTGAGGTAGGTCGTTGTCAGTCCGTTTTAGATTTACTACCTTCCTCTGTTTCTTTAGACAGCAATACTCCTTTAGATATGAAGTTCTAGAGGGCAGCACATTAAATTTTAAGGGAGTTATAAAATGAAGTAGTACGACTGTTCACCAAGAATGCGCTGGCATAGCTCTCACCGTATAACCGATAAGGTGGGATGTCTGTAAAGTCTATAATCTGTAATCAAAGTTTGAACTTTGGAGTGGGAGTAGACAAGTTTGTAATTGTGTTTGTAACCATGTAAACGTAAACATGGCGTTGAATAAGTTACAGATATAGGCTCCAGTGCTTGTCAAGCATCAAAAATGAATTTAAATCACCGGTAATTGTTGATTGTTATGCCTAAGTTACACTTGAATTATTATTAAAGCAGTTGTACATCTGTATGTAAATACGTTTTTCCCAAATATAATGGAAAGCGGCTTCACTCGTGGATTTGTTACCGGTAAACGTTTTTCAATCGATGATGCATTTGAAGAGGAAAATGACGATGTTGTGAAAGTATATGGATCTACCACTGAACGTTCGCCATTGAAACCAAAATATAGAAGTGCCACATCTGATGATAATGTTATCGTGTGTGTTCATGAGCCTAACCAAGGACCTCGAACTGCAAGGTCACAGTTTGCAGATGATGTAAGTTTTAGAGCTTTAGGGACTCATTATGAAATTCTAGTATACACCTCCTTATTATCATAGCAGCTAGCAAGGGGGGGGGGGATGGAGAATGCGGTGCAGGTTTTCGTAATTTTCTTCATATTCTGGAAGAACACATAAATCTGACCCTAAAACACTAAAATATCCATGAGAAATAAATATAGAAATTATGAGCAAAATAAAACTCCAAAATAGTTTAATTTCAACCATTTTTGCTATGTTTGGACTAATCAAAAGAAACAAAGTCGGTAAGTTGACTAAAAAAATTAATGAAACAAATCACCAAAATATAAGAAAAATGTAAACTAATCTTACAAAACGTTTATTAGTAAAACAATGGGTCCGTATAAATTTAGGCCGACTATACGACCCTCAGCTGATATTTTTGCAGACGACGACGACCTTGTTTTCCATTCTACTGTTAATTGTTGAATACAGGTAAGTTCAACCTACTGTGACTAAAGACTATAAGTTAGAACCTAAGGTTATTTTTTCTTTATTGTTTTATTTCTGTTGGCGTAGGGTCGTATAGTAAATTCGAACCAAACAATAAACTACATAAAAGAATAGGTACTGAATGCTATGAAGTAGGCCTAATAGAATAAATTGACTAACATTTCCAAATAAAACATTAAGTCATAGTAAAAGAATATATTTTATTGGTCGCGAATAAATCGTGCTCCTGGTGGTGTTTTGATAAATTATTTAATTCCATAAAGAAATACCACTACCTGAATGACAGAATTCATACCATAACATCTGATTGGCTGAGGCGAAACATTAGACTTCCCACCAAATAAGGTAATTTTTTGACGAAAGTATACATCCACACTCCAACTAGGCCTAATGTTTGT
Organism: Philaenus spumarius; assembly: GCA_018207615.1. NCBI lineage: Eukaryota > Metazoa > Arthropoda > Insecta > Hemiptera > Aphrophoridae > Philaenus > Philaenus spumarius. The sequence goes on along the minus strand of JAGFPH010000397.1, from coordinate 63,863 downwards.
GTTTAAAAGACAACTTAATTGATGTTAGAAACTTATATATCATGTTAACAATATGGAAACATTCTATGATTAGAGCTTGTAAGTTATAATTTCAGACTATTTTATATGCTTTCATTTTCAAATCTATAAGTGAGCAACCTAACCTTCAAATCAGCTGGAGCGTGAATGTATATTTTCATCAGTTTTTTTTATAACCTATACTGTTTACATTGTTTTGTATAACACAATTTCAACCCCTAAAGAAAAAATTAGCTTGAAGAATTATCGTTTAGTTTCTAATCACAGTATGTTTCCAGTTTGTAAACATATGCTAGCCTTTAAGTTGGTAGCACCAATTAGGTTGTTTTGTATTAGAGAATTGCAACCCCATGAAAAAAATAGCCTGTACAGTAGTTTTATCTTAAAGTCTCTAGTAGGCTATGGTTCTTGTTTGTAAACATATAACAGTTCTTAGTTTTATAAAAAAAAGGGCTTGAGCTGATGCTGTTTTTAATTTCTAAAGATACGTGTATATGTTGGTAGCATTTTTTGCTTCCATATAAATCTAGTTCAAACAATTCTGGCAATGTTGCTAAAGCCTGTTAGCCTATATCGCGGTTGTGTAATAAAACATGGCTAACGATTCTCTATGTTAAATCACATTGCAACTTTTGGTTTGGTAATTCGTTATGTTGTACTTGTTTTAGATTGTTTATAATTGATTTTCCGCCATGTGAGGTGTTTAATTTCAATATATATAAAGATAAAAGTGAAGTTTAATATATTTCTATTATAACCTCTGGAAAGAGCTTTAAATAGGGATGGGAAAAACCTACCGGTTTTAACCGAAAACCGTTTTTTTTTTTTATTATGATTAATCGGTTTTACGGTTATTTTTTTGTCCCAATTAAAACCTTTTTTTTTTAAATATTCAATAACCGGGCAAAAAACCGTCACTGATATATCCTAATTTATGAGTCTATAAAATATAAAATATTTAACAAGATTGTCTTGCGTTGCAATAATTCTGGACTAGTGAAATCGTGGAATTGATGCAATTACATCACTTTTGTTTGCCTATTTTTCTCAAGTCCACATTTTTGTTCTAAGTTCTATCAACTATGTATCAAGATTGCATTGCCACTGTCTTTGTGTCATGTAGTATTTTCTCCGATCTGGCACAATCTTAGTTTTAAATTATTTTAAAATGGATTAAGTCTTCTGTAATTTTTGTAAAAGTATAGGTACAAATTTGTGTCTATACGTTAAATTATGTTGTTATTAAGTCTTGTAGTAAACATCAATGTGAAAGAGCCTTTATAAATAGGTTGGACAATAATTATTTGCCATGAATGACATTGTTATATTGTTTTATAGTGTATTTCATTTGATTTTTTTCTTGTATATTTAGCTGTAAATTATTTTAAAATTTATTATTTTAATTTTTGTAAACGTATCGTTACAAATTTGTGTCTAATCATTGAATTGTGTAGTTGTTTTAAGCCTTGTAGTAAACATAAATGTTTATTTTTCCATTTCTTGTAAATATAAAAAGTTTGTCTACACGATGTTATTTTCTTCTTAAAAAAACCGGTTATTTCAAAAACCGTTTTTTTAGCAATTATAACCGCTAGGTTAAACCGATTGTGAAAAAAACGGAAAAACCGATAACCGGTTATTTTTACAATAACCGCCATCCCTAGCTTTAAACCCTTCAACTGTCAATGCTAGGCCTAATTTTTGCAATGCCAAGCCATTTCGGTGCGTGTTGCAAGCATTTTTCTAAAAGTTGCCGAACATAGTAATTGTACCCCAATCCAAAAGTGTACCATAGCTTTTTTGTAGAGAAAGATTCAAAGAATTCATATATGAAAGTAAAAATTTGATTGATGGAAAATTTATAAAGTTATTAGTTCAAGAAACAAAAAATGTTCAGTAACAAAAGGAAAAGTTAATATTTAGACCTATATAAAAAGTATAGTCCTAAACATTTTTTGTAATTTTTCAAAATGTACAAAAGTTTTGTAATTTAGTTCTTAAATAGAAGTGTATAAATATATATATATATCAATTTCAAATATATATTTTTTGAAAACACCACTTTTTATGTTCCTACACTACAAGACAAACCTAGGTATAGTTTGAATAGTAATTAGAGTATATGCTTTGCCCAAAAATTAAATATTATTGTAACAAAGTGTAGAGAATTAAATCATAGAATTGAACCGTATAATTGAAAATTCTTATTTTATAAACATATTCATTTAGTTTGACTTATTTAACAAAATTAGATCAAACGGACAAAACCTCTCACGGAGGGAGAGTAGCCTATACATATGCTGTGTGTCTAGACTATTTACATCGAGCGCTATGACTGCTCAATTTGAGCAGTCTGACAGTACCAAGGTATTTGATGTAGGCCTAGTTCTAGTATTCACCTCCTACCGAGATCGTAATATCCGACTTTTAGGAAAGTGAATAAACCTACTGGTACAACCTGTTCACATTGTAACTGTGTGGGAGTAGATTGAGGCAATTGTACACTACACTTAGGCCTATGTAATAAATGGTCCTAGTGATACCATGTCATTTAGTACAACTTTTAGTATTCTACTTCTTGTTGAAAAGCATCAGTTGACGACTTTTTTTAGTAAAGTGTGTGTTTCAAAACTGGAGACTGTAATTTAATATAGGTTCAGTTATAGGTTGCTCAACCGTAGTAGAACAAGTAGTGGTATAAGCCTACTTATAAATAATTAGTCAACATTTATTTAGTGTATAATGTTGATGTAACTTATATGTATAGCGGCCTATATATATATTTGTATATGGCTTAACAAACTATGACCGGAATCCGGAGTTAGCTTTTGTTGAGGCTGTTATTTTTTATTAGAATCTATATACATAGCCATCCAGGATAATATCTTAAATATGATTTATATATGGAAACCAACTGTAATTGGTACTGGGAGGTAAGTAGTATTAGAAGATAGAGTATCTATGGAACTTTTCAATGAATATAACTCACAAGACAATGCTAGGATTAACAGAATATTGTACTCAAACTTAATTATGTAGATCCTAGCAGAAGTATTAAGTTCAAGAAAAACACTACCTTTAAGAAAGCAATCCATGCTGAAGTAAAACTTTGACTGATCTGAAATACTTATACTTATACTTAAGTTATAGACATAAAACCAAACAGTACTTCTAGCCAGTTCCTATATACCCCCTTGGTTGCTTACATCGATGCTAAAGAAAGAGTCGTAATCGAAAGAGTGTTTGGCCAATTAAAACAAAAGTTTCCGATTCTTGGTAATACAATAAGAGTGTCATTGGACAAAGTACCTAAAATAATTGTAAGCTGTGCCGTTCTTCATAATGTTGCTAAATACTTGAACGATGGCTGGGACTTTGTCATCCTGATATTGATGAAGGCAACGGAGATGAAAATAACGGAGAAGCATGAACATGGGAAATGAAACAGAACAGATCATTCGTCAATGAGGTCTAATGAAACGAGATGAAATTGTCCAAATCCTAAGTGAAATGTAACGATAAATTTGAACTATACTGTTTAAAAGGTAGATTATAAGGACAATCACTGTTTTTGTAATTGATCTATATTTTTTGTCATGAAACAAAATGAACATACGGTAAATAAATAATTTTTTGTCAAATACCATTTTAAAACTAGCGTTTTTACCACTCACACTTAAAGGTTCATCACTTTTTATTAACTTATTTTGATCTTTTCTGTTAATTCGTTATACTACCAACATTATGTTACTATCCCCCATTAGTAATTATTCCGATATAATATATTTTACCGGTTTTATAATTTTTTTTATTAGAAAAAATTTTCTTTAATTTCGTTAGGTTCAGTTAATTTAGATTTTTGAGGCTTTTTTTACATTTTTCCGGCGGAAAACATGAGTCACGCAGAATAATTCGACCATATTTAGATTCAATTGTAATTAAGAACAAATTTTAAAATCGGTAGGGTAGCCCTATCGGAATATTTACTCAGTTTGACTATACAGTAGAGCGTCGATTATCCGAATGTCAGTTATCCGAACGCAGAAATGTACTGTAGTAGTATATTACGTTAAAAGCCTGGTAAATAGAGTTTTCCCGTGCAAGGCACAGCCAAGTGCGCGATTTTCATGCAAGCAGGGAAGAATTTACCGGATGAGTTACGTACGATATTTTTCATTATACTACACCGAAAAAGTAATCAAAACATGAAAAAATCAATCAGCTGGTACGTGTATTCTTATTTATAAAATCAGTTGGTGCACGGTAAATTTACGGTGTAGTGCACGGAAAATAAAAACTTACGTGCCTACGAAAATACAGTATAATGAAAATAAATCAATACAGTACTGCACATAATTCCGAATTTAAAGTTTTTGACTTGCATAGTCGGTTAGTTGAATATTTCATGGAGTTTGTGCGCTCAGCGGAACAGTGGCCGTTGTTGAGTCAGCCATGCACCTGGCCGCCACCCACCGGCCAGTCACTAGCGAGTACATTGAATGAATTGAATTATCCGAACCCCCCTCGGTCCCAATTAATTCGGATAATCGACACTCTACTGTACTGGCGGGTTAAGTTAGGTTAGGTTTTTATATATTGAATATAAATATAATGATTATATTTTTACGTAACCTAATCCATCTGGATAGTTAAAGCAACTCGGAGTAGTAGTGAATTAACTAAAAATATCTAGTTAATTTACTTGTTTTTTATATTTTAGTTTTTGTTTGTTATATATTTTTATTTTTTATATTGTTTTCTTAATTTTTTATTTATTTTATTACAAAGATAAAAGAGAAGAAGTGAATTTTGAACGTTACAACATTTTATTATAAAACCGAATATAGTTTTGAAGCACCAAATTCCACTCATTGACACTGGGTTGTTTACCTCATTGACACTTGTTTCTTGTCGAGGTAGAGTTAGTTTCTTTACAATGATTTCCCGAATTTGTAAGCCGAATTTGTTCTAATAGTAATAATCTCTGCAATTCACGTGCGGTCAAATCTTCAGTCTCTTTTGTTTCAGCTTCAAGTTTCCTTTTTTTTAAAGTTTTTTCTTTACTTCAGGTAGTTTTGGAGCTTCCGTTCTTTGTATTGGAAAGTTTGTGTCTTCCGATTTGCTTGAGCTTGCAATACCATAAACAAGGCCTCCAGGAACTTTTGCGTAAACTGGATTTGTTTCAGTTTCGGCTACTGCCATAAAGTCTTTTTCCCAGGGTTTAAGCTTTATAGGCCTATTACCAGTTGCTTTTAAATCGTTTTTTTTCCTTTATGTATGACTTCATGTTGTTGAGCAACTTCTTGAGATGTGCGATAGTGGTTTGCTTTCCTGTGTTTCTTATGTATCCTTCCAAAACAAGTTTCCATGCCTTCTATTTTGAAGCAATCACTGCTGGCAGCATCGATTTGTTGAGGAGTATGGGATAACCTTTCAGAAGTAAATCTAAGACTGCCCTGTTGTCAAACGAGTCTTCAGTACCTTCATCTACGCTGTCAAACATTTCACTATCTTCAGACATGTTGGAATACGTACTTGCACAGTACTGTGTTACGCCGAGTCGAGGGTCAAGAATTACGTGTAGGCGGTAGGTAAAATAAAGGGGGTAAAGCGTGTTTAGACTTGAACGTCATGGCGCGGGGTGCGAGTGTTTTCTCCCTGTTTCCTCGTCTGGAGTAAATACTTGCGAGTATACTCCTAACATACACCAAGTAAACTCTTGCGAGCTAAGTATTCTGTTATTCGCTTCATAATGAAGAGAATACTTTACTCGCAAGTAAATACTAACGAGTCTCTACTAGTTTTTATTCACTTCACCCCATATGTTTACCACTTATTCATTCATTCAAAGAAAATCCTGGTCAGTCAGTGCTTTGTTGATGAAGACGAAGTCAAAGGTGCTGCACATCAGTGGTTATCATCACAGGTGGTATTGATGTATGAAGATGAAACAGATTGTTATTATGTAGTTATTTTTTCGTAACCCTGTGCACTCGAAGAGCGTTTAAAAAAAAAAGTTTCTCTGGAGTCGTATGGCCCTGGGAGTGGCCATGCCATCTTCTGTATCAGCTTGGAATTGTTTTCGCAGTATTGTTCCTCCCAGCTCGTATGGCCACTCAGAGTGTCCAATACAAAATCCCGCATGGCCACCGTGAGTGGACATAGCATTACGTATCTATGGAAACCTATTTCTTTTTACAAAATTATATTATTTTCTGTGTAAAGTGCTGGAATCTGTAGAGAAACTATTGAACTATGTGAACAACGCATGATTACTTTCCCTCCTTTTATAACAGCTGTGTTGAGTTCAATAATATAACCTCTATATTTTCACTCGGTGCTTTACTAGTCGTTTTTAGTGTCGTGATAAATGGTTGATAATTATAAAATTACGAAAATGGATAATTTAAATTAATTAAGTTATAATGTAAGTTTGTACAGTTTTAAAACATTTTCTATGTTGTAGTTTGTCATTTAAAAACATGACTATTGGTTGTATCCCACATTGGTTTTCATATGTTATTTATAAAATATAAATACAACGTCTTTATGAGGTTTAAAATACTAAGAAATACCGTGTTTTCTATTTCAAATAAGTTATAGTTTATTTGGATAAGTTATTCATTCAAATAAGTTATAAATTATAATGGATAATTTATAAAAAACAGCTCATTTATAAAATATTCATGTTTGCTCTAACCTACTTATCCAATTTGTCAAGTGAATTCAACAAAACAATTCCTAGCTGGTGATGCCGTCCAGTCAAAATGGTAGCCAAGTACACACTCGTACGAAAGACGAAAGAGCGGCCACTCTCGGTGGCCATGCGACCTGAGAGGACTAAGTTCACGGGAAATAATACGAGTTGTCTAAGAGTCAGGTGTGGCCACTGGTAGTGGCCTTTTGAGCGCAAAGGGTTAAATTATCTAAATATTTTATAAAACAGTTGCTTGATTGTACTACGGTCCAAAGTTCTTTAAATTACTAACAACTATTATAACTTTTAGTAAAATAGTTTAGATTCTGTAGCTTCTTTTGATTAAGTTTTGTAGGAAAAGGGAAGCATTGTGGCACAATTGGCTGTCATGTCAAGCTATTCCAACACAGGTAGCAAAGGTTAAACTTGTATATATGCTACACCATTTTTATTTAGGAAAAATATGTAATTCAGATTAATTTTAATAGGGTTTGCATGTATATAGGTACAGGCTTTTAATGCATTATGTCATATTGTATATGATTATAAATACCTACTAATTTGTTTTGTATTTTAGACCCTGTCAAGAGATAGTGATTCCCTCATACATGATGGAGGTTATTATAATGGATTCTTTGACCAATCCCAAGCTTGCTGGCATCATCCGAAAGTCAGAGAAAATTGGAAAATGGTCATTGCAGCAGTTGTTCTATTAATAATCGGAATAGGTAAACATAATTTAATTAATTTAAAAAAATTTTAATTTAAAATATGTATTATTTTTTAAATCCAGCTTAACTCATTTTAATAGTGGTATATGAAAATAAATTATTCCCTCTGCGAAGAACATATTGTATGCTTAATATCCGCAACATCAAATTTTTAGCTTTTGTATCTAACTACTCATATGTTGTTAATAAATTGAAAATAATAGTGGTCCTAAAACTGATCCCTGTGAAGCTCCATATATAAAAACTTGATCTTACCTTACTAGAACAAGGCCGTAGCCAGGAAAACTTTTCAGGGGGAGGGGGCGTCAGGGCCGGGGTTTTGAATTTAAACCCTTTTAACACGTTCTCTGCTAAGGGCGCACATGTGAGCTTGACACTGTGCTATGAGAAGCGGCCGGCAATACACAATGCATTGCGTGCTTCGCACGCCAACTCCCGTATTGGGAGTATTTTCAATGAACATTGCATTGCGTGCTTCGCACTCCAACCCCCAGTATTGCGAGTATGTTCAATACACATTGCATTGCATGCTTCGCACTCCAAACCCCCGTGTATTGGGGGTATTTTCAATACACGAAGCACGCCAACCCCTGTATTAGGACAATTTTCAATGCACAGAACATTGATGCTTCGCACGCTAAGCCCCATATTGGGAGAATTTTCAATATGCAATGCATTGCGTGCTTCAGACGCCAACCCCCGTATTGGGAGTATATTCAATACACAATGCATTGCGTGTTTTGTTAGAGTAAAGTATTTTTGTTGAACCTTCATAGTTTTCTTATTTTAGATAAGATCAAGCTCACAAGAGAGTAAAGCTGTAACCTACTGCATCCGTGTGTATTGTGCATTGTAGTTTAACTCTTTGGGTCCCAGAGTGACGATCTAATGTTCTTTAGTGCACCTAAGTGTATATTTGATTTACTTAGTGATCTATTTGCGAGTGTTAAACAATAATAATAAATTGAGTACTACTTGTAATATATTGGTAGGATGTTCATGAACATACCAAGGTTGTTTACCACGCCTTTTTAGTGAGGTTAAAGTTTGTTTTTTAGTTTGTCAGTTTTCAAATTACATTTTAGTTATTTACTGATACAGGTTTTGGTTTTAATATTATTTTAATTTGTAATAATAAAAACACTCACTAATAAAATGAACTCACTTTTCTAAGAATGTTTATAGTACGCTCAGCGTGTGTTTGCAGTAAATCGCCACCTATGACGGATGACAGGGAAAGACATGGACAATTAAAAGCTCTTAATAATTGCTTTATTAAGTCACATGTGTATAAATTTAAAATTTAACTAAAAAAACGCATTAAAAGACTAAATTTAAAACTTAAAAATGGCCGCAGAACACAGCGATTTACTGCAAACACTCGCTGAATGTACTATAGTTAGGTTAGGCCATGTTAATTTTTACTTTTTCATTTTGCGACATAAAACCAGATATTATTTTTTTAAATGACTTGAAATTTTGTTCACATATGGAAAATAGTATAAGGATTCAATTTTTAATGTTTCCCACAGTAAAAACATTTCTAGTTTTTCTTTAAAAATATTACAATCACATTTTTTTTAATTTTACAAAAACAAACGTACAATTTACCACATAAAAATGTTTTTAGAAATATAATTGAAACATACAAATTAGTAGGTTTTATAGACAAATTAATTTGTAACATTTTGATACCGCAAACATTAAAATAGCTTCAATACAAGTTAATTATTATTTTCTTTACCAAATCTCTAACGTAACACATTTTTTGGTCTGGGATTTTTCAGCATATTTTCCAATAAACTGCATATGACATTTTTTCCGACCAACCATATTTTTGGCCTGGGACCCAAAGGGATAATCAAGTAAATCTAAATATCAGTATGCATGCAATGCACTATGATGTAAAATATGTTGTTGGATCCTCTGTTGAGTTGTCTATTTTATAATTTAATTTGCACTTTTTAAACCTAGTATATTAATTTTTACTACTAAATTTTGGGATTTCGGGGAGGGGGTTTGATCCCCTAACCCCCCCCCTGGCTACGGCTTTGTACTAGAATAAAGGTTGATTTATTAATAAGTCGGGAACACAACAAGAATGAGTCGAGCAGTTAACAAAAGGAACTAACTGTATATTCAGCAGAGAAATGTACAAGAAACCTTTAAGTAAAGGTGTTTGTCATTCAGGCTCAACTTATTGTATTTATGTTCCCGTCTTGTGTCAATATAAATCGATCTTTAACCTGAATTTTTCAAGATGAAATAAAACAATAACACAAAATCTCACAACAAATACGTTTAATAAATCAAACGCGCCAAAGTCGCCATCCCCAGTGATAAAGCTACAAAAGCCAAACTACAACTAAACTAAAACTTTTAATTGTTGACTAAACTTTTAGTTTAGTTGTAGTTTGGCTTTTGTAGCTTTATCACTGGGGATGGCGACTTTGTCGTTAAAACGGGTTTGATTTATTAAACGTATTTGTTGTGAGATTTTGTGTTATCGTTTTATTTCATCTATATTGTTCTCACAAGTCCAGCTCATTATTTACTGAATTTTTAACATTAAAAATCTAAATTACTTGATTTCTTAGTTATTAATTTATGTTTAACTTAGTATTACTTGTTTATATATATGTTTATAAACAATCCAGTTAGGCTACCACAATTAAATGTGGATTATTAATTTGTTAACATTTTGAACCCTGTAACCTTAACACATTGTCATGCGTACCTACCTAGGAGTTTTGGTAGTACAGTAGAGCGTCGATAATCCGAACGTCAATAATCCGAAACTTCAAAAATCCAAACGCTTTCCGAGGCAGCCCCTGCAAAAATTTTATTTTCGTTTTCGCAAATTCCAATTATTGCGTCGTTAAAAACTTCACAAAAAACTTCATCGCAGTTTGACATTATTATCTCTTTTTAAACACTTTTAAATACCTGCTCTCACACTCCATCACAGCAGACTGGCTGTCAGAAAGTCACGCTAATAAGCTGCTTTAGCGCTAGCAATAAATAATCATTAGAACAGTGTGTCGTACATACAGTAGTGTACTGTACAGTATTTTTTTTTATTTTTCGTTTGTGATAACTATAATGTAAAAGTGAACTTTTAATTATGAACTGTACTGTAATTAAGAGTTACAAGTGTAATCATGTTGGCCCTACTGTGTACGTGCAGATTCTTCTAAATCATAATATGTAAATCATAATACATAATGTATTGTAATTACATTACTCCTTGTACAGTTTAACCACTTAAATCGATTAAAAGGCATATATTTTAGCCTAAATGGCATTTTCTTGGTTGTTTAAAAAAATCCGAACAAATTAATAATCCGAACCCCTCTCGGTCCCAATTAGTTCGGATTTTCGACGCCCTACTGTATTTGAAAAAAAAACTCTGTTACTTTCCTTATTTAAAAGTATAACTTATTATATATCATTTTCAAGGCAAAATAATGAGCTTTAAGAAAATGTATATATACTTCAAAGGTTTATTAAAAAATCAAAATGGTAACAAATGATGAAAAATTGTAAAAAAAATAACTACATAGCTATTTAGTTTGTCACAAATCTTATGTTTCTATAAACTAACAAATGAAGTTTGAAAAATTAATCCTAAGGCTAAAGACAAAATTCACAGATAACCTCACAATTTCAGTTGTCTTTTCTCCATTTAGTGCGTGGAACACTATTATTATTTACACTTTATAATTACAAACACTAAAAAAACACTTACGAATATTAAACATCAATAATAAACCACTGATAAATGAAAAAACTTACAACACAATCAGAACTAATGACAACATACATCGAGTTACATCGCTAAGCAGACAAACGTCGATTGCAGAATGCACGCAGCCGATCAGACACCCTTGTAGTACAACCATCTGATATTTATATGATATTTTTGTTGGCCAGTGTTATAAAAATTCCAAAGGCCAAAGACATACGAACTAATAAACATAACGATAATGCCTGTACCCGAATATATGCCGACTGAACTGAGCTGTAGAATTAAATAGATAGGGCCGACCTATACTCGGGCTCAGGGTTCAAAGTGTTAAGGTCCAAGTGTTAACCTCTAAGAATTTTCAGATATTTTATTAAATCTATTTTTTTAGATTATTTAAGTTAAACTGTTTCCAGAACTTGTTAATCTAAGTCTTTTGTAATTGTTTTCAGGGCTGTTAGTGACTGGCATTGTGGTTGTGTTTTTACCAAGAACAGGTCCTCAGGGCTTAGTTTTCTTCATTGCTGGTTTTATTTGCTTCATCCCTGGCATATATCATGTAGTATATATATACCTGGCAGTAAAAGGCAGAAGGGGGTATGATTTCTACCATCTACCGCTCTTTAATTGACTTAAGTGATATTACCCAGTGCCATTATGTATTTGGCAATATTCGTTTGACATAAATATTAGTTATTATTTTTGTTTATTACCAATTGCTATATTTTTTATTACTGTTGTTATTATTTGTTATGTACATAAATTGATATTTGTGTATGCTTTCATAAAAGTGAAAGTGATAGTGAAAAAATAAGGCTGGTTCGTTTTTATTAGCTGTTTTATAGGTTTTTTTAAGATCAAAGTGTAGGTTTACCATAAACATAAATATATTTAATGCACACTTTTTCACATAATTTTAGAAGAAATAGTATTAGAAATACTTAAGTCTTGTCAGCTTTGATACAGTACATATTTATTGTTATAAAATATTTATATAATCTTGTCTTTTACTGTTGTACTTATATAAAATACTTTGCTTCGTACTTTCAATTGTGTAAATGATATTATAAAAGTTGTCCATTTTGTAGCATCAAAACATGTTTTTGCAAATATTGCTTGTGCCACAATGTACAAATTTTAACTGAAACACACTTGTAACTTTTTGTCTTTGGAAATAATCATTGAATATTTATTTTGATTTATTTACAATCAATTCAGTTGATGATTATGTTATGGAGTTTATATAAAATCAAGAGAATATACATTTTTCAGTAATTGAAGTATTATAATAATACTATTAGTATACATTAATTGCACTGGGAACACAAATGTATCTTTCTGTTTTTTGGCATTCAAATTATATATTTAAAGGCTATGATTTATTAATTATATTAGTGTATAAATATATCTGTGAGAAGTGTTTTTACTTTGTGCGCAAAAGTTATGGCAAGCTTTTAGATAAAAAAAACCCACATGTAGAAAACCCAAATTTTATTGCATAATTTAGATTTAATATTATATTTAGGCTATATTTTCTTAAATGTAGATTAACTTGTGTATATTTTAAATATATACTATAATCTAGGATCCCCTTGTGCTCTGTTTTAAACTCGAAGTGGACCAAATAGGATGGAACAATTGGGGTGAATTGAATAAAAAGTAGTACCGTAACTGCTAACCTATTTTAAAATTTCTATTAGATTTTGGTCAAATATTAATGGCTAGTACAATACTTACCTAGTAAGTCGTAACTATTCTATCAACCTGGGTAATGAATAAATAATACGTTTATTTACTCAAACTCGTTTTAACGACAATGTCACCGTTTTCAAAAATGCTCCTTCATTTTTAAATAGAAAACTCTGTATGTTGAAAATGTAACGAAACTAAATGCTGCAGATGTCAGCCCCTGTTCACTTCGCTCACCAACCACTGTGGCTAAGCAAATGCAAACAGAATATTGTATTCTTGGACAAAGGCACTTGGATTGGGGTAGCGGTGACCAGAATCCTTACGCATGCACAGAGCCAGAGTTTTTGCAAAAATTAAAGGTTCTTTTTCTTTTGTATAATAGAGAGATAGGTACCATAAAATGATGGTAAATAATGAATTAGGACCTGCACAAAATTCTATATTAATATAAACAAATGTATTTAAATATTAAAAAAAAAAGATTTAATAAAAACATTTACTAAATTGAAATGAAAAGAGAAAACTCTAAAACGTATTATGAATTATATGTTTTGGTATTTTGGCTTTATATTTTAAGTTTTTTATCCATTAAAATTTCCGAGGGTATTGTACAAGTCAATTATTTTCTTAATCTATATTTATGATGTATCGAAAGAGATGAGTGGTTTTTATTTTGAGGGGTAAATTTTTGAAATAATTATATCTTTTAGTTGTCGCCATTTAGAATATTGATATTTTCTGGCTATAATGACTACTCAGTGGCTTAGGCTATTTAGCCATTTTCAAGTTAATTACGGGTTGTATTCCTTTGTCATATACATTCATAAACTCAAAATGTTGAAAAAATAACACGTACGCACAATAATTATAAATTGGTTTATTTAAAAAAAAAAAAAACATTGATTGAGGTGTGTATACACTTGTGAGTTCTGTAGATTAGTACTGGTTTTGGAGCTGCGCACTCAAGTCAGTTTTTTCAACGAACACTTTGTGCGTTCGCTGTTCAGATTTTTACAATATAACATTTGGGATCATTAAGATAAATACAAATATAGTTCTAATAGTTAATACTTAGCAATATTTAGATGTTCATACAATCCTTTCACCACGTGGCACTTATTATTGAAATACTTAAAAATCACTCTAATACACTGTATCTTGACGAATTTCACGATATTTTTTCTATT
>JAGFPH010000397.1:0-17492 GCA_018207615.1 Philaenus spumarius | reverse complement strand
ATCAGTGACCTTTGGACTGTTTGCACAGCTCTTATCAGTGACCTTTGACTGGCGTGGTATACTCGGGCTAATTACTACTAAGCCTGCTCCTGAAGGCTGACAGGAAGGATGTCCACGTCAATTTTGAATTGATCTCGAGAGTTAACTGAAATTCCCAGCTCTCCGTAGAAATATCAGGAAAATAATTTAATGATTCTCTTTCCAAGTTGACCAAATGTGCAGGAATCAAGCCTTTTAGTTCTCTTATCAAATCTGATGGCAATGATTTTGGGTTGTCTAGTTGGTTGTTAAGCCTTGTGAGGGAAGAACAAGTTGGGCTCTCGATCCTGAAGGCCCCTTTGCCACAAAGATGTTTTTTTCTAACTGGCCTTATTGGCATCATGGGTTTTTAAGATATTTATAGCCTTGAAGTTAATCGCCTCAAAAAGTCTGAAAATAGGCTTTCTTCAGTAAACTGCGTGTAGAGATCTTTTTTCTTAGAAATTAGCTTCTTAGAAGAAGAAATAACTTCTCACATTAGATTGTATAATCTAGCTATATCGTGTTACCATTTAAGAGCCAAAGAATTTCATTGTAAAGAAGAAAAGATTGTTGGTCACTGTTTAATTTTTAACATAAAGCCTTAAAAAGTCTAGTGTTCAGAGCACTTGATTTAACACAGTTAACTATTTTGATAACTAAACACATAATAGTGTTAAGATAATTAGGCAGCATCTTGCAAGCTAAAGCCTGTCTGCAAACAATGCAGTGAAAACCAATAATTTTAGGATTCTGTTTTTTAGTGAACTCAATAAATATATTTACAGTAAGACCACGATAATCCGGCACTCGATAGTCCGGCAGACCCGATAGTTCTGCATCCATCTTCTTGAATATTGCACTCATTAAAAATGGCAGTTTTTGTAATTATTGAGTGATTTAGGCCCGGTCCACACTGTCTGTTGGCTCCGCATCCGTCAAAAACAGTGTGTAAAAATCTACTGCTCAATAAACTTGCCCAAAACAAACATTTCAATCAACATTTCTCCTAAAAATCGAACCGATTCAAAACAATGTGCTCTCGTCGTCCTTTAAAAACGTTCCCGGTTAAAGGGACCGTTTAACACTTTCGTTGCTGCCAGTATTTTGTTGAACGTATTCCACTTAATGAAGATTATTTGAACAAATTTAAGTCTTTGGAAAAAGATACATTGAATTTCTTGTAAATAGTTGTTCGATTTAAAACTGCTTTGCACGGTTTGGAAGTGAAAGGGGTTTGTGACGTGCTGGAGTAAAAATAGCAAAACCCCACCACGTACTGACTAACGGAAGCCAACATTAAAAAGGAATAAAGCCGTCCCTACCTGAGCCCATCAGTTAACGGCAATCTTTTTACGCAGTTATTGTTACGTAGTTTCGACGTGTAATTTATTCGATAATCCGGCATCACTGGATTTCCGAGCGTGTCGGATTATCGAAGTCTTACTGTATTTGTATTTGTCGTAATTGATCTGTTTAAAGTAATCCTTACTAGAATTTTGCTTAGCTACAGCCGTTTTGTCTGGACAGAGACATCAGGTTTTGCGCTTTCCGTGAACATTAAACTTCACACAATAAATACACAAACATATAAACGCAATGCACATTTAAAAAATATAAAAGTTACCAAGTACACTATACGAGTCATAGTAAATATAGGTTTTGGGTCCGTATAAATCCTACTATCTTATTCTCATTCAGTTGAATAAATTATTTGTCTTGCTCAGAGAGTTAAGCTTGTCATATATTATATTGGAGGCAATGTTCAATTTGTCATTTAGTAGAATTTCAGGATCTTGTTTGTTGTGGTAATACATTCGGAACTTTTCTAATAACAAATATAGGAATTTTTCCTTTCTGCACTTATGAAGAATTTCAAGATTAGAATCAATATTACTGTACCATGTTATTATCTATAAGATGTTCTGCATATTTAGATCTTTGGTTTAATGATGTTTTATAGCTTGGTAGGTGTTCTCTGAATCTTTGTTTGAAACTTCTACCTGTCTGTCCTGTATATAATTTATTACAGTCGTTACATGAGAGTTGGTATACGCCTCCTTTATCAAAATCATCTGTAGTGGTTCTGGATCTATTTATGTATATATCTATATATATAAAAGCCAAATACCACTCACTCACTCACTGACTCATCATGAAATCTCAAAAACTACTGAACGGATTGGAACGAAATTTGGCATTCAGCTTCCTCTAGGGCCATAGGTGCTCACTAAGAAAGGGTTTAAAAAAATTCAAAATCCTAGGAGGGGTTTGGGGGGACAAAGTTACTACATCATGATTTATCTAACACTACTGAACGGATTGGAATGAAATTTGGTATGTAGCTTCATCTAGGGCCATAGGTGCTGGCTAAGAAAAGTTTTCAAAAAATTTGAAATAATAGGGTTTGGGGGGACAAAGTTAATAAATCACGATTTATCTAAAACTACTGAACGGATTGGAATGAAATTTGGTATGTAGCTTCATCTAGGGCCATAGGTGCTGGCTAAGAAAAGTTTTCAAAAAATTCGAAATAATAGGGTTTGGGGGGACAAAGTTAATAAATCACGATTTATCTAAAACTACTGAACGGATTGGAATGAAATTTGGTATGTAGCTTCATCTAGGGCCATAGGTGCTGGTTAAGAAAAGTTTTCAAAAAATTCGAAATAATAGGGTTTGGGGGGACAAAGTTAATAAATCACGATTTATCTAAAACTACTGAACGGATTGGAATGAAATTTGGTATGTAGCTTCATCTAGGGCCATAGGTGCTGGCTAAGAAAAGTTTTCAAAAAATTCGATATAATAGGGTTTGGGGGGGACAAAGTTAATAAATCACGATTTATCTAAAACTACTGAACGGATTGGAATGAAATTTGGTATGTAGCTTCATCTAGGGCCGTAGGTGCTGGCTAAGAAAGGGTTTAAAAAAATTCGAAATCTTAGGGGGGGTTTGGGTGGGTCAAATTTACTAAATCACGATCTCTCCAAAACTACCAAACGGATTGGAACAAAATTTGGTATGTAGCTTCCTCTAGGACCATAGGTGCTCGCTAAGAAAGGGTTTCAAAAAATTTCAAAGTTACTAAAAATTCCCATAAAATACATAGTATAATATATTTATTGATATATTTATTTGGTTAATATACATTTAACTTTGATTTCTCTATCGATCCATGCAAATCCGGATCGGGGCATCTATCTATATATTTTACTGCCCAGATCTATATATTTATCATCATATCTAATGAACGATTTGTCTAAACATGGTGAAATCTCAAACAATATAATACACTATTTATGAGATAGATATTCCAATTAAACAAAATATTGTACGGTTATAAGCAGGGCCGGATCTACATATTTTGCGCCTATGGGCCCCCAAAATTGCCTTTCCACAATTAACACTAGAAGTGTTCATGCTAACGTTTTTCCTAAGTCAAGCCATTTTGGTGCGTGTGCAAGCATATTTTAAAAAATTCGCCAAGTATAGTAATTATAAACCAATCCAAAAGTGTTCAGAAGCTTTTTTGTAGAGAAAGGTTCAAAGAATTTATATAAGCCAGTAGAAAAATGATTTATGTAAAATTTACA
Source organism: Philaenus spumarius (assembly GCA_018207615.1). Lineage (NCBI taxonomy): Eukaryota > Metazoa > Arthropoda > Insecta > Hemiptera > Aphrophoridae > Philaenus > Philaenus spumarius. The sequence goes on along the minus strand of JAGFPH010000397.1, from coordinate 13,877 downwards.
AAGTTATTGGCTCAAGAAACAAAAATATTTAGTAACGAAAGGAAAAAGTTCAACTTAATTCCTACATAAAAAGTGGTAAACATCTTTTGTAATTTTTTTCGTAAATATAAAATAAATTCGTAATTTAGTCCTGAATAGAACTGTATACAAATATTTATCAATTTCAAATTTCTTATTTTGAAAACACCAGTTCAAAGACTCCCAACAAAACTAGGCCTAGTATGAATAGTAATTTAGGAATATATTCCTTGCCCAAATATGAAATATTATTATAAGAAAGTGTAGAGAATAAATCAAAGAATTGAACTATATGCTTGTAAATTATTATTTCATAAAATTATTTGACTTAGTTTCACTTGAATCACAAAATTAGATCAAACGAATTGAACTTCTCACGGACGCATCAAATACGACGTTCTGTGTGAAAACCCGTTGGTGCTACTTTGGGAGCGTGAGAAATTCGACTTTTGAATTTCCCATTTGTCAGATTTCTCAGAACTGTACGAACAAAAACATTAGACTAAAAAATATAGTTTGCTTTACACCAAACGAAAGATTGAACTTTGGTCTATAAATAGATATAAAAAAGTCTATTGAAATAATTCGAATTATAAGAGATATCTGGAACACAAAATGTGCTCTTTTATTCGTTGAAATTTGTTCAATTGCAAAGGTTTACAGACAATTCCATATCTTTGGAACTATGCAAGTGACGTTTGATTGGATGGCAGTTTTAGAAAGTTAAAGAAAAAAAAACCTTGACGAATCCAAAGGTACCTCTATATTATTGTCAAAATATCCCGGTCGAGCACCATTGAGCTTTAAGGCTCGGCTCTCCACATTCAAAACTACGATATTGGGTACCAATTTCAATGTTAAATAACCAAAACATACCTTCACTATTAAGCATATTTTTGTGCTGTTTTTGTTAAAAAATGAAAGCTGTATTTTTTTTCTTAAAGTAAAATAGATTGTGGGTGTTGATTGCTAAGGATTTTTGCAATGTCTCTTTTTGCAACTGAGTAAAAAATTTATAAAGTTTACTATTTTTTACTATTTATATCATACGTTTATGAAAACAATAAAACGGTTTTTGAAAATGTATTCGGCAATCAACATCCGCATATGACAGTACTTCAAAATGAAACCAAATTTTCAAATTTATTCCACGAATCAACAGAAAAAAATTACTTATTCTGTAGCATTGCTCTTATGGGAATCAGATTCAATATGGCGGGCAGGGAAGCGCCCCCTTAAGCCTGGTTTACTAGGATAAATCGTAACAATTTACAATAAATCGAAAGTGTGAGTAGGCCTACTGTTTCATGCAACGATTTCTTGTCCAATCTTCATTGACGATTATTTAACTTTTGATAGTTCTTTCTTATAAACCGTACGCAATGTATTATTTTTTTTAACAACAGTGTTTCTGTATGCCAACGGATCAAACTCCTTATATTTTTGAACGAGCGCTACCGATATGTGCGCAAGGTCTTTTTTATTCCTGTCGGGGTATTCTTTGCTCTTAAGGGTCGGCTCTAGCTGTCGGCCATGTTGGCTGACACTCCATAAGACCAATGTTAAATTAAAATCCAAATTTTTCCTTTATTTTTGATCGGAAAATTATAAACGATATGTCATTTTAAAGCTATGGTCAATATGCATGCAAATGGCTTTTTAAAAACTAAGAAAAATATTTTGTTTAATATTTATTAACAATTTAAAACATTTATTTATTTATTTATTCCACTATATACATATATATACTACATACATACATATACACATATATTACCACAGGTCTAATTCTAACATAACAATATTCAATATTAACATTGATTTTTAATATTTTTTTATGTTGTCGCTATTAGTTATAGCGAAAAACTACCAACCCATTGGCCTGAAGAATTTCGTCCCCAAGATTTTGGTATTTTTTTTAAACGCTATTTGAACAATTGCGGGTTTCAAATGGATTTAGGCTGAGCAATGTCCGTGTAACCTACTGCCGCTATAGGGTGATTTTAAATATTTTTTACGTTGTAGCTATTAATTATAGCGAAAAAATACCAAGCCATTCAGATGAAGAATTATTTGTTATTTTTAACAAGCCCTAGAGTTTGTTATTTTAAAAAAACGCTATTTGAATAATTGCGGGTTTTAAATGGATTTAGGATGAGCAATGTCCGTGTAACCTACCGCCGCTATAGGGAGTCGCAGGTTGCTTTCTGTTTTACTAGAGCCGACCCTTAATGAGCCACGAGCAGGTAAAACTCCGATATAGTTCAATAAATTCAGTCAAGAACTCTCGAGGAGTTTAAGCTGCTTGTTATCAATTGAATAAAAACAACACAAAGTAAAAAAAACACGTAAAACGGAATCAACGAACTAGTGCGGGGCAACCTTTCCGGCGAACGGCCCTCAAACTGAGTCAAATCGTAGCGATAAATGGGCGCGACTGATTACACGTTCCAATTTATCGTTACGATTCACAATTGATGCCAGCAAGCACCAACAATACAATCCAATTCCAATAAATCGCTACAATGTCCTCTTTACACGAAACGATAAATTGTAACAATTCGATTACAGTCGGCAAAACGTTTACAGAAAACTAAAATTTTAAAACGATGATTACATTTGTAAATTATAAGTTAAAAAAAAATATGTAAATACAAAAATTAAAGTTTAAATCATTTTCTTTCCAACGGTTTTTGTTTTATTGCGATTGGATGATTTTTGGTGGGTGAAATATTCAATACAAAGTAGCGTTGTCATTGAGTAGTGTTGGACCAAAGCCTAGCGCTTTGACTGCTCAATGGGGTTAAAAGCATTCTAAACCAAGACCAAAATTTTCTCTAGTTTACATTGAATTTACAATATGTTTTACTCATTACAAAAAAGTGTTAATACTATTTTCTTTCTTCTAATTTGCTCAAGTTGATTTAATTAGTAGTAAAACATTTTTTTATATTACTAATGAGTTAATAAGATTTTATAAAACGTTATTAAAACAAAATATAATATAGCCTATGAAGTTTGAATTACGAACAAATAAATTTTTCATTTTTAGAGAAATATTATCCTCAATTTGTATTAATATTTCTACATGATTACACCAACATGAGGTTCAGGCTAAATCTATTTTACTTTTACAAATTTTATTAAGTTATTACGTAATTTTTACAAGGTGAAATTCACAAGTAGTTTTGCAAAATAATAAAAGACACATCAATAATTTCAAATCACATAATTCAAGTTTATTATACATTATACAGTTTAAACAATTACGTCCATCCATGTTGAGTTTGAAAACACTTTTCTTTAAAACACACTACACTACACTACTATAGGCTACTACGTTTAAAACTTTAAAAACAAAAGTACAGTAAATCAGTTTTACATTGAACGAGCCGCACTGAAGAGTTGTGCTGCAGCACAAGAACAGTGAAAAAGTGGTGATGGTGAAACGCAAACAACAATAAGACTGAACTGAACTAATGACAAAATAGACAACTGTGATTTCTCGCCTTTCTCGGTGTTAGCCAAAGGCACGAAGTTTATTGATTCGCCTCCGAACGGAGCCGAGGATGCACAAAGCAGCTGCCGCATCTGTCTCACACACTTACAAACACGTCAGTGTACATTTAGTTTGAGTCAAACGAATAACTTGGCATTAGCTCATTCATGACTACATCTATGTCAGTCGCTCATACGCATCTGTTGTAAAACTGGAATGGAGTTTTAGTTTTGTTCTAAAACATAGTACTGTAATATTATTTCCCAAATTCTAGTTTTTTTGCCGTTTTGCCGCTCCTAAAAATTTGCCGCTATGGGCACGGGCCCACTTTGCCCCATGCTAAAACCGGCCCTGGTTATAAGTCTTACGAAATTTTTTTGAAGGGTTTAAAATATTGGTAAATGTGATTTTTTATTTTGTTGCCTACAGACTGATCACGATTTCTTAAAATGTATATAGCCTTGAAACAAGAAACCTGGCACAAATAACTGTACCTTTCCCCTCCCGCCCCTCCCTCACTTTCACTTTCCTACTCACTAACCACAAGGCACTGGTGCATCAATTGGGCTTATCATTTTGATGTTCTCATCCCTCTAAACCCTTCTATTCCTGATACTTCCGTTCCCTCTTGTATTGCGGAGGATAGTACTGGTTAAATTGGGCAGCTTTCAGGCTATGATCTCCAAAACTCTCAGTCTCCGTCGACAGAACCGTGTTTGTCATCTGATACTGTTGAGTCAGATCATTGTTCCACTGTTCAAACCATCCAGAATCGTGGGAAAAAATGGCGAAAACGTATTTCTTATCCTAACTGTGCTAAAGCACATAAGTCTGTCAAAAGATACAATGCAAAAAATCCCGCCGTAAATCGCGAGGCTGTCAAAAGATACAATAAAAAATATCCTGCCGTGCATCGTGAGGCTTCCAAAAAGTACAGTCAACAAAATCCCCAGGTCAAAATAGCTGCTGTTCAAAAATACAGTTGTAAAAGATGTCACATGAAGGTGCTTCCATGGTCTGAAATACAAGGTCAGGGTTTCATTACAACTGCAACACCGATTATCACAAAGACAAAACAGTTGAACTAGGTCCTATGACGACATGTAAATGGTGTACAGCTATGAAGTGGTATAAATGACATGGTTTAGGACCTACGATTCATATCCTTACACAAAATTACCATCATTTGTCGCATTTATTTCACCAAAATAATTATGCAATAGCGAAGCATTGCCGGGTCAGCTAGTATATATATATTTATATATATATATATATATATATGTGTACGAGCTGTACCCCTGGCAGACCTCATGATCTTTACTTGGTATACCGGTCAGTCCAAGTTAAGCCGGTCAGCAACTAAGTAAACCGGTCAGACTGGCTAACCGCTAATATTTTATAAAGTTTTCCACCCGAATGTGCTGCTACCTACCATGTATTCTTGTTATTACGCTCTACTATCATAACTAAACTGAACTAACCTGGAAACACCGGATGAAAGTTTTTAGCAAACTTGAGTGAAATCCTGAAAAGTTGAAGCTACATGAAATTTATGTTAGAATCTATATTGCAATGGGGCTGCGCCTCAAATACAGAAACTGTTACTAGCACCTTATAAACTGTAAAACTTGTCGCTCTATTTACATTTGAAGTCGTCTGAGTTTATGGCTAGTCTACATGGTATAGTTCCAGTCTATTTTAGAATAGGGGCTATGCCCCAAATACATACATTTTTATTTTCTGTTTATAAATTGTAAACTATGATCATTTGTTTACATTTAGTGAATTGTGAGTATTGCGGCCAACATCATGGTATGGTTAGAATCTATATTGCAATGGGGCTACGCCTCAAATACATACATTTTTATTTTCTGTTTATAAATTGTAAACTATGATCATTTGTTTACATTTAGTGAATTGTGAGTATTGCGGCCAACATCATGGTATGGTTAGAATCTATATTGCAATGGGGCTATGCCTCAAATACAGAAACGTTTGGTAGCACATTATAAACTGTAAAACTTGTCGCTCTATTTACATTTGAAGTCATCTGAGTTTATGGCTAGTCTACATGGTATGGTTCGGGTCTATTCTAGAATATAAGATACGCCCCAAATACATAGATTTTTAATTCTGTTTATAAATTGTAATCTATGTTCTTTTATGTACATTTAGTGAATCCTGAGTATTGCAACTGACATCACAGTATGGTTAGAATTTATTTTGTAAGGGGCTACGGAGAAATACTGAAATTGTTATTAGCTGTTAATGAACTGTTAAACTTATCGATCTATTTACATTTGATTACGTTGAGTTTATCGCTAGCCTACATAGTAAGTTTTGGGTATATTCTACAATAGGGGCTACGCCCAAATTTAAAAAAATTTGGTTTTCTGTTTATAAATTGTACACAACGTCCCTTTATTTTCTTTGTTGTAGCCTGAGTATAGTGGCCTACTTTATGGTATGGTTCGGATCTATAATATACCAATGGGGCTACGCCCCAAATACAGAAATTGTTATTTGATGCTTAAGTGTAAAACTTGTCGCTCTATTTACATTTGATGACGTTTGAGTTTATGGCTAGTCTAGATGGTAGGCTATGCCTTTGGTTTATTTTAGAATAGGGGCTACGAACCAAATACATAAATTTTTAATGCTGTTTATAAATTGTAAACTATAATAATTATATTACATCGAATAGTATAAGTACAATTATTAATACAATTCAAATTTTCAACAAATGTTCAACTAGGAAATACAAAGAACGTATACAAATTACATTAAGATTCGTTTAGAATTGCAGAAGTTATTGACCTTTACGTGACAATTCTGACCGTTTTAGTTATTTTGATTCAAAAAAAGTTCAAGGTTTCCATAGATCGGGTATAACTTGTAAACCTTTTGACGGATTTAAAAAATTTTAAAAGATTCAGATTCACAATTAATTTGTCTATAGGCCTACTATACTACAATTTCTTTTTTCCAAACGTATTTGTAAATTTATAATTAATGTTTAAAAATAATAACAAAATTTCGATTTGGACTTTTCCTGTAAACGTCAATAACGTCTGCAATTCTAAACGAATCTTTATGAAAATTTTATACTTTCTTTCTATTGGCCACAGTTGAACATTTGTTGAAAATTTGAATCAAATCGGTTAGTAAATATACATTTTCGTAAAAATACTTAATAAAATAATATTTAGTTAATTAATAATTATGTTATATCAAATGGTATACGTACAATTAATTATTAATATATCTTTAAACGAGTTTAAACTCAACGCGAGTAGCACGTGCTGATGATTTCCACACCGTCGACGTTAGATGTTAATTTATATGTGTTCAATGTACATTGTAGTGTCTTTTGTATATATGTAATTATATGTAGTGGTTTAAATTAATGTTTATAACAACGTTCCGAGTGCGCGGACCGCAACATTTGACAATGACTGAATAAATAGTTGAAACGGCCGTCATGGTATAAGATTGACGAAAAACACAAGGATTGTACGACAGCTTCCAAGAAAAGGTTATTATGGTTTTTATTGCTTTCTAGTGTCAGACTACAAATCAGTAAGATTATAGTAGTATTAATTGTATGTATGGGCAGATTTACACTGACCAGTGTTCAACAAGTTTTCATCATGTTTGGTTTGAGGAACCAGAATCGATCACTTATGGGAGGGGGGGGGGGTACTATTCTCTTCCTATATTTTGGGGTACTATCAAGTCAAAAAGTTTCCAGTGAAAACTTCATATACAATAATAAAGTTTGCAAATGGTTGAGTCTAAATGATTGATCTCTGAATCCTAACCTTGACTAAGTGCCACATAATCCCTTACAAAGTTATTAATTAATCATTTTTAGCTTATAAACAATGTATTGTCCCTAAAATGATTCTAGTAGCCTGCACCTCCTCATTTTATCTGTATACTGTAATTCATGAAGTTTACGGTTTACTACTGTTAGCGAAGACCTATTTAAAAAAATGTTCAGCAGATATGCTCATATTCTGGTATTAATGCCATATGTTAAAACAAATGTCATAACTTTAGTGTTTTACAAAATTACTAGTTAGTTCCAGAAAAGTAATTTTGAATTATTTCTATACATTTAATTTTTACAAATATTCTTATGACAAATGAAGAAGTTCTTCTATGGAGGAATATTACTTAGCTTATTTCATACACATGGGGATCTCATTTTCCAAAAAAATATTTGCCAAGAAACACAAATTAGGGTGAGCTGTGCACCAGTGAATTTAAAATGTAAATATTAAAGAAACAATTTGTATTAGAAAACTAAACAAGTTATTATAGAAAATTAAATTATTTAAGTAGATTATGTTAATTAGGTTCCATATTGTTTGTGTACAATTTAAAACTCAGCCAATAAATTAAAAAATTTCCGATTTCATAGTAATAAAACCTCTAGTGTAAAAATTAAATTTGCATTGTTTTATATTTTTTTATTACATAATAACAGTTATTTTCATTAACTACAAGACCAATTGAGCTTAAATTTAGTAGGAATATAGCTAACTACACTCTGTGTGCTCATAGGCCTTTACGGATTTTAATATCCTTTGGAGCTCTGCCAAACTGGCTTTTAGTGTTCCGATGCTAAACATATTAATATAATAAAACTAGTGGCTTGTAGGGGCAATAGCCCCTATATATAGGTTATTCTAGTATTTTAAATGGCCTACCTCTGCATGGTGGTCTTCCACAGCGTTATTCATTATAGTAAAAAATAGCAAGAAGGCTACAGTAGAAATAATCTTATAATGTGTTTAATCATATAAAATGTGTTTGATTTTAATTCCCAATTTGAAACAAAAACGCAGCTACAATAGAAAAACACATCACAAAACTGCAAATTCAGGAGCTGAATTTTTCAATTTATTTACAATCACCTGTTTTTAACACTAAACTCACCTGATTTACACCTACATATTCCCATGCTATTTAAATGGGAATTATATTCCGTAGCAAATTTTTGGGGCACAATTAAGAAAAATAAATATTTTTCCCCAAAATTTCATGTCCAAACCGTTAAAATGAAACCTCTCCCAGCTTTCTACTACCTCCCATTCGCTCACAATTTCATTGTAACATGTGGGCTTACGGAATTAGATATATAGATACTTTTATATACCGATAGATTGGAAATTCTGTAGAACAGGCAATACACTTCAAAATTATTTTTGGGCTCTATCTCGCTATGGCCTTAAAAATTCCCACGTTCCATCACCTATCAAATACAGGACCGCTTGAGCGAAGATTTTTGAGGATGATATCATTGATTATTAATTAATCAATAATATGATAGGTAATATAAAACTTAAATATACCACAATCAAACATATCGGTCTGCTCCTGTTCTGATAATAATGTGGAACTTTGGCTCTGTTGCTTTTAAAATGTCATGCTAACCTTATTAACTTGGTGCATTTACTAGACCGATTGCCCTGAAATTTGTTATGACATGATAATATAAGGATACCTATGGTCGTACTTACGGATCAAACATTTAATTAATTTATTACATTGTGCAACATAGATAAAAAAATGTCTACTAATGTTAATTTAATATATACTTACTAGCATCTTACTAACATTGTACTGTATTTTGAGCGAAAACAAAAAAGGGGTAATTAACGGCTAGTTTTAAATGTTTTCTTTAGTGTAGATTATAAAATTTTACACACTCTAAAGCCTCCAACGCGTTTAAAGTCTCAATTTTTTTGTGAAATATAGGCTCAGTTACACAATGGGTCAGAAAACAGTAAATCCTGTAAGTGACCAGAGACATTTCTCTGGTTTTAAATAACTCGATCTCTGTATAAGACGCCGACGTAACTAAATTTACTTAACTTTCAAGCATTTGTTTTCATGTTCAAACGTGAGTTCATAAGTTGAAAATCACAAATCTAAAATTTTAAAATCATTGTAATCATCAGTAATATTTTCTTTGCACAAACGTTCAGTGAAGTAGAAAGTTATTACATCAAATTCATGAAGGTTTAATCATATAAGAAAGAATCAGAATTAACAAACCATGTTACGCAGATTGATTCCCCAGTGATGGCGTGGACGGAAGTGCGGGGCTGAATGTCCAGTGTATTGCTGCTGTACTTCTTCCGTGGTACCTAGCTCTTAGACGTTGGATTTATTATAATTATTGTACTGCACGTATAAACTGTCTTGTTGAACCTGTCATGACTCAAAAATATAGAGGTGTATGTGGTCTAAGTTTGACCGGTCACTCACTTCTGCTTCGCCCTACCGGGACTAAGGGAGAGATCCATAATGTGCATGGTTACTAGCTTAGTAGCTTTGCCCAACAGCCTTGCTTGATCTCCTGATTTCAGTTTTATAGTCAGATCAAATCACACATATGATCAAATTATATCTACATACTGCATTTCAATAGCCTACAAATTTCGGTCAAGATTTACTTTTTTCAATTGTGGAATCAGGTCTAAATATATTAATAATAATTATTGCAGGATTAACCATAATCTCAAAGCTATGTTTCATAAACGTGCCAAGCCCGTATTAAAGTTTACTATTTCACTATAAATTTAGGCCGAATTTTTCTTTCTTATACCAAATTGGTAAAAGTTTACTTCATCTTGTCAATCGATTTCTAAGGGAATTTGATATAATATTAAAGAACACATCTAACTGATTGTAAAAACAACAAAAATTTTCGCGGGAAATAATATTTGTAGGAGTTATGAAAGAAATAAAAGTTGAAATTATATAGGTTAAGTTTCGACTTTTCCGCAATATTTCACGTAATTATAACAAAATAAATCACTTCACATACACCAAACACGTAAAAATTAAATAAACTAAACTATATTAACCCCAAAAGTATCCACAAAGCAAGAAAATTTGTAAAAAATGTAACAAAACGTAAATTACGAAAACAATAACATCGAACAATAGAAACTACAGTATAACTGCGTATTTAAAATGGAATTTCATCAACGTTGCCAAATGGAACAATACGTTATTGTACTGAATAAGGTGTGTATACATCTCTATTTGACACCTGTGTACTACTAAACAGCTGACCGCTGGTCAGAATCTCATTGGTTCTGTAATTAATTAGCCGAGCGTATAACGGACTGAAAAAATAAAAAAATAAACCTGAAGGTACTAACCTATACTATTTAGTCACCGTATGTTGCCGATAACAGTATGATTATAATATTTCGTCGTTATTATCACATTATATAATTAGAATTTTAAATAAACCTGAAGGTACTAACCTATACTATTTAGTCACAGTATGTTGCCGATAATAGTATGATTATAATAGTTCGTCATTATTATCACATTATATAATTAGAATTAAAAAAAAACCTGAATGTACCAACATATACTATTTAGTCACAGTATGTTTACTTAGTTGAGTTGCCTAAACTGTTCGTTTCTACACAAAAAAGAACAAGAACAATCCGGCAACGCTGGGAGAACGGTGAGAAAAACATGTCGGCACTTTACAATGTAAGTTTCCATAACGAACTTTTGATTTGAAAGTTTTTAATGTTGTACGTGTTGAAGATGGTTAAATATTGGTTTCCCCAATATGAAGTGAAGTGTATAAATACTATATTTATTAAGAAAAAAGTTCAGGTTTGTGTATTTATAGTAGTTTTGATTGACAAGTTAAAGTAAACAGATACCTACAAATTAAATTGTGAATGAGGCCTAAAATATTTTCAATTTAACTATTGCAGGATTAACCATAACCTCAGGGCCATGTCAATATAAAAATTTACTATTTCACCATAAATTTAGGCCAACTTAGATTTGCTTCTTACAAATTAAATTGTGAAATCATATACAGTATTAACAATAATTATTGCATTATTAACCATTATCTCAAAGCTATCCTTTGGAAATCAGCCAGGCCTATATTGCAATTAAATATTTCAATATAAATTTCGGTCAAGTTTAACTTTTTTCTGACAAATTAAATTGCGAAATCAGGCCTAAATATATTAACAATAATTCACCAAGAATTTATGCCAACATTTGATTCTCTTCTTACAAATTTAAATTACGAAATATGTCCTAAATATAGTAACAAACAATGATAATATTATTTAGCAAAATGTTCTATTGATATATCGTATACAACCTTTTATCATCAAAATATTCGTTTATACAAATTTAAAGAAGAAATACCCATTTGTTTAACTTATATAGGAAACATTCGTACATCTTCGTATAACATATAAATAGAGTATATATTCGATTATTAATTTCTTCACTATAATATTAATACACTTCTAAATCATTTGATCTATCAATACGAAATAAAAAGCAATTAAAAGATTATATTTTTATCTTTCTTTAAATATATAATAACATAGATAGATACAAAATTTTAACAAATATTCCTACAGTTTTATAATATACTTATAATTGTACACATTTACCGAGTTAAAATTCAATCAATATAAGTCTTGTGTAGTTGATTTTCTTAAAACGTGAGTTAAATAACTAATGTAGGCTATAATACGTTATAAGATTTCCTTTGATGTTGTACAATTAATATAAATACAACCTTTTATCATCAATATTTTTTTATACAAATTTAAAGAAAAGATATCTATTTGTTTAACTTCGGAAACATTCGTACATTTAAACAGCTGATTTCACCCATGTGTAAAACTTAAACAAACCCAGTATAGATTATAGTTTGGGGTTTTGTTTACAATTTCAATCTTTTTAGTTTCTTGTAAAGTTCTATGCTATAATATACGTTATAATATTTGCTTTGATGTTATAAACTGTTTATAAATACAACCTTTTATCATCAATATATTTGTTTATACAAATTTAAAGAAGAGATATGTTCGTTTAACTTGGGAAACATTGTTCGCACATCTTCGTATAACATATAAACATATTCGATTATTAATTTCTTTACTAAATATTAATAACTAAATCATTTTTGACCTATCAATATGAAATAAGAAACAGTTAAATGGTAGTATATTTATATTTCTTTAAATAATAATAACGTATGTAAATAAAAATGTTTAACAAGTAGGCCTACAGTTTTATAATAATTATTATTGTACACATTTACCGAGTTAAAAATCCCTGTCAGCATAGTTATGTAGGCCTAGATAAGTATTTCTTAATGTTGTTTTTTAAATTATGTATTTCTGACGTGTATCTAATTAATCAGCCTGTGATTTTTCACGGGGCTTACTAGTTTAATTAATAAACACCAAAGAAACATTAAAACCGTCTTGTTACATTATTAATGTTATTATATAACTTACATTGAAATAGTAGGCTATGTTACAAAACATGTAACCAATTAATTACTTTGGACAAAACGGTGCAGCTGAGTTACAGCTTAATTTTTACCTCTTGTTATAGTATTTTACCTCTTAACCATATGTTTCTGAAATTACTTAAGTTTTATATCAGATGTTTTCATGTATTATGTTATCAAGTAGATGTTTTTAAAATATGTTTATTAAATTAATAATAAGGGGTTTCCCCATTTTTCTATAGAATGCGTTCTACCGCGATCGATTATATGCACCTTAAAACCCTTATATGCGAAATTTGATTAAAATCGTGAGAGCCGGTTTCAAATCTGGATACATACATACAGAAATCGCTCGTTTAATATTATACTAGGGGCTCTGACCCTGGACGCTTCGCGTCCCAACCCCGCCTCGGCATTCGGCCTCAGATGGCTGCTTCGCTTCGCTCGCAGATGGAAAATTCGCTAAAGAATCTCGTTAATCTTTGGCTCGTTTGTACATAGGTTTGTAAAATTATGAAGCCAGGCTTAAATATATTAACAGTAATTACAAGATTAATTATAACCTCAAATACATGCTTTAGAAACGTGAAATGCTTTCATTACGATTTTAGTCCTAGTTCTACTATCTTCTGTCAACTAAAGTTTTGAAACCAGGCCTAAATATAGTAAAAATTATTGCAGGATTAACATAACCTCAATACTATGTTTCAGAAATGAGCCAGGCCTATATTACAAAATTGACTATTAGAATTTATCCATCTTTGCCAAGTTTACCTTTTTTTTGACAAAATAAATTGTTAAATCAGGCCCAATTTATTCTAATTCCAACGTGCTAAAACAGTATAAATTAGCTTGTTTTTAACAGTAATTAAAAACTATCCAATGAACAGCTGATTTTGGATAATACTCAATCTCAGTTCTATTCCACTCTATTTCCAACGTGCTAAAACAGTATAAATTGGCTTGTTTATAAACAGCTGTTTTGATCGCTTTATTTACTATTTCGTTATTATTTTGTAACCAACATGGCAACCCATAAGACCT
>JAGFPH010000396.1:599271-614995 GCA_018207615.1 Philaenus spumarius | reverse complement strand
GTTGTTGATGTGTTTTGTTTTTGCTTTTTAGAGGGGGACGAGGGGAGGATAGCTTGTGAACAATACTGATAACGCTCGAGACTGTTAACGCAGGCACAAGATGACCTACTTGGCCTTGGCTCGTATGTGAAGGGGTCGAATGAAAAGAAAAGATGCTTTTAAACCAGAAGGGCAGTTATAAAATCATTTGGGGAGGCCGGGAGTTAATAAATAAAATGAAAAGACGTACAAGACGGAATTATATTTGCATAAAAATGTAATATAATGTTGTTTTGAAAAGGCCTTTATTACCACGTTTTTATTAACTTGCTTTCTTGTTTGTTCAGTACAACCGATTTTAAACCAACTTCCCGATGAACTAGAAATTTTAAACATAACTCGAACTGGATGTCAATGTAATTTTACTTTGCATTTTTGTCTGTCTGTCTGTCTGTTTGTTTGTCTATTACATTTTAAACTAAGTTCTCAATGAGCTAAAGATTTGATATTTTAAATATAACTCACAGCTGAGGACTAAAAATCAGAAAATATTACTGAATTTAAAATAATTTAATATACCAAATTTTTAAAACCAACTAAAAAGTATACAATAATTTCTCCTAGCCATGCAGATTTATACAGATTTATTCTGTTTTAAAAACGTGGTATATTAAATTAGTTTTTTAGTTTATATTATATTGTTTTATTACTTTAGATGACATAATAATTGAACCCAGTCACATTGTATTCAACTAAAAAGTAGGAAGAATTCACTAAATTACAGCCTTAAATAATAAGTTAGAGCTTTGGAGTGGAAAAGTGGGTTTCTGCGGAGCCAGCCGAAATACGCTAATTTTCAACTGGCGCTTGAGCCCGAACGGTTCGTCGGAGAAAAAAACCTAAACGATGTAGTTTGTAGTAAATTTTATGTACATTCTTTTTGAATAGGAAGGTTATTTACGAAAAGTTGATACTTTTCGACTTATAAGCAAAAAACCGCCAAAACACGAGATTTTTTACATGTTTTTGCATTTTTTTCAATGTTGCGTCACGAAATTTTGTAGGCAAACCTCAGATTCGGATTCAGCACCCCAAAATACATATAGAAAGGAAGAAATCAAAACTACCCCAAAACTTTCCCGCCAGGGGTTCTTTTAAGCACAATTTGACTGGACTATAGGTACACGTACGAGAGATAAGAGCTGCTTTGCTATCGCTTGTTGACAATGTCAACTACAGATCTCTCACCATACTTTATGTTTTCCCGAAATTCTTACTCTGAGTTTCCTCTCGCTTTCTATAAATGTGTCTCGGCTCATTCTTTGAATTTTAAAGAATACTTTTGGACGAGGGTGCAAAGAAGGCGCATCGGCCCGTTGGCCGGTGGGCCGGCGGGCCAGTCCGCCCCTGCCATCACGTCACGTGATGTCACACTGTCACTTATTTAGTGTAATATCATGCTAAGAAGGAATACTGCTGTCACGCACCGTCACCGTAACACAACTTTCTAGATCATTTCTTTGTTAGTCCGTGCCTGATCAATATCTAATAAAAAGCAAATAAAAATAATATTGTAAAATCTTTATTTTTATATATATCAATGTATATAGATAGGGGCCTACAACATTTTAACAAATAGGCCTTTAGTTTCATAAAATCATATCTAAATCTTACAACACTAATTACTATTTTATAATATTCATAAAATCAAAACTATTTAATGTATCAATATGAAATGAAAAGCAAATAAAATATAATATTTTTAACTTTCTTTTAATATGTAATAACATACAGGATAAAGTTAAATATCTCGGAATGATTTGGGATTCAAAACTGAACTGGAAGTCGCACATCACAAAAAAAAAGAAAGGAGCTTGATATTACGTTATTATATGCATACCAATTTTTACAAAATAGGCCTAATGTTTTTTTATTTCGAATTATTGCAAAATAGTTTAACTGAACTGAAATGATTTGGAAAATACGTGAGCTCACGTCTCCCGAAAGTGTGTGAGCAGAGATCTTAGTCACGTGAGTTCACGAGTGAAATCTGTGACGTTATGCCCGAGATGTGAGGTGACAACAATGTAATTCTAGTCCATTGACATACCATTCAAAACAACATGCCACACTTTTAGCCCTTGACGTGCCATCACGTGACGTGACGGCAGTGTCTTTTCACCTTTACATTACTTAAAACTTACCGTAACTGAATATTCAATAATAAGTTCGATTCAATTTTGTTCAGTTCTAAATCGGAGGAAATAGTGTAAATTATTAACAATGGTTCGTTTATTAAATGGTAACAATGGTATTAAAAGTTTTGTTTTATAGAAATTAAGAAAGCTAAATCAATGTTTCCAAGTTACAACAAAAATAATAAAGTCCTAGTTAATAGTAAGCAGTAGTTGAATTAGTTCAGCTAATTAACAACAAACATTCTTCAATAATTATACTAATTTCATACTCATACTTACCTTGCATGGAATATTGACTTTTGGTAAATATAATTGTAAAATGAAAATGTTATGGGTTAACTGCCGCCATCTTGAAATTGGACAGAGTAAGTCAAACATCTTTAATTGGTGTAACTCTTTTGATCTATATTTATTTTCATTTAGAAGTTCTTAACTATCCTCACCTCCAACATTGGTTTGTAGGGCACTGGTTAAAATATATTTAGACTACCAGTTTCTTCTGGTGTAAAATAGTGGCGTTTCAGATGAAACCAACTCAATAAACTTATTACACAGTAGTTCCTTGCTACTAAAAATTTGAAGTGGAAAGTTTTTGTGTAGTTCTTTTTATGTTGTATGGCTTACTCTTTATCTTTTTGGTGTTTTGAACACAAATCTGAAGTTGCCCAAAACAAATTAGTCAGCAAATATTAGAAATCACACAAAAAACACTAAACATTTTTTTTTGCTACAGAGTTTTATCAGATTTTTTCAAAATTTGGATAATGTTTATAGTATAAGTCTCTAACAATATATTTTTATCATTTTCCAAAAATTACTGATTTTATATTATTGTTATTATTTAAACTATTCGATCGATTTCGAACAAATTTGCACCAAACATGTCAATTAGGCCTGTATAGATGCACGAAAAAAGGTTTTGACATTTTTTGAAAAACAACACCCTTTTTGGTCAAAAACCCCCAAAAAATCAGTTATTATTATTATTATTACCTAAACGAGAAATTTTAGAAAGATGCGGTTTTTTGCATATGGTAGGATACATTAAGGGCTACAAATAAGCCAATTTTTATCAAAATCGTTAGAGCCGTTTTTGAGAAATTTAGAATTTTCTCGTTTTTTGGCCATTTTTGGACATTGGTAAAACCCCTTAAAAATAAAAAATTTGAAAAAATGCCTGGAGATATTCCAGAACTACATCTACATACCAAATTTCATCAAAATCGGACCGTTGGTATGGTCTCCAGCTCTGTACACGTCCTTACAGACACATGGACAGACACCACCAAAAAAACACTTTTCGGGTTCAGGGAGCACCAAAACAAATAATTCCACTAAAAATATTTTTGGGTTCAGGGAGCACCAACACAGATAATTCCACTAAACATTTTTTGGGGGTTCAGGGATCACCAAAGCAGATGGTTCCACTAAAAACTCAAATTTTAAAATTTGGACGAAAACAATACTTTCTCCATATATACTACGTATAGGATGGTGAAAGTAAAAATATAACCCATGGCCTACAAAAATATAATTTATATTTTCATTGCCATAGCAACCAACTACATAAAATAACAAATAAATCAGCTGATTCGGATAATCAACTTAGAAATACAATTTTAGGTTAGACCTAGTTTATTAATTTAATTGTCTTAGGCAATAACACAAGTTTTGTTTTCTGTACCTTTCGAATGATTTAAAAACTTCATTACTCTCCTTTTATAAAAAATACTAAAAAAAGGTACTACAAATTTCTATGTTTACGAATTAATATAATGATCATTAAACAACAAATTTGTAATAGAAATAAAAGAAATTAAAATTTTGTTTCATGTTAAGAAATTTCAATTATTAATAATGTCCTAATAACTGCATTAGGTAAGCTAAGAGTGCCTATGTTTATATATAATACGTGAAGCAGATTTTTGTGAACACAACACCTCCCTTATTTCTAGACCAAATTTAATGTTTGAGTTGTCAAAAAATTCGTCTCATTTCGAAGTTTTGCAATAAGGTTTTAGATGTAAAAAATTCTTATCCTTAATGGCGTGAGCTAATCTCAAAGGTCGGGTTTTACCCACAAGATTAACATGGAACGAATTTAAAAACATTTCTATACAAAACAGCTGAAATAATTTGATTTGAACATTTAACATGATTTACAATCTTAGTTTAGAGGTTTTATTAATCCTCCTACACCTTTATTATAAATAAAACATAACATGTTTTAAGAAGGTTCCAACGGGGGTTGGCGTGCGGAGCACGCAGGGGTCTCCCCTAGTAAATTACGAATATTGGTAATCTGATAGATATTATCGGTCAATCGGAAAGGATAGTCTTAGCAACTTTTAATCACAAAAAAATATTTTACTATCAATTATATTTATTTTAATTTATATGTTTGTGAAATTAAATAGGTAAGGAAAACTTTTCTTACTGAACTTATGTTTAATACCTAATTTAAAATTTAATGCGTTCGAAATATTATTGTTATAACGGGTATTCATAACTGTATTGTCTTTGAATTTGTAAATTACAAATGTTACATTAAAACATAATTAGGTAGGTATTATGAATTTTGTTAAAGTTAGTTCTACCAAAATACATAAATGCATGCTACATTCAATTTTTCCTCAGATACATACAGTATTTAGAATTTAAATAGACATGATAAAATGTTGTTTGGGATTCGAAGGAGAGATGTAATGCTTTCAGTTTTAAGAATAAACAAACTGAACTGACCTCACACTCCCCCTCCCCCACTTCTTACAGGAAGATTACTTCCTGTAGATGTAGCCTGTTGTACCTTCAAGCTCCAAGGTCAGTTCTATCTCGATTTACTCTCTCTCTTTTCGTTAAAAGCAATGCTCCTTTAGATTTAGAACGCTAGAGGGCAGCACATTATGAAGCACAAGTTCAAGTAGTGTCAATTGTGTCATGACAGGATGCGCTGGCGTATTCTCTCACCGTATAGTCCATAAGGTGGGATATCTGTATGTATAATCAAGGATATAGATCTTGAACTCTTTGATCTGTGTTGAAAATAGCAGAAGCACATGAAATGGAATCATCTTGCTTTTATCTTTTATTACTGAACGGCGTGAACGTCGTACTGACAGATAATTTGATAGGGACTATTTTGCCTTTTTTTAAATTTCCCGAAGTTAACTGTTGAAAAAAAGAACATCTGTGTTGTCGTGAATGTTGTAGTTGTGTTGTGATGTGATGTTTGTTAGTTGCAACGTTTCGTCAGCCTATCTAGTTGTAACCGACCGGGTCAAAGTCGGGCGAGTAGGCCTACTATAGTTAAAACAACGACACGGCGTCTTGACGTGTATTTTAATTTAGTTAGTCTAGTTTTATTGAGAAGTTGAAGTGGACTGTGTGTCTGTTACGTTGACGTTTGTGTGGAAATCATGAGCTCCGAGGTATGGAAGCATTTTGTGATAGACAATGCAAACTCCAATTACGCAAAATGTAGGCATTGCTCTAAGCTAATATCCAGAGGTGGGGTAAGTAAAACTACTACTGGTTTGTTGAAACATCTCCAATCCAAACACAAATCAGAAATTAAAACAAAAGTAGAACAAAGTCCTCCCATGCAAAGTAGGCCTAAAACTGTTGACGTTGACGTATCAAAACCCTCAACTTCAACATTTTACAGCAAATTGCAACTTTTTGCCAAACCTAAACCTCTCCCTGCAGCAACTGAAATTCCTGAACTTCAACTTGGTCCCACATCTGAAGAAATGGATTTGGACGATAACTTAATGTCAACACCTATCAATATCAATGATCCACTTTCAATTCAAATAGACCAACAATCTAACTATCCTGAAATAGGGGTTGAAGAGGATGATGATGATAGTTTTGTTTCACCCGAATCAACTAATGTTTCAGTGTTTGAACCAGAACTTCAGTCCCCCATGAGTGCCTCATCAATCACAACACCTGATAAAGAAGGACCTGCAAGCCCTGCCTTCTACCCTAAATCGATCCGATTGCCTGCTAAAAAGCAGAGAACCATTGAAGAACTCTATGAACGAAAGATAAAATTTAATTCAAAAGACCCAAGAGCAGTTAAAATAGATCATCTCATTGCGGAAATGATATGCTTGGACTTGCAGCCTATATCAATTGTCGAAGACAAGGGGTTTTTAAGATTAATCAAGCACTTTGAACCTCGGTATAATGTCCCGTCAAGAAAAACATTTTCTCATAAGATCCTGGTGAAAATGTACAACGATGTTGTAACCTCGGTAAAGCTAGACCTTATTCAGGCCAAGAATGTGGCCATAACCACGGACATGTGGACCTCAGTTTCAAATTGCGACTTCATGGCTGTAACAGCCCATTTCTACTGCCCCAAAACAAATGCCATGATGCATAAGTGTCTTGAGTGTGTGCCATTTCCCGAAATAAGCCACACAGCAGTTAACATTTTAGATTTTCTAAAAAAAGTTTTTGATGATTGGGGCATTACCGATATTATTGTCGGTGTGGTAAGAGATAATGGTGCGGACATAACCGCTGCTGTAAATAACAGCCAATATGAAGCTTACCCATGTGTGGCTCACACTTTACAACTTGTGGTCAAGGATGGTTGTGTGGACCACAATAAGATAACAAACGTTGTGAAGAAGGCCAAAAAGTTTGTAGGCAGCTTCAAAAAATCAGCCAAAAACACCAAGATGCTGAAAATTCTCCAGAAACAATTAAATCTTCCAGAGCACCGCCTCATCCAAGAAGAGCCCACAAGGTGGAACACAACATACTATATGTTGAAAAGACTAGTGGAACAAAAAGACGCACTGGTCTTAGTCGCAGGAAAACCTAACATAAATCTGCCTGTCGAATTGACAACAGAAGACTTCAAGACCATGAAAGTAGCCGTGGAAATTTTGGAAATATTTGAGACTGCCACCCGCCAAGTGAGCAAGGAGTCTTCAACCATTTCGGAGGTAAGTAATTATCACATCACATTCACATTTTTGAGCCTGTAGCCTAAATGTTATTTATTTAGTCAATTATTAAATTTTTAAATGAAAAGGCCATAATATTTTGGCATCTTATAATATAACATAACATTATATTGTAAAATCTTTTAATATGACACTTAAAGCCTACAGTGTATTTCTCGGCAAGTACGGCCGTGACCATATATCGTTGTGAAGTTTTTTTTATGTTCCATGCACAGCGATTTATTGTGTGACAATGTTTATGTTTATTTAACCAAGTATATACAATAGGCTAGATGCCTTATCTAAAAAAAAATCAAAGGAAATAATAAATATACAAAATAAAGCTTACATTTAACAGAAATTATTGTAACTTTTATTGTTCCAGATTATTCCACTGATACATACAATACAACATTTTCTGGAGAACTTGGATGTGAGCGGAACTGGATTTCAAGGTTTAAAAAATGATGTATTGTCTAATTTAAAAAGAAGATATGGAAATGTGGAAGGGGAAATAAACTTGGGAGTTGCCACTCTCCTTGACCCACGTTTTAAAGCAACCCCGTTTAAGAAAGCTAACTTCCTAGAAGCAGCAAAGAGAAAAGTTCTGGAAGAGATGGAGTCGGATCTTGTCGCTTCAACGCCAACTGAAGTTGTCTCCAGTGAGCCTAGTGAGCAGAAAAAACACAGCTTTTGGTCTCACTACGCACTAGCCTTTGCCAAAGTAAACCCTATCGAAGAACCTGTGAGTACTTGTGAGAGTGAGTTAAAACTGTATCTTAGTGAAAAGACCCTTAGCCCAAAAGACAACATTTTTCCTTATTGGGATAAAACTAACTTTTCGAGGCTGAAGGAGGTGGCCACCAAGTACATGTGCATCCCCCCAGCCACGGTGTTCAGCGAACGACTGTTCAGCACTGCTGGACTGATATGTGACAAGAAAAGGAATCGTCTTGACCCAGAGCGTGTAAAACAGCTTGTGTTTTTACACAAAAATCTACAGTAAGTTTTTTTGTTTTACAGGTGGACAGGTGCAGTACAATGCATTAGGGTCATTAATTAGGGCCTACATAATTTGACTTTGTTATCCTGTTTACATTGGCCTATTTGTTTGAAATCAAATGTTTCTATTACAGCTTATGTTATAACTTTATAAGTCCCATTCCCATACACATGTTGTGTATTATGCATTAGGGCCTACATAATTTGACTTTGTTATCATGTTTACACTGGCCTATTTGTTTGAAATCAAATGTTTCTTTTACAGCTTATGTTATAAGTCCCAATCTCATACTCATGTAGGCCTAATGTATATTATGCATTTGGGTCATTTATAAGGGCCTACATAATGTGACTTTGTTTCTTTGTTATCATGTTTACACTGGCCTATTTGTTTGAAATCAAATGTTTCTTTTACAGGTTTTGTTATAAGTCCCATTCCCATACTCATGTTATGTATATTATGCATTTGGGTCATTTATTAGGGTCAGGGTCTACATACTCTACATAATTTGATCATGTAATTAAATCTAGGTTTGTTATTTGTATTCTGTATTGTAATTTGGCTTTGTTATCATGTTTACATTAACCTAATTGTTTGAAATTGAATGTTTCTTTTACAGCTTATGTTATGAGTTATATTCCCATAAACATGTTATGTATTATGTATTAGGGTCATTAATTAGGACCTACATAATTTGACTTTGTTATCCTGTTTACATTGGCCTATTTGTTTGAAATCAAATGTTTTTTTTACAGCAAGTCCCATTCTCATACTCATGTTATGTATTATGCATTAGGGTCTTATTTATAAGGGCCTTCATAATTTGACTTTATTATCATGTTTACTAAATAAATACTTTGTTTAAAATAAATACTTGTACAGGCTTTTAATTGGTTTTAATTAATACTCCTTACTCCTACAGTATGTCTATCTCTATATATCAATCATATCATAATAATTAATAATTGGTTGATTTTAAAATATAGGCCTTAAAATCTAGAAATGTTAAATTGTTTTTGATTCTTGAGTTTTTACTTCTGAAAGAAGAATTCAAATCAAATATGTAATTAGGCTACCAACAATTATTGATATTTATTCACTGGTGGTTCTGAAACTAATACTGTTTTCAAGTTTCGAAGTTTCGAGATTCGAGATTCGATTTTTTAAATTTCGGTTTCGGTTTCGAGATTCCAAATTTCTGGTTTCGACCATCACTAAATTGCATCCTTGCCTTTTGCTGTTTCCCCTAGGGACGTAATGCCACCACCTCATGTAAAAAGGAAAAGGGTTGAAAAGGCAGATAAAATAAAGTAAAAAGTTGTCATTTTAGCAACATCACCATATAAACATGAACTAGAAGGTATAATAGAAGAGAAAAATAATGAAGAAAAGCAAACATTTCCAAGAAAGAGAACACTTTTTACTTTCTCACTATACTATAGTATAGAGAAAGTATAGTGATCGCAAAAAAATCAATGTTGAGATTTTTGTGGAAATATCCGTTTTGGGACCCCCTGAGTCCAAAAAAGTGTTTTTTACAAAATGTCTGTCTGTATGTACTGTATGTATGTCTGTATGTACACAAAGCTAGAGCGAACTATTCGATCGATTTCAAACAAATTTGCACCAGACATGTCAAGTAGGCCTGTATAGATCCACGAAAAACGGTTTTGACAAATTTTGAAAAACAACCCCCTTTTTGGCAAAAAAACCCCAAAAAATCAGTTATTATTTTTTTATAAATAAACGAATCTAACGATTTTGATAAAATTTGGCTTATTTGTAGCCCTTAATGCACCCTACCATGTGCAAAAAACCGCATCTTTCTAAAAATTCTCGTTTAGCAAATAATAATAATAATAACTGATTTTTTGGTGTTTTTTTGCTGAAAAGGGGGTTGTTTTTTTAAAGTTTTTCAAAACCTTTTTTCGTGCATCCATACAGGCCTAATTGACGTGTTTGGTGCAAGTTCGAAATCGATCGAATAGTTTTCACTCTAGATAATAATAATAATATTTATTAGTTAATCTCCTACTTTAATAAATCACCCCTCCTACAATTATTATGAAGTCACAGTGAATCTGTTTAATAATTTTAATATGTTTGTGAGAACGTATGTGCCAGTTCCTGGTACCGTTTATTGTGGAAGAGATTTAAAAAAATCAATGAGAAAGACAAGAAAATTATTCAGAATAAATGTAAATCCAAGCCTATGACTGGAACCAAGATTATTGTGATGAATCAGATTTGGAAACTAAGTTTGATACCACCTGCTTATACTGCAATGATTTATACTCCAACTCCAAAGACGTGGGCTTGTCACGGATGGGCCCACGAGAGTTATAATGGTGCTGATGAGAATAACTGTTACTTCACGTCTGTTTTTTGTTCTTGAATGTTGTATATAAATATGTAAATAAATAATTTTCTTTGTTTTTTATAGACAAACTAGGGGAGACCCCTGCGTGCTCCGAACGCCAACCCCCAACGGAACTTTCTAAAATCATATGTTATGTTTTATTTATAATAAAGGTGTAGTATTAATAATAACCTCAAAACTAAGATGGTAAATAATGTTAAATGTTCAAATCAAAATATTTCTTTCTTATATTTTATAACAGCAGTTATAATAATGGTTAAAAGAACCAGCAAGGCTCAGGTCTACACTAACCGTAACCTAAAAGCTAGAAATACAAAAATAATTGCTTCAAATTTTGAAGTCAGCTGTTAATGGAAATATTGGAGCAAACAGCTATATTAGACTAGGCTACCTGTTATTTTATTCAATTGGTTGCTATGGTAATAAATGTAAATACATGATGTGTTGGTTTATCATTCTAGGCCTAACCTAAGAATTTTTTCCAACTAAATTTACAAATATTGAAATAAAAATGGTTTGTATCGAAATGAATTATAGCCTATGTTACTCAGGGGTAGTGTAGCTTTTTATTAGTAAAACTATTTTTTCAATCGGTTCAGTAGTTCCAGAGATTACCCCCCTACATACAAACAAACAAAAAAAACAAACTTTACCTCTTTATAATATTAGTATAGATTAGTATAGATATATTTTATTTTAAATGTTCCTATAATAATAACATGGACACCCGGTCTTACCCCACCAGTGGCGCCAGACCGGGTAATTTGCCTTTTTTCACAAAATTAATTAGGTATAATAAATAGTTCGTGGGGTACGGTATTTAAGTTGAATTTTACATGATTAATATTTTAGCTTCAGTAAGCCGTCAAGTGTTAGCTACCCGGTCTTATCCCACTTTCCCCTACCGTATTTGGACTCATTTTGCGAGGAATAATATTTAGAGTTCAATAATTAGAGTAAAGTCAAGAGTTAGAAAAATGAAATTTTGCAGCACTAGGGCTGGTTGGTGATTCACAGAAGAACGGTTAAGCGGCAGGTAGGCCGTGTGAGAGGGGGAGCGAGGATCGATTTTATTCAAAGCGCACGGCTGTTTGGACAAACTATATAGCCTACGTTCTCAGCAATGCATAATAATTGGCGTTGTTTTACTGTCACCATTTTATGTTCGATAGTTTTGACTGTTAGACATTCGATATGGATTAAACGGACTACACAAGTTAAATCTTTACTTTTTGTACACTCAGTATATTGCTTCCTAAAGAAACAAGGGAAAATATTGTTTTCCAATACCAGTGCCCCAAAGGCAGGGGTTTACTGGTGCCGGAACGCCGTTCCTGTACTGCTTTTTACTATTTTTTACTTTTTGTTTTAACGTTGGACCATCCACTCTCTCAATCGACACTCGGTTCAGAGTTTTACGTCCGCTAATCGCCAATCGAAAACCTCAAGATATCCCCACACTACATAGCGTTGCGACTATGCGAGCCGACTACAGTAAACTTCCCTCGTTGTCCCTCAGCTCGGAATCGAAATGGGACAACTTGGGAGCACCGGAGACCCTTTTGCCAGCCTCACGACACGTCTTTGATGTGCCTTCGGCGAGCGCTGCGCACGACTACAAATAAGAGACCGATAATTCGGTGTCGAGGCGGCCGAAAAGCAAACCAGCGATGCTTACACTTTTATATTATTAACTTTTTCGGCATGAACAAAAAATGTTTATGACATAATGATATAATTTATTTTGGACCACACTTAGTGATTAATACTTATCGAATAACTCGTTTTAATTTCACAATCAATTAATTAAAAAATACATATTCCAATTGAGAGCACAACACGGAATACATGTAAACAATGGCTTGACCTCACTCACAAAACTTATCATTGAGCAATACTGATTGCCTATTCCTAGAGATAATACATTCTTATTTATTAATATTATTTTTTCAAGTTTGGACCTAGTTTTATTTAATATTAAATAAATAATAATAATTAAATTGTAAGTTTCTTAATTTCTTATTTAAATAATTAAAATTTGTTTAAATTAACCGCCGAAAATTAAAATTTCTGATAAAAGCTAGTGAGTAAATAAGGGACATTTTGCCAAGTTTTTGCTTAAAATAGTGTCTTTAAAATTTGCTATGTGCTACGTTCAAGTACAAAAATAGTTACATAATATACATGTGTACTTTTCTTATAAAAGTAAGCATATTATCTGCACCTTTAAACTCACCAAAGATACGTAAAGTAGGGGTTTTAGAAGTGAAAATTTCAAAAACTTTCCGGGGTAATACCCCCGGACCCCCCCTCACTTCCGGTTAGTTCCGACAGCGTAAACCCCTGCCCAAAGGTAGGCCTATATTTTAGAGTGAGTGGTGGTTTTTGGAGAAATTTCAAATGCAAACATCGATCTAATAAACGCGGAATATTATGGCTGCAGCAATACAAACTTATCAAACTCCAACTTTATGACGGAGATGGGAGATGTAAAATAGTTTTGACATTGTTGGAACTATGTTGAAGGACATGTATAATAGTTTAACAGTAAACCACAACCGAAGGCAATTGTTTAATAGTCATTAGGAGTGCAATAAAGCTGAAATACCACAACAACAATGTGGATGTTTGATTATGTTATTAACATTGAAAATGTCAAGATGAAACTGTAGCCTATACAGAATGAGTCAGTAAAGAACATAACTTCTGGGGGGTTGATAGGTTTCTAAAATTATCCTTTAAAAACGCATTACTTTAAAATTGTTGTACGTTTCAATAAATATCGGTAAAAGAAAAATTGGTTAATTGGTACCGGTAGGCATATATTGCACGAAAATAAATTAATGTTATTTTGATGTGGCTTTGTTCAATATTCACTGGCCAAGTTGGCAGAACAAACTTACAATTTTGATCAAACCTATGAATATGCTATTGTAAACGTAATTAAAAATAATCAAGGGTATGCACTAGCTTTGAAAATTATTACTGTATAGGCCTAACCTAATAGTAAATTAAATATCCAAGCATGAAACATTTGATAAATAGTAATAGTGGCTTCCAAAGTGAGTGATATGCCTATAATTTCATTTTCAATTTCGTACAAGTAGGCTAATAAGTTAGTTCTTAATTAATATACACAAGTAAAAGTGATAGCCTATATCAGGGCTAGAACTAAATTCTAGAATTGTGTCCTTAACATTGTACACTTTTGGAAAAATTGGACCAAAGTTATAAATAAACTACCATGATATTTTTGACATGCAAGATCAAAGTTTTACATTGCAAGTAGGCTACACTGAATTATCTAAATATTTAGTCGATTTAAACGTACTTTTACCTTAAATAAAAGTTTTAGGTTTAGCTTAGCATGCTTCGTTTTTTTTTTTGTTTTTTTTTTAAAGCGATCTACTAAAACTTAAACATTTGATTAGGCCTACGTATAAGTAAATTACGTGTTACCGGTACATCGAAGATAAAACCTAAATCAAAGGCATTCGTTTTTGGAAAGTTTTACCAGATTTCTTCGCTTAAAAAGGACAAATTAACAGAACTGTTTGTCTTACGGTACTTCCTACCACTTTCCAAAGCGAGGAAGTAAAAAGACAATAATTTTATTATTATAAGCAATTTGGTCGAGTTAATTATTGCCTTGTTGATATTAAACACAAATCTTAGCTAAATTATAACAACCATATACAAATTGAATAAAATTCTTTAACGTCGTATAGAATCAACAATAATTGTCATCCTCATAAAATTATAAATCAGTTTATAGTTTTATTAAGTGGTAATATCCAATATTTTTTATGAAAAAATAACAAGCGAAGTTCGTGACTCCTAGTGGGCCAATGCGGAACTAGTATATCATTGCGCTCTCAAACTCGCAATAGGTAGCGCTACTAATAGAATATTAATACAATTAACATCTTGGATAATTTATTACAATTTATTTTGAGTATAATGGCATATAAAATGTTAAGAATAACTTTATCTTCCAAACTCTGAATAAACATGCCTTTAAAATTGAAAATCTTTACTAATATAACCGATTAACTTCGAAGCTCTCGAAGATGAAATGTACGATGTTTTCAGTTAGGCTTTTGGATTCCCAGTTCAATGTTAACTTTGCGCAGTGGCAATATCGTAACCAATGAAGTCTATCTGAGGTGCGATTATTGCTTATTGAAAACTTTTACCAATACCCCGCCATGTGGTCGTGAAATATTGACCACTACGGCAATTTTTGGAAGCCCTCATGAGGGCCACAATTAAATTTCATTGAATGCAAAATGCAAGCGAGGTCTTGTGTATTGTGTGTATTAAAACTTGACCCGCTTGACCGTTTGTCACACTGTTACAACCAAACGCTTTATTCGATGTTCTTCAAATTTGGCGTATATGATAATATGTTTCTTGAAGTCAGGAAAAACGATGGATTTTTGTAAAATATTATGTTAAACATTGTAAATTAGTAACTACTTAATTAAGCAAATTTTTCATAGTACACCAAGTGAACGGTAGTTGCTTGTTACCGTCTGTGGTTTCAGTTTTAACAAATACACGGATTCATGGTTCGATCCCAAGAATCAATCATTTCTTTACTTTTTCAAATGTTTTCGATATTACGTAATATGCGTCACAATCATATTGTGCCTAAATTTTGCTTTCTGTGCCTCTAGAAATACATCTTTTAAAAAACTTGTTATAATGCGATAATACTAAACGTTAAACAAATTTTGTAACAAAGCATAAACAATTCTTTCAACATATTTACAGGGGCGTCATTTGGGGGGGGGGGGGGGGGGGGCCGGGCCCCCCCCCCCCAAGATTTGAAAAGTATTAAAATTACAATTTGAAAGTTTAAAATAATAGGCGTGTAATGATGATGCCCAACAACAGAAAAGACCAACCTTTAGAGTTGCAATATTTTCGAACATAGCATTAATTTAAATTATTTTAAACAATAAGGGGTTCAACTATAAGTATCTATACAGCTTTAATATTAAGACTATGATTCAGTTCAATGAAAGGTGACTGTGTTGTTATTTAACTGCAATCATTTCAAGATAAAGTTTGCCCCTAAAGGATGTCTCAATATAGCGTGAAATAGCTTAAAATGACATGTTTTATATTGTGAACATTTTTATTTTTTGGGGGGACCCAACGGACCCTCCCCCGTACCGGGGTCGGGGGGGGGGGGGGG
>JAGFPH010000396.1:555133-580202 GCA_018207615.1 Philaenus spumarius | reverse complement strand
GCCGTGAAACATGGTGTCATGGTGTGGATTGGCCGTACGTGGGTTAACAAGACAATCAAAACAAAATGGCGAAAAGTGATTTTCTGTTGGCTAGAGGCCAACGACCAATCGAATGGTATTTGCTCTTCCATGTTATGTACAGAAGTACAGGAATTACGTTCACAGATTCCTGCACCTTGCATCCCCTTTGTTTTTGAGCTGTCCGTGTACCATTCCAGCTCAGACTCAGGGAGATGTCTCCTTATCTCTAACCATTCCTCACGGCTCGGTATTACCATCGAAAAAGGTTTGAAAAGGAGTACTGGGTTTCATGTGGTCTGAGATCATGTCAAAGTCCGATCAATTTTGTTATTCTAAAGGTGCGTATACACTCTCCCGCCGTGCAACATGCACGGTGTGCGCGCCGCGCGTTTGCGGCTCGTTGAAAGTTTTGATTTCAACGAACCTCCAGCAATCTAGAAAACCCGCGATCATTCTGACTTTGAGAACCTGCTGCAGAAGGTTGGGTTTCACATTTCTAAACATGACTCTTATTTCCGCACTGCAATTTTACTCAAGGCAGGGGTGTAATGTTACGAATTGATACATTAGCCACATTTATGCTACATACATCTCTTATACTAGGTATTGACCTTTATAAGACAGACTGGATTACGGTATTGGCAACTAAAGCGTGTTACTTTTATCTGAATGATCCCAAAACTCTGAATAATACGTGACTCTAACTATAGACTGAAATACTTTGGTTTGCTCACTTAGTTTGATGTCTTCACAGGTATCTCGATGGTCCAAATCTCGAGCTGAATTCCAAGTCCTGATTTCCTGGCCACACTTTGCACGACGAACCGGCCCAACTTTTGCGGCCACACGCGCTTATAACAGACTGGCCTAGCTACCGGCCCAACACCTTAACAGACTGGCCCAACTAGCAGCCCCTCACTGGTCACCCGACCAGTCCACTCTCGCCCATCGACCACAATCCTCTGGCCTCGATTCTAGATTCGGATTATACTTTATAACCCGTCTAGCTTCCTTGTTGTCATCTTAAAACAAACCAAAGCAAAGCGAGTTCCGTGTTCCGCGTTTAACGAACTCTTCGCGCGACCTCGCTACAATTTCCGTGTTTATACTGTACTTCCTTGTCCGTCTTACTGGTCAAAACCTTAACATCCAAAATACTATTTCTAATAACTAAAATACTAAAACATATTCCTGCAAAACATAACAGTAAATAAATTATACGTACCTTTTTCTATTCGCTGTATTGCTGGTAGTAATCATAGGCCTCAAAGTTAGTTTTTAATTTAAACAAATGTGAAATAGACCTGAAGTTAAAATAGCCTTGGTTGTTATAAATAATGTAATTTTAAGATCGTTGTACAGGCTAGCTATACATTAAAATAAAGAATACCTTGAAATAATAAAGAAGTACCGGTAATTAATGATAAATATTTTTATTAAACTAAAGAATTTTAAAATTCACAATCTGCTGGCCATTTATTTATTGAAATTGAATTCACGCCAAGCATCTGCGGCTTTCATATTTTTATTAAAATGAAACTTGTTTTGATGATCCCAAAGAATGGAGTGGTTTCTGTATGAATCTATTAATTTAATTACATTTGCTTCAGAGCAATCCATCTTTTAATAACTGAGTACCCGGTATCTTGAATAATAACAATCACATGCACGCTGAAAACGACAAACCTTTCATGCACCGACAGAAACTGGAT
Organism: Philaenus spumarius; assembly: GCA_018207615.1. Taxonomy (NCBI): domain Eukaryota; kingdom Metazoa; phylum Arthropoda; class Insecta; order Hemiptera; family Aphrophoridae; genus Philaenus; species Philaenus spumarius. The sequence continues at coordinate 578,469 of JAGFPH010000396.1, read as the reverse complement.
CGCTGCGAGTTGCGCGCGTGCCGTGCATGCGCCCTGTACAAATATGACGAATTCAATGCGCACGAGCGGTGCACGCACCGCGCAAGTGTGTACGCACCTTTAAATGTCCGAAGACTGCTTTTAAAATCAAGTTCTCAATTCCCTGTTTTCTTGACAACTTTGAGCTGTTCTATTTACCTTATGTTGTTTTTATACATTCAAGTTACCTTTTTGTAATATATTAATTGTGCACTATAACTTTTAAAACTTTTAACCTCTCATAGGTCTCATAGGGTCTTTCAAAAAAGTTCCCCTTGAGTGGCATGGCCACTGGGAGTGGACATTCCATTTTTTATACCAGCTTGAAATTGTTTTCCCAGTCTTGTTCCTCCCAGATCGTATGGCCCCTCCACAGCCATCGTGAGCATATTGTATCCATGGAAACGTAGTTTTTTTTACAAAATTATGTTATTTTCTGTGTAAAGTATTGGAATCTGTTGGAAAACAGTTGAACTATGTGAAGAATGTAGGATTGTTTTCCCTTCTGTGTTTAGCTCAATAATATAACCTTTCTATTTTCACTCGGTGCTGTGCTAGTCGTTGTTAGTGTCATAACAAATCGTTGATAAATGTAATATTATAAAGTTACGGACATGGATAATTTTAATTCATATGAAATTAGAAATGAGGTTGAAACAGTTGTTGGGTTTGATTGTCTTCCACCGTGGTTTTCTTCTGTTTTTATGAGGTCTAAAATACTACACAATACAATGTTTTCTACTTATTTCAAATCTATATATATAAAATCCAAATACCACTCACTGACTCACTCATCACGAAATCTCAAAAACCACCTTCCAAATTTGGAATGAAATTTGGTATGTAGCTTCCTCTAGGGCCGGCCGTAGGTGCTCGCTAAGAAAGATTTTCAAAAAATTTGAAGTTTCAAGAGGGGTTTGAGGAGGTCAAAGTTACTAAAAATCCCATAGTATAACATATTTATTGATATATTTTTTTGTTTAATATACATTTTACTTCGATTTGTCCATCCGTGCAAAGCCGGATTGGGCCAGCTAGTAAGTTCTACTTGTCAGTAGGAACAGAACTTATTCATAAAATATTCGCTTTTGCTCTTTAATATTTAAATACGTACCTGCATGTCAACTGAATTCAACAAAACAATTTAGAGATGGTGATGGCGTCTGCTCAAAATGGTGGCTGAGTGCCAGCGAAAACTCATGGTGGGCATACAACCAGAGTAGACTAAGCTCACGGGAAATAATACAAGTTGTCTAGGAGTCAGGTGTGGCCACTGGTAATGGCCTTTCGAGTGCAAAGGGTTAATGCATTATGATACATATTAAATACACAAAAGCCTTAAACATGTCAAACGGTAGGCTACTCAATTGTTTTGACAATTTTATATAATAACTAAACCCCATTGCTAGCAATGGGATGACAGTCAATAATCAGTCCCTTTACATATAGATTACCTGACTAGGGAGACTGGCAAGGACAGATGTTTTCTTTGGCCGAAGCTATACGTCATAGAAGTAAATCTTTGGGTTCCTCATAAATCCTCTTACTATCATTTTGTACAGGGGTTAGATTTAAACGACATACATTGTTATACACAAGCAATAAAACAGAATCTAATTGTAAGTCAAAATTATTTTATTTAATCTTCAGAATTTTATTTAACAAAAAGAACAACACAATTTTTTTTTATAGATATATTTGTATTTCCGAAAAACAGAACTTTTAAGGGAAGAATTTAATAATTTTTAGAAAGAGAGAGGTTGTGATATGTTCAATTGGCATGGGGGTATAGGTTTAGTTTATAAAGGAATTACTAGCTGACCCACATGAATATTTCTCAAGCTAAGAGTACTTACCTGATTTAATACATTGATTTAATTCAGTTAATTACGTTTATTTACAGTTTATAACGATTTATAACCCTTTACGTTTATTTAATTTGATTGATTTGCATGATAGATTACACTTGCATATTGTGGAATGTAAACAATCTAACAGCTGTCATGTTAGTTAAACGATTCCTAAACATAACACACAAATTATTCATTTTTATCATAAACTGCCTGTTTTGGTTGTAGGACGTTAAGGTTGTAACCTACCCTTTCTTATTTCTGGAGTTAAATTTGATTATGGCAACTGCTAAATCATTTTACTATTCATAATATACTTTTTTTGTTGAACTCTAATTGAGATATGTTACAACTTGTATATACATAGAAGACAATAGTTTAATTACAATGTATATAATCTATAATTTTATACAATAGAAGACATGATGTTAATCTTTTGTTAAGTTTTCATTATTATCCCTGAAACTAATTGATTATTTCTGTAGCTCATGTTTTGCTTGTAAGAGATATATAGTATTGTTATTAGATTTACTTGGTTTTCAGGACAAAAAGACGGATGTTTCAATTTTGACGATACTGAAGCCAACATGGATAAGAACGAGCTTATGAGTGCGTTAAAGGTAATTAGAATTAGTATCTACAAATTGATTAAGCTTATAGCGTTTAAAATAGTTTAACTGTACTAGTATACAAAAATACTTAAAGTTTGTGAAAATTTCCATTGTACATACAAAAACAATGGACCTGTTTTAATATTTTTACTAGGGATAGAGGAGTTCAAGGCCTCCCCACCATTGTGCCCCACTGGGATAAAGATTTTGGATTTTTCATTTCATTATTGTAAGATTTTTCTTATTACATTTGGCTCGCCTTTATTAATACTCCCAGTAGGGCTCAGGACTTTGTATCCAGTACTGGTGTTACTGTATTAAAAATTTCTACTTATGGAAACTGAAATAATTCGACCACGCAGCTGAACCGCTGACTTGAGTTGAACGAATTTCCAAAATTAAATTGATTTGTTTTGGGGTTTCAACCAACTATTTGGTCTGCTCACGAAGCCGCTGCTGCCTGTGTATACGAAATATATCGGTAGAATTTTATTACATCTCAGCTTCCAGCTTGGTTCACCTTGTGGCCTCAGATCAGAAGCTACTCCCAACGTGGATTTGAACCGGGCACTTTTATGGTATTTTATGTTTTGATCTATTTTGGGGGAACCAAGCGAGCTATAAGATTGTGTAAAAAAACTAGATGTGCAGAATAATCTCCTGTACTTATTTGTTTTGATAAACCCAAGAAGTTTCATTTTAGTAAGAAAAATCTCATATTATAACTTTCGGTCAAAAACCTACTTCCGATTGTCCAATTTTATTGGCTGACAAACTTGTCCAAGCGACTTAGAAAACGAACTAGTGTACTAAATTTGGACCAAATTGGATGTAAAATGCAAATGTTATAGTGCGAACACATGTATAAATAGAGTATGAACACATATACGGTATACATAAAGTTTTTAATGATTCCCGAAACTGTGTTCTGGGGACCATGATTAGTGCTCATTTACTATTCCCCACCTAGATCTCACCATAAGCGTCCCTGCAATAGCTCATATTTCCTATGAAAATTCGCTAAAAAGGTTACAGCTACCCAATACGCCTTAAAAGAGTTGTTGGAAAATACAGTTAAACCACCAACAAAAGATTTATTTTATTTAAGCGGTGTTAGTTGCAACCAATATGATATTTATTTTGTAAAGTATAACGAAAACATAAACAAAACTTGGAAAGTATTTTGATAAGTAGTTTGTAGGACGTGGAATAATAACTATAACAAATAAAGCATATATTCTTAGAATAACATAAAATAAACGGTACCAGAAACTGGCACATACTTTCTCACAAAAATATTTAAATTACTAAACAAATTCACAGTGACTTTATTATTGTAGGAGGGGTAGGAGAGGTGGTTTTAAACTGGGAGATTAACTACTAAATATTATTATTATTAGCTAGAGATAAAACTATGCGATCGTTTTCGAACAAATTTGCACCAAACGCATCAATTAGGCCTGTATAGATGCACGAAAAAAGGTTTTGAAACATTTTGAAAAAGAAACCCCTTTATGGCAAAAAAAACCCATAAAAATGTGTTATTATTATTATTATTAGCTAAACGAGAATTTTTAGAAAGATGCGGTTTTTTGCATATGGTAGGGTACATTAAAGGCTACAAATAAGGCAAATTTGATCAAAATCGTTAGAGCCATTTTTTATAAAAAAATAATAACTGATTTTTTGTGGGTTGTTTTTCAAAACCGTTTCGTGCATCTATACAGGTCTACTTGACATGTCTGGTGCAAATTTGTTTGAAATCGATCGAATAGTTTTCGCTCTAGCTTTGTATACATACAGACATACATACAGACATACATACATACATACAGACAGACATTTTGTAAAAACCACTTTTTTGGACTCAGGGGGTCCCAAAACGGATATTTCCACAAAAATCTCAACATCAATTTTTTTGCGATCACTATACTTTCTCTATACTATAGTATAGTGAGAAAGTAAAAGAAAACAGTTAAATTAAATTAAAGTTAGATTAATTTTATTGGTTGGTGTTGAATACCAAAGGTTGAATTTGTCCTTAATTAAATAGAAATTAATACTTGTTGTAAAGTAATAAAAAAAGCCATCAAAATATTGTTTGACTCACCTTATTATTTATAAAAATTATTAAAATTAGGTACTAAATGTCATCGTACAAGATTTTTAAAATAAACAATTTTAATCGTTTTTATGATAATAAAGAAATATTGTAATCGTCTATGAATTAATAACCTCATAAGGAAAATAGTTGTAAAAACATTATAAAATAAAGTATAAGACAGTTCGAAAATAGACATTTAAATGATGTAAATAAGTTGCATTGGGAGATTGACATAATATCACGCGTAAAGTAATGAGTAACTATTTATTTTATTAAAAGATTTCTAACAATATTATTATTATTTTTTTGTAAGCCCTAGTTAGGGAACATTTTAAAAGATTGTCTTTCTCCATTTATTCATCTTTTCTTACAATTTTTTAAATTTAGTTATTATTGTAGCTTGCTTTGCTTTGAAATATGTCTAATTAAACAACTCATTCAACTGTTATGTCGATGTAACCTTTCTTTGCATTCATGATATACTTTTTTACCGTTACTTGAGATGTCTGAACCTGAGTAGAATTTAACAATTAGAGTCTCGAAACAGTTTTATCCTATTTGGAAAAAATATAAAGATGAGTTAAATTAATTAAAGTTTGTAAGAAAGTAGTAGATTATTTAAAATTTAATAGTACTTTACATGCAATTCTTATTGGATGACGTCATGAGTTAATTGCGTAGTATTGTATTACAACAGCTTGCATACAGAATGAATTGGATGACGCTGGAAGCTTGTGCATTGTAAGTTGTTGTACAATAATACCATGTTCAGGAGCCATCACCTCCTTTCACTTGTTCACGTCGCAGATGTATAATTTATGCCCTTCATGTTTGGTGATGATTTAGTTCTTGATTTGAACAACATACAGGATCAATTTGGGACCTTTTTAGTTTTACTATATATTAATTACCTGCCATTACATTACAGTTTTGGCTTCGCACTTATGTATGCCGACCATACAACTCTCATTATATTAGATCAAGACCATAATGCTTTAATATAACATGGTAAAGCCAATACAGACAATTTATTGTATACTCTGACATGTTCATGAAAATGGCGATTGAGAGGTGACCTTAATGTAGCTAATGTCAGACAAAGATAGAAATAGACACCCCAATAATTCCAATTGTGGCATTTGTTGTAGTTTCACCATTAATATTTAAGTAATCAACATTTCAAACAAATTTTGATATTACAAACCGCGTTAGCAGAGTGCGAAGTTCTTCATAGTCTGAATGAACTTTCCAGACTATATCTAGACATGCTTCTTTGTTCCTATCTCGAGTTGAGGGCCTTGAATCAGTCTAGGGGCAGCATGAACCTAAAAAGGGCCTTGAACATCGCTCCCACAAAGTACCTGTTTAAATAAATTTTCTTTATACCACTTGTAGGACAAACAAACTGACAAAACGCTAAACGGCTGAGTTGAATTGTTCACAGCGACAGTGAATTGACGAGACAATTGTTTGTGAGTCACAGTGGTACATCATGCTCTCACCTCCGCCATTCATTCTACTGGCGCCGCCATGATCATTGAAAAACTTTTTTAAATTGTAATGACAACCAATCTTCTAGATATTCTTAGCTAAGTGTACCAAACTGTCTCATGGCTACTAAATAAATAAACATACATCTGACTACGTGTTATTGAATCTCAATCTCAGGTTAGTTTTCATTAATGACTGCCTTTAACAATTTTTCAGGAGTTTGATAGAAACAATCTAGGCTTTATCTCAGCCTCCGACATGCGTCTGATCCTAAGCGTCATCGAGCCAAACATGCCCTTGGACGAAAGTAAGTTGATAATAATTATTATTCATTTTTACAAGAATCATTATACTATATGAACATCGGAAGATTAAGTACCTTTTTTAGTATTTATTATAAAAGGAAAGGAATGAAAGTTATATCATTCGAAAGGTACTGTGGCATGGATGTGCAAAACAAATCATATGTGTATGTTGCTGTTTAAAGCCAGGTAAAATAAAATAAAGTAGCCCTAACCTTAAATTGTGTTGCTAAGCTGGTTATATAAACAAATCAGCTGTTTTATCTGATATTTTATGCAGTTGGCTTCTACGGCAATGAATATAAAAATATATTTTTGTAAGTCATAGCTTTATATTTTTCATACACACATGATTTTTCTATACAAAACTCTTCAAACAATGTTCATATTCATGGTTTTACAAGCTAATATCCTTTTGCCTTCATTGCATGGGAAAATATATATAAGAAATATTATACAAATACTTAGCGTTGTTTCAATTTCTTTTAAATCGAACTATCACTTAACTTTATTTATTTGTTAAATTATTCCACAGTTTAGTAGTTGAATTAATTGTTTACTTATAATTGTTTTGTTTTTACTTTATGGACTGGTTATATATAAATGTAAAAGTAAATACCTTTCTTTTCTTGTATATTCCGCTCACAATCCTGTAGTTTGTTTACAACTTGGTGACGATCGTTTTGCCTATCTATTCAGGTATTTTCAAACCGATACCTTTTATTGCATTTATGTAAATGCGCGTCAGTTTAAAAAAAATAACAAACATTAAACAACACATATTAGAACACTTATGACATATATTACAACATTTAAATTTTGCATATTGTCACTATTTCATTAAAATGTATTGAGAAAATCAAGCAACGTGTTCACCCGTTCATTACTTGGTCTGTTTTGATAGATCTTGTGATGCGGGATTAGTGCTTTCTTCCTGAATTGGTTGTAATCTAAGAATGCTGTCGAATATGGTGTTTGACTGGAACTGTATTTTTTCATTTAACATTGTAGATGGGTCGATAATAGTATGTCTGTATATTTAGAACTCCTCTAAGACATTCATGATTGGCCCCTTGGAACATTTATGTAATATTTGTAAATTATTTTGTATATTAGAATAACTGTGGCCTGTTTCTACAGTTTTTACTTATTTTTAATTGTTTACTTCTAATGAATTTCACATGTTTATTAAATATTTATCATTAATTCAATTAAGCTTCCTCTTTACTCTTTCAAACTATTTCCCTCATATTGTCGAGGTAAGAATTAAGAATTTGCTTACAAATAAATTCCAATAAATTATGTAAAAAAACATGTTGAATTTCGTTACTTTACAAAAGCAATTGGTAGAGTTTCGACCACAGAAGATACTTTTTATTATTAATTACCCAGGTTCATATTGATAGCTCCCCTCTACTGATGTAGCAAAAGTCCTATTCTATATAGATCAGGTGATGTAAATACAATGTGTTATTAAGTAATTGTGATGTTTAAAATTGATTGCAATCAATGGTGCAAGACTGCAGGAACAATACGGTGTATTTTATTATTTTTCAAACATTTGTTAAAATTAATGCACGTGATTTTAACACATACATGATGGTAAATGTGTTGACATCCATATCTAAATAAAAACTTCAATTTCATTATAAGTCCTACTTCTTGATCACAATAATTTAATAAATGATTTTTTATTTTACCTTGCGTTTTGTGATCTAGCGTCCTTTTAGGTTGACGACCTCGGTTTCAACTGCACTGAGTCATTTTCAAGTCACTTATATAAAAATCACACTACAACAATCACATTAGTTCAACAATTAAATAGTTCACAATAATTACAATTACCGTGGTTAAACGGTTTGTCAATCTTTTATAAAATGTAAAAAATATGGATGCATCCTCTCGCGTACGTAGTTAAACTTAAAATGGTTGTATGTCCGGATTGAGTGAAAGTGGGGGAGGATTAAATTCTATGCTTCACTGTTATCTATGTCTATTATTTTGTCGTACAACGAATTAGATTTGAATTTCAGTTTATCATTTAGTATTTCTGAAGGGCTGTTCTTGGAATATTTATATATTTGGAACTCTTCTAGTACATACTTTGGGCAATCGCTACAATTTATTTTGTATATGCCGCTTTTTTTATAAACATTGTCTCCTGTTGTAGATGGTTTCTGTAATAAACGTCCCATATTACTGTTAGTTCGGCAAGACAAAACATAGTTATGCTGTTTAAGGATGTTGTTTATCTGGTTATGGAAGATTCCACTATACGTCATACTCACATATTTCTTTTTTCTATCAGGCATACTAATCTTAGGTGGTCTTTCATATTTCCTCACTATCCTATCAACGATGTTGGGGTTATAACCATTTTCCTGAGCTATATATTTAATGGTGTTTATTTCCTCACATCGGTCGGCTATCGATAAGGGGGTGTTTAATAACCTTTTTACAAAGCAATTGAATGCAGCCATTTTATGTGCTCTGGGGTGATAGGACGAGTTATGTATAATATTAGTGGTTGTAGTTGGTTTTCTGTATATACTAAATTGATGTTTACCGTTGTTGTTGGTTATTGTCAGATCCAAATAATTTATTACCTTCTTATGGGTTTCAATGTCATGCGTAAATTTTATGGTGTTACTTATGTTGTTGAGATAATTGGCGAACATTTTAATTTGTCTAACGCTGCCATCAAAAAGGATTATGGTGTCATCAACATACCTGTAATAGTATGTTATTTGTTTTCGAAACTTGTTACTGTTGGACATAATGTGTTGATTTTCAAAATAATTTAAATATATTTCCGATAATATGCTGGATAATGGTGCGCCCATTGCCAGTCCATTGTCTTGGGTGTAAAATTCATTTTCAAATCGGAAATAATTCTGACGCATTATAATCCTTGTTATATTGACAAGTTCATCTATAGCTTCCGGTTTGAGGCTCCCCCTTTCCTGGAGTTTTTCTTTTAATAAATTTATTGTCTCATCAACAGGTATGTTTGTGTACATGTTTGAGATATCAAAGGATACCAGTTTTGGGTGGGTTTTATATCGATATCACTGATATCAGTGATTTCCTGTATTAAATGTGAACTGCTTTTTAAGCTGTAGCAACTTGTAAATTGAATGTTTCTACGGATTATTTTGTCAATTTCCTTTAATACTTTATACGAGGGGGCAGTTGTAAAATTTACTAGAGGTTTAACAGGAGTTTCACGTTTGTGAATCTTAGGCAATCCCTTCAGTAACGGGGCTACTGGTTTCATAGCCTTTAAGTATCTTATCGTGGGTTTAGTAAACAAATATTTAGTTTTATTAATGGTTTGTTTGATTACGGTATTGAACCTATCTGTGGGGTCATTAGTTATCTTGTTTATTTTATTGGACTCAATAAACATTTTAACTTTGCTTACATATTCAACATTGGGCATGATTACGATAGCATTACCCTTGTCAGCTGTAGTAACAATTGCGTCATCGTTAAGCAGTTTTTCTTTAATATTTTTAAGTATTTTTCGCTCACGGTTATATACATATCCCGATTTCCCATTATTCAATTTTGTTTGTATTTTGTGGTTAACAAACGTTCTAACGTTATTTTGGTTTTCATATGGTAACGTCTTGATTGCAGCTTCTATGTTAATCATGTCATTGATTAAACTCTGATTACCGCTTGGTGGGTTTAGGTTATGTTTATGGCCTTTGTTTAAAAGATTTAATTCTTCGTTATTAAACTTGATGTTGGATTTATTGATAAGTTTCGGATGGAAACGGTGTTTACATTGTATTTCATTTTCTTGTGACAGTTTTTTATGCAACAGATTTTGAAATTTGTTATATTGAATTTTCCGTTTCTTATTCACTTTAGGTTGGATCATATCCTCGAGTCTGTCGATCACAAAACGCAAGGTAAAATAAAAAATCATTTATTAAAAAACTTCAAACAGAAAATGTAGCGGATTATATATATAAAGGGTTGAGAAGCCAAGTGATACAAGTGCAGAAACTATCTATTCAACGCTTTAAAATGTTTGTGGCCAAGGAGTGTAACTGTAAGTCTATCATGTGCTGAAATCTAGTGGCGAAAAAACTACTTCGTAGAAGAACTGTTTAGCTTAGAAGTCAAGAGATACATGTGACGCAAGTCACTTTACTTTACATTGGTAATTTACTTGTAACCTAAAGTTTTATTGCATAACTTCTAATTCCTGTTAACACATTCACTGCTACATAAATTTCGTATTTCCTATGCTAGGAGCTGACCTTTTATTTTTTATCCTAAATAAGTAGAAATTACTTTATTTTTTTACTTTTGAACCTTTCTACGTAATAATCACTAATATTTTAAAGCGGACGCACATGTGCATCCATAGCATATAGGCTTAAAATTGGCAATGCATTGTGTATTGAAAATACACTCAATACGGGGGACTGTGCATCGGCCGCTTCTCATAGTGTTCAGTATCAAGCTCACATGTGCGTCCTTAGCAGTGAACGTGTTAACAGCCCAGGGGTTCAATTTTTATAAAATATTGGCTGATAACAAAGAATAAGAGGATGAAAATCAAATGAATTTTTGTTATTATTTTAGTCTAGAACCTAGCAATTAAAAATATACTAGTTTTAGTGATCATGGTTTTACCTGGATTTGATTATAACAGTTTAAATTTAAACTGAGTTTTTTAAAAACTGACTTCACTACACTTACACCCCTTGGCTCTCAGCCCTTCATATGTTCATTAGTCTGAACTTTCTATATACCTAACTACTATATACCTAACTTCTATATATCTAAAAGAAGATAAATTCAACTATCAAATATACAGGTTGTAGTTCAGTTTTTAAGTTCATATTGAAATAAACTAAATTCACTTTCGGTTGAGTTATTTTTAGGTAATTTTGTCAACACCCGAATACTTTTGTTTTTATTTATGAAGGTCTAGCTGTAGGAATTATTTTTATTTACGGTACCACAATGTTTAGAGGAAGCATAATTATTGTAAACCGATGTTTGTTTTATTAATGCTAAATCAGGAATCTGAGGAAGCAGTTTTATTCTAACAGTTTGTTTAGTTCTATAATTTCAAAATATTCTGCAGTTTGCCTAAGAATTTCAGCCAAAATTTTAAGTTAAAGGTTAAAGCTAAAAGCTCACATCACAATAGGAGCCATGTTTGAAACAGCCCTAAGTATCTTTTATTATTTTTTTAAACTGATGGACTCATTTATTTATTGCTGTGGTAACTAATTTATTTTTAATTTTATTTCTCCTAATTTAAATTTTCTTTAAAACTAATGAGCCTATGCTATTCAATTACCCAACAGTAAAAAATTTGTTCTATTATATTCATTAATTTCTTAGCAAAAGTCTGCAGAAAAGCAAAATCCTAATCCGATTGATACCAAATTTACCAATGAAATAATAGTGTATACAGAAAATACAGCGTTTTACACTCAGTAGTGAGATAAGTAGAAATTTAAAGACACAAATTAATGTGTAGCTGTAACCAAAATCTAAAGCATAATCTCAAAACCTTCAATTTCATTAAATAAAAAAATATAATAACGAATTAATACAATATAATATAAAATAAAAATGTTGTTTTATTTACAGTTGAGGACTTGGTCAACGTAGTTGATGTGGATTCTAACGGGCGTATAACTTTCGAAGGTAATTTAAACAGCATATTATCAAATTGATTGTCCTATATTATTCAACCATCGCTAATAACATCTTTTTGCTTTCAGTTATTGTGGAAACTTTGGGTAAACCTTAAACAACGGTGTGATGATGAAGTTTCCAGCTGATCACAGTTGAAGTTACAATACACATATCCTCCATTTTATAGAAACACGTGGTTATAGTATTTAATAGTATTAACTAAAAATTTGTTTTGGTGTTTGTTGAAAATTAAAATAACCTTATCAAACCAACCTGGATTTAGATCAGGATGTCATTATTTCTCCTAGCAGAAATTTGAATGAATAATTCACACTTTTTTCATGAGTGTATGAGGATTTGGCTCAACTTAGTTTCCTGCTCTGTCTATTGTTTCCTCAGTTTTTAAGATATCGAATAGTATGAGGTAGTGATGGGAAAAACAGTTATTTTCGTTGTATTGAATCATTTGAATCAACTCACTTAAAAGAGTCAAATAAAGAATTGATTCATTTTGTTCATTTAAGTCAGTGGTTCCCAACCTGGGGTACACAACAGACTGTTAGGGGCATGCCGAACATAAACAGTAATGGCGGTCGCTATGATCTACCGTGTACTGGCATGCAGGCGCAGAGCCGTTTTATTCCAAGGTCTCTAGAAAGGAAAGGTTACCTCATTCGGGAAATATCAAAAAAAGTGGAGTGGGGGCTGTGACGTAGTTGTTAGTATACCTAGACAGTGATCAAAGCTATCAAAGCTCTGTCGTTTACGTTTATACGCGTTAAATTAGTGTATATAAAGTGTTTTAGAAGTGTAGGTAGAAGAAATATATTATTTAGGCCTACAATGGATAGAAAATCAATAAATAAACCTAAAGGTGGTTCCTATTTGTGCGGTTGCAACTTGCAAATATTAGTATGCAAAATTATTATTATTTTATTATTATATTATTTATTATTATTACAAATTAGCAAATAAGTAGTTACCATGCCTGCCATGCTAAATATTTCTCATTTTAGTATTTAAAAAAATATAAATTAAAATTTGTTAGATCGTATTTTTATTTATTATTACAAACTAGTCGACCCGCAATGCTTCCCTATTGCTTTAATTTAATTTGAAGGGTAGTTATCCCACTGACTTAATAATCAAATTGCAAATAGTTTTGTATTCTCTTAAAAATACCTTAATATTACATAATTTTAGGTTTACAGCTTGTAGGAAGGTAGTTTAATTTGTATTTATTTTATAGGGGTAGCAACCCCATTTCAACACTTTTTCGAGACTTCGGCTCGTCCGGACAGAACACACGAATTGAAAGAAAATTAAAGTTAAACATTAGTTTTTATTTGTTACATTTAGTTTAAAAAAATAAGTTAAAACTTTACCCCACACTGTATTTACGTTACCCCACACAAAAATGTCTTTTCATAAAAACCTAATTCGGATTATTACGAACATTTTAAAACAAAAAATAGCAAAATCGGTCCAGCCGTTCTCAAGTGATGCTTACCAACGAATAGCATTTAATTTTTATTATATAGATTAAAATGTATTATCGTGATTGCATTTTTTTCTTTTTTATTCTGTAAAAAATATTAAATACAATTTTAATGACTGCTTTTTAGTTATATGATTTAAAATGTATTACCAAGATAGCTTTTTATTTTAAAATTTAGTCAGTAAAAATATAAATTAAAATTTGTATGATTATACTTTTGTTATTATTGTAAATTGCAAATTAATGACATAAACATAATGTTTTTGAAAAGGTTAAGATATATTCTTACAATTACAAATGTTGAAATGTGTAACTTAAGTATCATTTAAAAAAACTGCAACCCCAAAAATAGTTTAATACATCTATTTTTAAAAAAATGAGGTGATTTGTACGACGAAACATACATCTTTCATGGTAGCGCGGTGTTTTTATACTATAGATGACGTCACTGGACAGGGAACGGGTCGAGGGGTTTGAGTTTGTTTACATGACTATGAGGTAACCTTTCCTTTCTAGAGACCTTGGTTTCATTCACCCTGTTAAAAATAATATACTGTTACACCTAAAAAACCTCAAGGTCTCTTTCTGGAAGTACTTCTCCAAAAGTGGAGACAGAAAAATTGGATTGCAGATCCTTTTAGTAAAGCAACTTAGAGACCGCTACGCTTACCATTCAATAAAAGGTGAAACTTATTATCGAGATTCTTTCTCGAAGTTGGTTTTCAAGAGAAAAAGCCTTGGACATTTCTGGGCAAGCATCAGTGATAGTGATGAATATGAACGTCTGACTAAACAAGCACTTCAAGTTTTAGTGCCATTTACTAATACAGTACTGAACTAGTGGAGAAAGCTTTCCTACCTTATGCTTTTATAAAAAAACAAATATTGGTTCAAGCAAATCCAGACTTAAGGGTGTATTTGTCAACATTTGAAATATATTTCCAAAAGCTAAGTGCTGCAAAACAGGCCCAAGGATCACATAAAGTTGGCAAGACTTGCAAATTCCTATCTCTATTTTTTATTACTTTTATTATCATTTGCTTTAAACCTAAAACTATTGTATTTGGATAACCTAATAGAACTCCGATCCAATGCAATATTTTCTTCCACTGGAAATTCGACTTTTTTGGCGCTATCTATTGGGGAAACGAAGGAAGCTGGTTGGAAACACCGATGCTTACAATGCTTTCTCCCTAGCGCTACCTCGCGGCGCGATCATGTACTATTTTCGCGAACACCTTTTTTCCGGCACACAACCCCCGTATGGATGCAAGATCTATTTATTATTCATGATCCATGCTAAAACCACTTAATAATTAATTGTTTGTTATTTAATAAAATGCAAATGTAAAAATAATTGTGATAACGTTTACTATCCTCATTTAAATGTTTACTCATTTGTCAAGTAGATAAAAAGTTAAGTCTAAATTAATTATATTTTGCACTATTTTAAAATTAAATTCATACTTACAGCAGTCCAAACTCACTTAAAAATATAAATCAAAGGTAATACGGGTAAATATATATAATTATACACTTTTTAATAGAATATATACAGGGTAGGTGAAAAGTCTGAGAATGGCTTAATATTTCTTATATAAGGATAATTTGAAGGTAGATGTGATTGAGGAATCTAGTCTACGTAAATAGTATTTTTCTCAACTAGTGGGAAAAGTGTGATTTTTCCTGGTGCAAGTCGTATTTAAATTGTGAGTCGTAGACGAGCAATTTAAAGAGGACGAGCATCTGAAAAGAACATTTTCCCACGAGTTTTGAACACTATTTTTCACAATAGTACAGCAAAAAATTATTTGATACAACAGCAAAAAATATGATTGTTACAAATTGACCTATTATTATTATTACAAATTATTATTAGCCCTAAAGACCTTAGATTTTTTTGAAGCGTATCCCACTGACTGACATTTTAAAAAAAACAATACATTTTGCAAAACTAGAAAAGTCATTGTTTTCATTTATTTTGAAACAACTTTTGATCATGGAGTATTTACTCCACAAGGTATTATTCGGTTTGACAAGTTTAGAAAGTTCCGATAAGTACACAAGTACAACTTATCGCTAGGTTTTATGCATTGTTCATTTAACCACTTACAGAATTTGATGTAGGATTCTTCATATTTACACTTAGATTTCGCCGGTAATAAATCTTGACTTATTTCAGTAACTTTCTTCTTCAAAACCTCTGATAATTCTTCCATTTGTACAACAACTAAACACGAAGTAAAGCAAACACAACAAACACAATGTTTTAAACAGATGGGCATTATTTCAATATTGTATTGTTGTAATCAGCTGATTTATCCTCACTAGTAAGAATATAATTTATCCTCACTAGTGCGGATATGACGAACTTTACCTGGCAATATAAGCAATAGAAAAGCAACTGATATTACAGTAGTATCGTGAAAAATACTATTTTATTAAAATGCCAAAAATTGTTCTGTCTTTTCTGCCAAAATGCAAATATCTTGAGAACGGTTTAAGTTATGGATGTATAATGCATCATATTATCACTTTCCTACTTAAAAAAAAATATATATTCAAAATCGCGGATTCAAGATGGAGGACCAAATTTTTTACATTTCAATAAAATAGTATTTTTACATAGAGTATTTTTCTCAATCACATCTACTTTCAAATTTTCCTTATATACGAAATATTAGCCTAAGCCGTTTTCAGAATTTTCACCCACCCTGTATATCTTACATATATGTACATAAGATGTACTTACATACATGTAGATGTATGTATAGGCTACATACACATACAGATAGCTTGTATGTACATAATGTCATTGGGGTACAATTTTAGTTAAACATGCATAAAAGGGTACGGAAGGGAAAAAGGTTGAAAACCGCTGATTTAAGTCATCATTCCTACAACTCACCCGTTCAGCTGGTTTGGTGGCTTTTTTCACTCTTGCGTTGTCTTTTTGACTATTTACAGATTACGTTTTTAAAGTTAGTTACCGATGTCACTGATTAGTTTTTTGTTTTTGTAGTTTTCGATGCATATTGCTTTTTTCTCATCACAGACATCATTGTAGTCCCACTTTATACCTAAACAGAACTCAACTTCACTCTGATAATACTGCCACATTTCATAGACCCTCTTGGAACCCGCAAGTGACAAATTTGAAAACATGCGCATGAAGATCCTAGATATGTTAAGCGGTTCTCTTTGGGGAGCCGATAAGACCTGCATGCAACGTTTTTACTGAGCTTTTATTCGATCACGAATTGACAATATCTCCATAGTCAATTTGTCAACTAGGTTTATTGGTTCTTAAAAAGATTGATTCTGTTCATAACACTGCTCTCCATCTTGCATCTAGATCTTTTAGTTCTAGTCCCATTATTTAAAAGTAGAAAGGATATTGATCTCAAACTTTGTACACCTATTTTTTGCGTATACTTTTATCACTGTACGAAAAATTAGAACATTATTTTAAATATTTTCAAAATGGCGGCCGTTTATAACTTTTAATGTCAAATATCTCAAAAACCGCAAACTTTACAAAAAAAATTACAAGAGACAAAAAAGTTTACTTTTTTAATGACAAATACAATGTTTTTTTTTATTTTGTCTGTAGCTCAAACAATAACAGAGATATTGACGAAAAAAAAGAAAAATGTATTTTTTGGTAGTTGTCAACAATACCCAGAATTACTCTAGAAACAAAATATTTTGAAATTATTATGAGCTGAAATAATCAGTTATTTGCATTATGTTCCGAGCACTTTCTGAGCTGATTCTACTAACAAAAAATAATGAAAAAAGTTAATTTATTCATAGGTCCGGAAATGCTTCGTTAGAGAGTTCTTACCCTTGTTTCAGATTACTCACAGAAACGAATTCCTATTGAAATATGTAGGACGTTAGTTAAGGTGTAAAATTTTATATAATTTACGTAAAATGAGCAGGTAGGCCTAAATATAAAAAAATAGGTCCCAGTACTGTGTAACTGCAGTAATTGTTGCGATATTTGACCCAAAACGCAAAATTCGGTCTCAATTCAGACAGCAACATGGGTGAAATCTTTCGCCAGCTGTAACTCGCTTTTGAGCTAGGGAACTCTCAATATTTATCCTATATTTTTTTCATTAATTTATTCAAATCTGAGCGTAGCTTCAGGTAGAGCTGCAAGTATATGATAAAATGTGTTTTCGTTTTCCAAGATGGTTTGTTTAGTAAATAAAGTGAAAATATTAAATACATTTTTTTTTTATTTGTTTATCCACACTATAGAAGACTATTATCTTGATATTTATTAAAAATTTATATTTTCCCGCATAGAATGGTACATCTTGTCTTGGTAGCGTATTAAGCTACTTATTTAAGTGATTAAATTGAACACAATAAAATGGACTTAATTCTCTACAAGCACATAATACATAATATTACAAGCAGTATTAACCTCTGTAAATTTCTAAAAATGTATCCCTTTAAATCAGTTAAAAACGAATTTAGCTTCAGTTTTTGCAGAACTATATACTCTTAAGGGTCTGCTGTAGAGGCGGCCATCTTGGATTTTTATCCCATAAGAGCAATGTTAAATTTCAAACCATTTATTTCGTTTATTTTTTATCATAAAATTGTTTGCAAGGTCTGATTTTAAGCACAGTCACAATACACATCCGTTTCGCATTTCACATTTTTTTCATTTGTCACACAATTGACATTTTTGAAGTACCAAGTTTGAACTTTTTTCTTTACACAGTAAAAAATGTATAATTAAAAGTGAAACGCAAGCCGGATCCGCAATTTTATAAAGAATATTCAGTTTTTTTTCAGAACTCAATTACTAAAGACGGATTTATAAAATAGTTTGAAATGAGGCAATGTAAAAGCGCTCAGCTGCAAGAAATTGCACTGTTTAGATACGACTATAGAGAGAAGCGCTTGCGTTTCCTGTTGCTTTCTCATTTACTGGAGCAGACCCTTAACGTTTCTGGAGGATTGTGATCAACATTCATATATGATAGTTTCATTTCTTCACGTATTTGTGAAAGTACCTGCATTATTTAGTAACATGAATAGTTTACACAATTTGATTCATCTAATTTTAATTTTTAAATTGTGTTTCTTACATATTATACAACATGTTTATTAAAATTTCCTTGCATCTTGAATTTGAATCATTTTTATAAATACGCGGCATTAACAAACTTGGTTACAGCAACGCATTCTGTTGTCAGTTGTTAGAACCATTTCTAAATTAAACCTTCCAACCCAACATAATATAAAATCAAATAATTTTGATAATAATTAAATACATTTAGTTATGTTATGTTGGTATGATTGCTTTGTATATAACATAATTAATTAATTAGTGTTACGTAATGCTTAATATTATTACGTAATTACTGATCTTGATTATAACACCCCCATAAATTACACAGATTATTTATGATTTAGTGAGCAGCGACTTGTCAGCTGATATAAAATATTCTCTGATCTCACGATCTCACTCACTGATCTGACAGTCTGTTTTGTTTATTGAATCCAGGTTTTACAGCTACTTTGTTTTTATTTTCAGTTCGTATTTTTATCGGTAGCTTGTGAAATGTCATCTCTTAAAGTTGCAATTGTAAGTTGAATTAATATTTTAGCTTGTCATCTTAAATTTTGTGTTAGGCCTCTGCAGGTTTTTATGTTTCGCCGGTTAAATTTAATTACCGGTGTTGTTGAGGTTAGCTTTTTAACGCCTATGTTTAGTTTGTTTACACAAATCATATCTGTAAAAAATATTAAATAAAATTGTGTTTGTACATAAAAAACAAAAAATTTGATTTTAGAAAAGAGTTCAAATAAAGTAAAGTAAGTTTAGGTAGGCTTAGGGATCTTAGTCCTAACTTTTATTAAATTCATTTAACATTCAGTGTAAAAACTTCGTAACACTAATTTAGTACTTTAATATTCAAAAACTGTTATAAATACTAGGGTAGAAAAATATTCAAAATATGTTTGAAATAAGTATTATGAGTTTTAAAATTTTGTAATAGGCCCTATGTAGTCAAGGGCGCAACTTTACTATTCGACTCTAGGCTAACCTGTGGTAACAGAAATGCAAAAATAATAATTAAAAAAATACCTAAAAGGTTCTAACCTAACCTATTTAGTCACAGTATATTTACCTGTATCCAACATTTAACAGTAGAACGTAAAACAACATCGTTGTCTGCAAAAATATTAGGATAGAGTCAAATAGTGAAGTTACGCTGTAGTCAAGATAGGCTAGGCGGGCTGAACACTGAATAAACTAATTTTGCGAAGCAAACTAGTTCCATGAATTTTTTATGCTTATTCCGTACTTGGAGTTAATGCCGCATTGGTGGCTGCTAGTTGTGTACTAAACTGCTGTTTTACCTTCTTTGGATATTTTTCGTGGCAACTTGGACCTTATCCCAGTTGGTAGAATACTTGTGTTTATGTTGTACTCGTACAATCAGGCATTCCCATCGACTTCTTCTAACTTTGAGTTAAAATCTCAATATTCTTTCAACATTATCATAAAATTAAGAAAAACCAAAAACATACACATTCTATCATTTTATAGTACAGTAGGCTTATACAGAATGGTAATGTCAACAACTCTGATTTGAACTTGAACCTTTTTTCATTTTGAGATAGTCTCCGGATCACTGAATTTTATAAATACCTTATATTCCGTCTAGTGATCCACTTATTATGTGAAATTTTGCTTTTTCTGAAACTCAGTGTGCATAGGCTATGTTTTTGATCACATTCCATGAATTTGAAAAAGTTTCTTCAGTGTAGGGTCCGTCTTAACCTGATAAAATTTATAAATTCATTTTTATAACCAATTCCACGTTCTTGCACTATTGCCACTTTTGGCAATACTGTAGGAATGACTGGATGCATTTCGTATGCAGTATCAAAATTGTGGATTGTCATTGTTTTTTATATTTATTTACTTCATCTTGACTATTCTAATTTGTGACTGCCTTACTAAACATTCAATTTAAATATCTAGAATATTAATTTATTGTTATAAATGGTTGAAAGCTGTTAAAAATGTCTGAAAAATAAGCAAAACCATTGAAATTTAATCTTAAAAAAATTTATGTGATTATTTTAAATTCACAATGAACATCAATAGTTTTAGAAAACATCGATTGAAAAAAGTTTTTATGATTAGACCCTAATGTATTATGACAATTTAAATGTTATAAATTAGGCTACTACATTATTACCGGTATGTTGTATCAAAAGTAAAGCATAGGCCTAGATTTTTAATAATAATCTTTAATTGAGGTAATTTAAAATGTTCAACATAACAATGTTAAAACATTAAGTTTTTAGCCAAATTCTTTTTCTGTTCTATTAGAAGTAATGATAGGCCAAAACCTAAATTGAAAACATCAGGGTCAGTAATTCATCAATTACATTTTATCTTTAATAAACTAAATTGTATCGTATTCCATATATTGTATAAGCGATAAAAACATTTAAAATTAGGCTTATGATTTCTGTTATGAAAACTAGTGAAGTAAACCGAAAATATTGATTTATAAAAAATGGTTGGTGATTTGCAAACAATGTTATAAAAACATCGGTTCCATACTATCGATGTTTTGAATACCTTACATTGATCATTGGTCCTTACCCTATTTCTCATCGAATTCAATAGAGGCTATTTGATTATTCAGAATAAAACATAAAAATCGTCCTGGTGTTAAAATCTGAATATTTCTGTTTAAAATATCTTGAATTTAGTTTTAACCTTAGCTATAAGTATAAAGTTAAAAACCTTATACCTATTTAAATTATGGTTTACTCAAATTTTTAAGTTCCCAAATGGTTTCCAAATATTTATATTATTAACTAGCTGACCCGTACGGCGTTGCCCGTGGTTGTTAGTATTTTCAGTCTTTTTGACGTAATTGTATTCTTTTTAAGTGTTCGTTGAATACCTGTGCGTATCCTACTGTGGTCATGATAAAAAGGCTACGCTATAAGAAAGCACTGAAAATTGTATTCCTGTAAACTACTATCTAACATGAAAAAGCTTTAAATATATCGTTTTAATTTATAGTTTTTACTAATTTTGACTTTCACTTAATTTCATTGACAGTGTTGCGAGTACCTACAGCCTAAAAGGAAGCTACATACCAAATTTCATTCCAATTCGTTCTTGTTTGGATTTTTAGTAACTTTGAGACCCCCCCCCCCCAAACCGCCCTAAAATTTCAAATTTCTTTTAACCCTTTCTTAGCGAGTGTTTAAATTAGCTGGGGGTCGTAGAAAAGATATTTGAATCACTTTGTAACATCCGCGTTAATTTAGGATGTAACAAACTGGTTCAAATAGAGTTTGTAATTTTAAATGTATAGGCCTAATTAGTATAAGATATTGTTTAGCATTTAAATATACAATTATATATCAAAATAAAGCTACGAATGTGATATTTGAATGGCATTTAGTTTAATTCAGATTGTTTGTTTAGTTTTCAATATAATATGTTTAAACTCGTGTATGTTTATGGTTATGCATGGTGTCAAATAATTTGTTTGTTATTATTATTATTGATAGCGAAAATATGTTTTGAAAAGTATTAAAAAATTCATAGTTATGATATATTTTATATAAACAATATTTTAAACAGCATATCTCTAAGTAAGCCTATATAGATATTTAATAACCAATGTTTGAGTTGAATTATAATTCTGTAAGAATTTTTCGTTGATTTTTCCTTGTGTTTGTTTATAGTTTTTCAATCTAACCTTAAAAACCTGTTAGTTTTGAAGAGTATTAAAGTGATTATAAATTTGCTAAGTAATGTTGCTATGGTAATGATTGTAAACAAACATAACGTGTTGCTAAGCTTTTTATACGAACAGCTGTTTTTGTAAGCTATGATTTTGAGTTCATACAGTAAAGGCTGTTGAGTTTCTTCAAAATTTGAAACTTTTCGGGAAACTTTTCAAATTTATCTTTACGTATAAACCTTCTATGAACTACTGCAAACATTTTAAGACCAAAATTAGCCAAATCGGTTAAGCCGTTCTCGAGTTTTAGCGAGACTAACGAACAGCAATTCATTTTTATATATATAGATTTAGTGTTGCATCATTTTTAAATTGAATGTTAAGTTAGTAAAAAAATTAGAGTAAATGAATATCTAAACACCAACTACTATAGTGTAAGTAGGCCTATATCAAATCTTTTGCAACATTTGTCTTTTTGTTAAGTTCTTCTTTCCTTCTAGGTTACTGGAGGTAATAAAGGAATAGGTTTTGAAATAGTCAAAGGACTTTGTGAGAAGTTTGAAGGGGTTGTTTACCTTACAGCCAGGGATGTTGGAAGAGGTAAAGCTGCTGTAGAAGATTTGAACAAAGTAGGTATCTGCTTCTATAATGGCTTTACTTTGTTTTTAATTTTTATTGAAATCCCTCACCATTCGTATGTCTAAACTTGATATTTTAATTAAACAAAAACATATGAATGTCGAGTTATAGTTAGTTGACGTAGACATTAGGTAACTCTAATTCTTTATAATTACATAGGACCTATTTTAGGGCTGTAGTTATTTTTTTATGCTGTTCCCTTGGAAGTCTTTGTACATTTAAAACATAACTATATATAGCTTTTATTTGTTAACTTGTAAGGCTGTGAGTGATCCTTTCTTGATCATTGATGACCTTATAAGAATATAGGCTATATTAAATGTTTTTATTTTTATCTTCACTAGTTGTGCTCTATGTCAGTCAAAACAAAGCCGTTTGTATATTATATAAGAGGAAT
>JAGFPH010000396.1:542801-552968 GCA_018207615.1 Philaenus spumarius | reverse complement strand
AATAAAATACAATAATGTTACTTTAAATTTAAGTTAGTCTCTTGCATTCAAACCGTTCACGTGCGCGACTTGCTATCCCTGGCGCGCCTCGATACTACTACGAATTTTCCACGCCTACTCTTACAGAATTCAACGTACCTCTGTTGTTTTTGCACTGATTTCCAAAAACTTGGTGTTGTTGTACTACTTGTTAGTTTTTCTAACAATAAATGTTCTGTAACATGTCCTAAAAACGTACAATATTTCCGATATTTCATTTTAAAGTAATTTCAAATTTTACTTTTTGCAAAAAATGTTGAATGGGGCCTAAAGTATAAGAGATAGAAGAAAAGTTGTTACAACCTTTTTGCAGGGAAATATATTTAGGCGTAGATAGACGCTTAAACCACCTTTCTATCTTTAACCGTTTTCGAGTTAGACGCGGAAACGTAAACCATTCATGCGTGCAACTTCCCCCCCTCCCCCCCGAGTTGTGACCGACCTACCAACGCGACATCATCGATTTTTTCATCTACTAGATATCCCCAACAATAATCAAAAGTCAAACTTTGTCAGACTTTTAGGGCATACTCAACCCGTGTAGCGCCTGGCCTATTTATTTATTTATCTGCTACCATAATTTGAACTTGTTTTTATTATTTCTATACAGCACAATGCGCCAGAACCTTTCGGTAAACAAGCTGAAGAGACAATTGCCATTAATTATTTCGCCCTCTTGAACGTCTGCCATGGCTTGTTCCCACTTCTACGACCTCACGCTAGGGTGGTGAACTTATCCAGTTCTTGTGGAAGTTTAAAAATGATCCCGGGAAAGGAAATACACAAGAAATTTCTCGATCCCACTTTGAATGAAGAAAAACTGAGCGCCTTGATGAAAGAATTTGTTGAGTATGTAGATTAATGTCAAGATTTTCTTTAGAAATTAAGGTTTTTCTTTTCTCTTTGGCCTGACTTTCATTGGAATGGACAATTCTCAGCCCGAATCCACGCATTATTACTAATTGTTCATGTACGTTCTAATAACAAATAACACTTTTAAGGTTGTAGGCCTACTGTGAAAGTAGAGAAATACAGTAGAGCCTCTGTTATCCAAGTTTCCTTATTAACCGAGGCAAATTAAAAAAAGCTTTAAATTAAAACCAATGCAATAGTATAGTGTGTGACCTTTAGCGGACGGGTAGTATAGTGAATGACGAAGCTGTATTGGGCATGTAAAACACTCCCCTCCTCGTGGCATCGTATAACTCAACTTCCTATCTCACGAGTTGTTTCTTCCCCCAGCTATTGTATTTTGTTAAACTTAGCGAATGAGAGTGTCATTATGAGTGGAAAGCGAAAGCGTGTTGTTTTATCTTTAAATAAAAAATGGAAAGCAATTAAACGGTTAGATGAAGGCGATTCAATAAGAAAAGTGGCAAATGATTTTTGTGTTGGGGAAGTGACTGTCGGGGATTGGAGACGAAATAGATCAAACGGAAATTGAAAACAACATTCAAATAAATAAGAGGCTTGACAATCAATGAAAAAAAGCGAGCATTATTATTTATTAAAGTAGGCTACAGTATCCAATTTCTTTCATTTGAGTACATTATCAAACCTTCTTTGTTTATTTAAAAATATATTATTTAAAGCCAAATAAAATAGGTTTTGAAGTAACTATGGCTTCAAATCAGCCTATAATAACGTAAATGATGCGGGAACGCACACCTCAATGGTTTTCTCACGGCCTACCGTATTATCCGAGGTCTGCCTGGTCCCAATTACCTCTGATAGTCGGGGTTCTACTGTAGGCGTAAAATGTATTTATTTTTGTAGTTATTTTTATCTATATTATCCTTCATCCAATTTTTTTGACAGTTACACCATCCGATAGAGAATCAAATGGGCTACAAAAAAAAAATGTCGACACTTTTTGTTAAAATTACGGTTTTTGAGTAATTTAGGTTTGAAATTTTTAAATAACCGCCATTTTGAAATGCATAATTGGATATAATCGCTTATTTTTCTTAAGATAGATCATTGGTAGGTTAAACTCCATGCCAAGTTTGAACTTAATCAGTCAAACCATTCTCTATATATGAATTATTTTGTAAAAAAATCAAAATCGCAGATATCTGGAAAACGAAGCATTTCCGTACCTATGTTTATAGAAACTTTTTTCTTTATTTTCACTGGTAGAACACGTTCTGAAAGTTTCTCCGTTTCTCCACGAGACACCCTGTATAAAAATTAATGTTGGTTTCTTTGTCCTCTATAATAGACTTAATAACAATTCGACCAATTTCACTAAAAATTAACAATTTTATTAAAATCAAACTCAATTTTTTGTAATTTCTACAATTTTTACTTTTGAATCTTGCCGACCAAGGTTTCGCCCGTGACGGCATTGACGAGGCAGCTTATACAGACTGTTAAAAATTTTACAGTTTATACGTTACAATTACTACAGTCTAAGGGGTTGAAATGGGGATGCTACTCCCATACAATAATATAAATTAAACTAACTTCCTACACGCCATAAAACTAAAACTACTGGTATGTAATATTATTTTTAATTAATATAAAAAACTATTTGTAATTTGATTACTTCAAGTCAAAGGAATGAAATGGAATAACTACCGTTAAAATTAAATAATAATCAATACGCTTACTTTTTCTATATTCTCAAAAACTATTCAACTCATTTCACAATTTACACGTATTAGTACCAAAAGTTTTTAGAGAATATGGTCACTACAAACAAATATATTAAAATGGGATAACTACCCCTATACAGTAAAAATAAATTGCACTAAATACCAACAAACCATAAAGCTAAAATTATTTAATATTATCACACATATATTATTTCTCGAGGCCATTTTTTTGTCGGTACGCCATAACTTCCTTAATACATCATCAAATTACATGAATGAGGCATCATTTTAAAGCTTTCCTTAACCGCTACACTGGAAAAATATACAAAATACAATTATACGAAAAAATACAATACAAAAAAATTAACTGGGTGTGCTTAAGACCACACGTTGGAAGTGATAACTTCTATGACTACGGGGATTTTTAACTCGGTAAATGTGTACAATTATAAGGATTATAAAACTGTAGGCCTATTTGTTCAAATTGTTTATTTATATCCGTTATTATATATTTAAAGAAAGGTAAAAATATTATCTTTTAGTTACCTTTTATTTCATATTGATAGATCAAATGATTTAGAAGTTGTTAATATTACAGTAAAGAAATTAATAATCAAATATGTTATACAAAGATATACGAATGTTTGCGAAGTTAAACAGTCCTTCTTTGTTTGCGAAGTGTTTTATCCTTCTTTAAATTTGTATAAACGAATATATTGATGATCAAAGGTTAGTTTTATATACAGTTTATAACCCCAAAGCAAATCTTATAACGTGTAGAAGCCCATATAACTTATAGTTATAGAAGCCTACATTAGTTGTATAACTAATATATAAGAAAATTAACATCACAAGAAATTTTAATGGTTGAAGTTGTAAACATAACCCCAAAATATAATCTACGCTGGGTTTTGTTTAAGAATTACAGATGATGGGCGAAATCAGCTGTTATATTATATTAACTAATTCTTATGTGTTAATTTGATTGCTATGCTAATAAATGTAAATAATGTATTAATAATATTCCCTCTCCACGATCTGACTTGTGTCTAAACAAAAGTGTGACGCGAGATCTCGCGAGAAATCTGGCGTGATGCGAGATCTCGCGGGAAATCTGGCGTGATGCAAGATCTCGCGAGAAATCTGGCGTGACGCGAGATCTCGCGGGAAATCTGGCGTGATGCAAGATCTAGCGAGAAATCTGGCGTGACGCGAGATTTCGAAAACATAGCCAAGTCGAAAGTCCCCAACGGGCCAATAGAAGTTATCACTTCAAAAAGAAATAAAGAATCCGAAAGTAACAGTGATGCAAGGATCAAGTAAGTTGTAGGGATATTTTCCTGCATTGCCAAGACTGATGATAACAATACCCAACTGGAGAGCTGCCATTGCGCCACTACATTGCTATTTTTAATTAATTGTAAGCATGGTAATAAACAGCATTGTGGATACACCTATTTGTTGTTGTTTACCTTCTGCAAGTTGGTAGGTTGTTTAAAAATATATAATAACAATAACAAAATTTTTTCTCTTTAACATGGATTTAAATTAATAAAACACTGTTAGTTTATTGTTTAATAAAATGTGTTATTGTAGAAATTTACAACTTTTATAATTCTAACCTAAAAATTACAGACTTAGTAGTTGGTCTAAAATTTCAAATTTTATAATTAATACCCCTGTTAGTTTATTGTTTAATAAATAAATACGCACTATACGATACTAAATATACGGTGTGTACTTTAATTAAGTGGGATTTAAGTAAGTTAGAATGCGAATGCTTCGCACGGGTCAGCTAGTTCTTAATTGATATGAAAATAATTGCTATTTGATAACTTAAGTCAAAGGGATGAAATGGTACAATTACCCTTAAAATTAAATGAAGTAATAGCAAAGCATTGCCGGGTCCACTTAATAAAAAGGACCCCGTTAAGGGGGGGTTGATTATAAAAAGGAGTACTGTTACCTGAAACCTTACATTACTTGAATTAGTTTCATTTAAAATATTTAAATAGCCGAAATTTTGAAACCGATTTTTAGAACAAGTTGATTATTTTTTCAAACTAGGTCTTTACACTAATGAGAAACGTGAAAAATGTCAACTCAACTCAGTCGGTTAAGCCATTGTAAAGATGTGAATTATTTAGTCAAAAAAAAAACTAAATGTCGGATAGGTTCTAAAAGACGTGTTTCGTACATATGTTTAACCCTTAAAGTATCCATATTAATGTTTTTCAATGCCAAGCCATTTCGGTGCGAGTGCAAGCATATTTTCAAAAATTAGCCAAATATAGTAATTATAAACCAATCCAAAAGTGTTCCATAGCTTTTTTGTAGAGAAAAGTTCAAAGAATTCATATATGGCAGTAAACAAATGATTGATGTAAAATTTACAAAGTTATTAGCTCAAGAAACAAAAATGTTCAGTAACGAAAGGAAAAAGTTCAACTTTAGGCCTACATAAAAAGTGTAAACATTTAAAAAAAAATTTTTCATAAATATAAAAAAGTTTTATAATTTAGTTCTAAATAGAACTGTATGAAAACATTTATCCATTTCAAATTTCTTACTTTCAAAACACCAGTTTTTATGTTCCTACTACAAGACTACTAACAAAACTAGGCCTAATTTGAATAGTAATTTAGGAATATATCCTTTGCCCAAAAATGAAATATTATTATAAGAAAGTGTAGAGAATAAATCAAAGAATTGAACTGTATACTTGTAAATTATTATTGCATAAAAGTACTTGACTTAGCTTTACTTGAATTACAAAATGAGACGAAACAAATGAAACCTCGCGGAGATAAAGGACTTACAAAAAATGACCATTGGACAGCGTGGTAAAGGTACATGGGTTGAGATCACTATCACAACGCTTTAACATCATTTGTTTTAATTATTTCTAATATTGGAATATGATATGGAACTGTAAATACATTGTTAAGTTTTAGTTATTTAAGTATGTAAATATTTAATTCTATTTTTTCCCTCATTAACGCGATATTTTTAGCTACCTTACACATTATGAGCCTAAATAAAATGCAATGCCCCCTAAAAGAAAATCTTTAGCAGTTAAGCTCAAGAAAAAAAACACAAGAACTAGAAACACTGGAATCGCGGGAATTGCAAAATAATGTTTCACTGGCTAAACCTTCTGCTTACTTTCTTACCGGCACACTATTTTTAACCTAAGCTCAAACCCACCTCGAGGCGATAAAGGATATACAGAAAATGACCGTTGAAGAGCTTGGGAAACAGCCTTCCTTTGCTATCTCATGCGGTGTTTGAATTCTACACAAGTCTGTACTTTCCACTGCTGTTTGAATAACATCTAACCAGTCAAATCTAATTTACTTTACACCAAACGAAAGATCAAAGTTTTCCCTACAAAATGTTATAAAGATATAAATGCTAACTTCTAGGCGTTATCTCGATTGCAAAATGTGCTGTTTCATTGGTTTAAAACTGTCCAATTGCAAGGGTTTACAGAAACCTTTGTATTTTGGAAAGTATAAAAGGGACGTCTGATTGGAAGGCAGTTTTAGAAACATAAAATCTTGACGAATCCAATGGTATCTTTATATTATTGGTCAAAATATTTCTGTTGAGCGCTATTGAGCTTTAGAGACTTGGGAAAGTTGAGTATAATTGCTTTGTGATACACGTGCGGCAACAGGTTTACAGAAAATGACAATTTTAAAATGACGATTACATATGTAAATATACGATTTAGAAAAAATGTGTAGATACAAAAATTAAAGTTTAAATCATTTCCTTTCCAACGGTTTTTGATTTATTGCAATTGGATGATTTGTAGTGGGTGAAATATTCAATACAATTTGAGTTGCCATGCCCCCACGACTGCTCAAATTGAATAGTCTGACACTACAAGGGTTAAAGGAAGTTTTTTCTTCATTTTTACCCATAAAATCACCCTCTGAGTTACAGAACCACCTGAGTTGAATGGAACAAACAATTCATTTAATGTTAAAAATGAGCTTGATATTTTTTAGTCAGAAACTTGCAACTAATCCATCAGTTCTCGGTTAACTACTATGATGAATTACTAAAATGATTTCTGTGTCTACTTATTACAGATCGGCAAAGAGAGGAGATAGTGCCAAACAGGGTTGGGGAGACAGTGCGTATGTTGTTTCAAAGGTTGGTGTCACTGCGTTGACTTTCATCCAGCACAAACAGTTCCTGGCTGATCCTAGAGAAGATATCGCAGTGAACTGTGTACATCCTGGATATGTGAATACGGACATGACCAGTCACAAGGGTCCACTTACACCTAAAGAAGGTTAGTTTAGTAAGAGACGTGTAACAATAATGTGAAATCATTATTTTGCACGATGCTATGTACTTTGGTATTTCAGAACTAAGTATTGTTTCTGGGATAAATACACTTCACAATATTATTATTACTAACCCTTTGCTTGCTTTGAAAAAATATGCTTTTATAAAGATCATACGTGATATTAAGTTGAACAATTTTTTTCTTCAATTAATTTATGTGAGAGGTAAATCTATAAGTTTAAATTTTAAAAACGTCATAAAATATTATTTTTAAAGGATTTTATTCCATTTTTTGTTAGATAGAACAAAATGTGAACACAGAATCTCACAACTAAATACAAGGGCTGTTCGGAAAGTAACCTCTGCTTGCTCACTGCGTGGGAAATGGAGGGGGTAGTGACAGGGCGCATGGCAGGTTAGTCCAACGTCCAACCATGGTAGAGTGAAGGTCGTCCGAGCGCTAGTTGTTTTTCGGTCGCTTGCCAAAATGTGTGCAGCAATAGAAAATTCCGACAAGTGTGAAGTGCGTACTGTCAATCGATTTTTCACAGCTAAACAATATTTGGCAGCAACAATTCATAGAAAACTTTGTGCTGTGTATTGCCCAAAGATAATGAGTGAATTAGTTGTTCAGGAATGGGTGTGCTCGTTTAAAAATGGCCGAACAAATGTCCATGACGAAGAAAGAAGTGGCAGACCATCTGTGGTCACTGATGAACTGTTTGAGAAAATCAACACAAAAATTCGTGACCACCGACGTTTCACCATCTCAGAACTTTTGGAAGAATATCCACAAATTTCCAGCACTGTTTTGTATGAGATAGTGACTGACAGGTTATGCTACTGAAAGTTTTGTGCTCAATAGGTCCCGAAAATTCTTTCAGAGGGCTACAAAACTCAAAGAATGACCTCGGCTCTGGACTTTCTGCTGCGTTATGACCAAAAAAGAGAATCTTTTCTGAACAGAATTGTGACAGGAGATGAAACTTTTGACAAGTACGTGAATCCTGAGACTAAACAACAGTCAAAGGTGTGGGGTCATGAGGCATCGCCACACAAACCGACGAAAGCCCGGCAAGATTTTTCAGGCAGAAAGCTCACGGCAACGGTGTTTTGGGATTAAAAAAGGGTTGAATTCATGGAACATGGTGCGACAATCAATGCGGAATTCGTACACTGCAACACTGAAAAAAATTCGACGGGCGATCCAAAACAAACGCCGTGGACTTCTTTCATCTGGTGTCATTTTCCTGCACGACAACGCTCGTCCTCACGCTGCTCAGAAAACCAAAGACCTTCTGGACCAGTTCAAATGGGATGTTTTTAGGCATCCACCATACAGCCCAGATTTGGCTCCCAGCGACTTCCACCTCTTTATGCATACGAAGAAATGGCTTGGCTCCCAGGGATTTGAGGATGATGAAGAGCTCAAAGATGTGGTCACCGGATGGTTCAAGGCACAAGCGGGAGATTTTTTGCAGAAGGACTTTCAAAGTTAGTTAATAAGTGTGGTAAGTGCTTAAATGTTCATGGAAACTATGTTGAAAAGTAAAGGAAATTCGTAGTTTTAAGATGTATATAATACAAATTTTGTATATACTTTCGTGTTTTATCTATAAAAAAACAGAGGTTACTTTCCGAACAGCCCTCGTACATTTATTTACTCAAAAATCAATTCAAAGACATTGTGACCATCTTCAGTGATGCACTGGCTGCAACAATCAAACTTCAACTAACCTAACAGTGTTCCACACCCAGTAATTATACAAATCTAAAAGTGGCTTACCTTCAAACTACGTTACAATAGTAAGGCGGTAATGACTAACTGACTAGCGTTATTAACACGTTCACAGCTAAGGACGCCCATGTGAGCTTGACACTGAACACTATGAGAAGTAGCCAACGCACAGTGCATTGCGTGCTTCACACGCCAACTCCCGTATTGGGAGAATTTACAATACACAAAGCATTGCAAGCTTAAGCATTGCATTAAGCCTATGTGCTATGTACATGTGCGCCCACTTTAAAATATTAGTGATTATTACGTAGAAAGGTTCAAAAATAAAAAATACAGTAATTTCTAATCACTTGGACTATAAATATAAAAAAGAAGGTCAGCTCCTAGCATAGGAAATAAGAAATTTGCGTAGCGGTGAACTCGCTTAAAATTAACAATGCAAATTTAAACGTAGCTTTGTCAGCTAAGAATAATCTCGGTAAAATATTAGGTAATCCTAAAAATGAAGACGTCGACATTGTTGTTGAAATACGTTTGAGTAAATAAACGTATTATTTGTGAGAGTCATTCTGTGTTCAAGTTTTTTTCTATCATGATTGGTTGTACATTTCCACTACTTGGTTGTCTATAATAATGTCTCTCTATCAAAATTATTTATTTGCAAGTGGATCTTACTTTTTGGGGTCGTATATCCTTCGAAAGATTAACGAATTCCCGATATTTCAATCATACATTACACAACTGTATCATATACTCGATAACAATTTTATGTTTTGAAGTCGGCCTAATAAATTCACCAAGAGTTCAGAGTCATGCATCATTAAAAAGCTCATCCAATTTTTGTTTTTTAAAAGTGTTTGCAAAGTTTGTTTTGTTTTTTTAGGAGCAAACGCACCACTATATCTCGCGTTATTGTCGGCTAATATAAACTCGCCAAAAGGAGAATTTGTGTGGCGAGACAGAAGAATAGTCAGTTGGTTGAAGCCTCCGAATCATTGAACTCTCGTTGGGGAAAAAACTTATAAAAATAAATAATATCTTCAGTTAAATATATTATCTTCAGTTATATATATCTTCAGTTTGTTTTAGCTTTTGTCTTTGCGAATTCAATAACAACTGGTGTGCAGGCTGTCAAATTAAAATGATTTCTGAAACATGCATTTTACCTTAAAGAAATGAGCGTTGAGTTAACCAGATACTTTAAAATTTGAAAAAAGAAATACATTACAACTTTGATTAACCAAAACATTTTAGAACAATTACAATATTTTCCTCAGATTTTTCAGTAAAAATATATTTCTTTTTTATGGAAAAAACAATGCATTTTTTGTAACGTGCTGCCGCTATGCAAGCCGTTTACAAACAATTTATTAATATAAAATAAAAAAAAAATGAAAAATAAAAGTTAATTTTTGACAAAAATATTTCTAAGTTATTTTTAATTAAAAAAAAATACCTTTACTGTGTAACAATTATTTATTATATCCTATC